>CM052454.1:9779564-9807499 GCA_028533085.1 Varecia variegata | reverse complement strand
CCCACTCAGTCCGAATTGACTAAGCCAGGACTGAAAGAGAATAAAGAGACATGACAAAATTAAAACATGATTCTGAACTGGATCCTCTTTGGCTCTAAAGGACATTATCGAAACATTTGGTGAAACTTGAATAGGCTCTGAGGATTAGATGGCATATAATGTAGCAAAGGTAATTTCCTAATTTTTATGGTAGTGTTTGATTATGTAGGAAAATATTCTGGTTGTAGAAAATACACTCTAAACTAGGAGGGGGTGATGGGCATTAAGTTGGCAATTAAGAAAAAATAATTTTTGTACTATACTCACAACTTTTCTGTAAGTTTGAGATTATTTCAAGAAATGCAGCCTCATCCTATGCAAAGTATTTAAAAAAATATTTTATGTATACTAGTTAATGCATTTTTCTAGTGCATAGTACAATAAACTCTTTTTTTTAATTGTGGACGGAGCCACTGCCTGACCCACAGACATTGTGAAAATTGCCTGACCTACTTTGAGGCGATAGCTTGACCTTGATTGAAATGCTTTAACATATACACAATATGATTCCGCTAGAAAGTGATTTTTACCATTAATATTAATAAACAAATGCATCTACATGTATGTTTGTTTTTACATGTATATGTGTACAGAGTAACAAAATAACAACAATGGGATCACACAAATACACATTTCAGCCATCAGCTACATGAAATACATCCCTACATGTCTGTATACACTATCCATGAGTTCATTAGACAATGGATATGGTAAATTGTATCTGCAATAATAGTTTTAACTTATGAAATGCAATGGAATTAGCATGTTTGGCTGAAACCTTTCTAAAAGTCAGTATTTCCTTTACTGTATTGCCATAGTGACTTTCCACAATATACTTTTAAAATTTTCTTTAAAAACAAGATTATGACAGGCTGTTTATAATTCTAGGCAATGACATCTTGTTCTTATTAAATCACAAAGAACGAAATGCATTTTAATAGATGCTTTGATTAAATTGTATGAATAACAAAATTTCTGTTGTCCTTGATTTAAAAATGTGTATGAGGAATCATTAGGGGGAAAAAAAAACGCCCACACCTACTTTGCACATAATTACACAAGTTCTTAAAATATCTAAAATCTGACATTTGCATTTAAAACCCTATCCCAAATGGATACTCAATTAATATTAGCTGATGAACATCTGTTAGTTGCTTTTAAGAGGATGATTTTCTTACTTTATTAAGAACATCTAGATATAACAAACTAGGAAAAATAAAGCAAAAAATATTTTTTATAATTGCAGTTTAAAAAATACCTACAGGTAGCATGTTGAGAAATGTATTAATATCAACATGAAGAAATTTAGAAAACTTTATTGAGAGACTTAAGTGGAAAGACACATATATTTATGTGTCTTTTTAAACAGACTTTTTAAAAAGTGTCTGTTTGCCCCAAGTTAATATATAGGTTAGTTATAATTACAATACCAGTGAGGTATGTCATTATTGTTTTGTTACTTATAGTGAAATAATTTTAAATTTTATTTTTTTAAAGCAAGCAAAGATAGCCACAAAATTATGGATAAAAAATAATAAATTAAAAGAAAAGCCTAATTCTACCATATATAGAACTATTGATGCCACCATGATGACAATATAGTCCTTTGGGACAAAATAGTCTAGAAAACAGTGTGATAAAGTGGGAAAAATAAGAATATTTCAGTTCAAATTCTGATTCATCACCTTTGCAGTTAGTTTCTCCTTGCCCCTTCTCATATATCATGTATGATGAAAATATTGCAAATTAATGTAAAAGGGAAGAATGATTGAATAAATAATCTTAAAATTTGGTAGCAATTTGGAAAAAATTTTTAAATTATGAATTAAAGAGCAAAAGTAAAAAATTAAAGGTAGTAACAATTAAGTATGCCTAGGGAAAAAAAAATAAAAAATAGAAATAAAAAAAAAAATTGAAGGTAGGCCGGGCGCGGTGGCTCACACCTGTAATCCTAGCACTCTGGGAGGCCGAGGCGGGAGGATCGTTTGAGCTCAGGAGTTCAAGACCAGCCTGAGCAAGAGCGAGACCCCGTCTCTACTAAAAATAGAAAGAAATTAGCCAAACAACTAAAAATATATAGAGAAAAAATTAGCCGGGCATGGTGGCGCATGCCTGTAGTCCCAGCTACTCAGGAGGCTGAGGCAGGAGGATCGCTTGAGCCCAGGAGTTTGAGGTTGCTGTGAGCTAGGCTGACACCACGGCACTCTAGCCCGGGCAACAGAGTGGGACTCTGTCTCAAAAAAAAAAAAAAAAAAAGACAAAAGACAAGTGTTGGTGAAGATGTGAAAAAAAGGGAACTCTTCTACACTGTTGGTGGAAGTATAAATTAGTACAGCCATTATGGAAAACTGTATGGAGTTTCCTTGAAAAACCAAAAATAGAATTACCATCTGATCCAATAATGCCACTTCTGGATATTTACTCCTCAAATTTGAAATCAGCATGTTGAAGAGATGTCCGCATTCTGTTCACAATAGTCCAGTTATGGAATCATCCTAAGTGTCCATTCATAGATGAAAGAATGAAGAAAATGTGGTACGTACTACACTGTGAAATACTATTCAGCATTAAAAAGGAAGGAAATTCTGTGACTTGCAAAAGCATGGATGGAACTGGAGAACATTATGCTAAGTGAAATAAGCCAGGAACAGAAACACAAAATACTGCACGTTCTCACTTATATGTGAGACCGAAAACAATTGAACTCACAGAAGCAGAGTCGAATGGTGGTTAGAGTCTGGGGGGTGGAATAAATGGGGAGACGATGGCCAAAGGGTACAGATCTCAGGAAGAATGAGGGTTTTATTGAGGTCTATTGCACAGCACGGTGAATAAAGTTAATAACAGTGTATTGTACATTTCAAAATTGCTAAGAGAAAAAATTTCAAGTGTCCTCACCCCCAAAAAATAAGTATTTTGAGGTGATAAATATATTAATTATCTTGATTTAATTATTCTACATTGTATTCATAAATCATAACATCACTTTATGCCCCATATATATGAGATTATAAATTGCCATTTTACAATAACATTTAAAAATTCCAATTACAGATATATTTAATTTCTTCATGTCCCATATGGTTCCTATGCTGTTTTCTCTATTTTCTATCCTCTCTCTTCTCTAAGTTTCTGAGTGTTTCGGACAACAAGCTGATACTTGTGTTGAGAGCCCAAAATATTATTATTTGGTAATCTTTTCTCTTGATCTTGTAATTCAAGAAAATAATTCTGTTTCATGCCAAAAAGTTATGTATCTGACTACCTGTGTTCTGGAAAGGAGGGGCTAGGAGTCCCAGCAAAATGTCTACATATTTTCATTTTATTCTGGTCAGCTACTTACAGTGTCGGCTTTCTTTGCTCCAAACCTCATGTCTTCATTCCCATTTCTTTTATCTTAAGGATTTGGGCATACAGTTTATTCTTTTACTGCCTCTTGAATGAAGCTTGAGTAGAAGAGAAAATAAATTCATATAGTCATTCTTCCATGTTTAACAGAAAGTCATATACACATATATGATCCTATTCAATGCTGGCAAGAGTGCCACAAAGCAAAGCATTGTCATAGACTTCTGACCATAGTCTCTTTTTAACAAAAGGTCTTTAAATCTTATTTCCCTTCTGGAATAAAAAGCCTAAATAAATAATCTTAAAATTCAAAATTAAGAATATTTTCCTTACATAAAGATGCAGTCTCGCACTCTGGGAGGCTGAGGCAGGAGGATCGCTCAAGGTCAGGAGTTCGAGACCAGCCTGAGCAAGAGTGAGACCCCATCTCTACTAAAAATAGAAAGAAATGATCTGGACAGCTAAAATTATATATATAGAAAAAAATTAGCCGGGCATGGTGGCACATGCCTGTAGTCCCAGCTACTCGGGAGGCTGAGGCAGAAGGATCGCTTGAGCCCAGGAGTTTGAGGTTGCTGTGAGCTAGGCTGATGCCACGGCACTCACTCTAGCCCAGGCAACAGAGTGAGACTCTGTCTCAAAAAAAAAAAAAAAAAAAAGATGCAGTCGCATACTTTATGAAAGTGAAAACTTGTGTCTCAATGTCTAATGATCTGGGACTAGATAAATCAATTATGGAGCCCACATTTAATGGAAAATTGGACTATCCTTTAAATTTTTTTTTGCAGAGGTATGGATTAGCATAGAGAAATGCGATTATTGCTGTTAACTGAAAAGGCAAGAATTTAAAAATTTTATAAAAACAAACACAACCAGAGCTGGGCGCGGTGGCATGGGCCCATACTCCCAGCTTTGCCAGGCTGAGGCGGGAAGATGGCTGGAGGCCAGGAATTCAAAGCAGTGCACACTATGCTCACGCTTGTAAATAACCACTGCACTCCAGCCTGGGCAACATAGCAAGACTCAGTCTCTAAAAAAAATAATAAGATAACATAAAGTAAAATACAAATAAATAAATGAATAAAACACAACCCAAAACAGAAGCATAAAAAAATACAGAGGAATCATACTCAAATATAGATAATACCTATCTTTGGTGGGACAATGACAATTTTTTTTCTTTATACTTTTCTGTATTTTCCAATATCCCTTAATGAATACATGTTTTCTTAAAATGAAGGGGTTGATTTGATCTTTACACATTGTATACCTGAATCAAAATATCACACTAAACCCCATAAATATGTACGATTATTACATGTTAATTAAAAATAATTTTAAAAGAAGGGAAAAGGTATTTTTAAAAAGAAAATATTATTTCTTTAACTTACAGAATATGCTATATATTTATAATATTATGCCCACATCATTTGTCTAAAATTTTCTATTTCTTTTTAATTCATTACAAGTTCTGGATTTCAGTTCACTTATAAAGACGGAGAATTTCACATCATACATTTCTAAATAATAGTGTTAGAAAGAGTTCTGGACTCACAAGCCTAACAAATTCCTGGGACTATCTTCTCTATTTTTCATAGAAAACACCTGTTTCATTCTCCAATTCAGCCTTCAAATTAGTTGAGTCAAATTTTGTGCTAATACAACTCTGCTATCTAAAATGCAATGCCTGAGATAAACATCTACCAAGCACTGCAAAGTTTAATTGGAAATACGTGTTCCACATCTGGTTTCCCTCAATACCATTTAACAAATTAAAACGGCAAGTGGCATCAGCTGCTACTCCTTTGACATTAGCAAGAGATCCTGAAGAGTAGCTTGAATTGATTTCTGCTGACACATGGTAGAATGTATTACAAAATTTTTCTAAGATTGATCATATAGACAAGTTGAACTAAAAGGAATTATTTATTTTTTATTTATTTATTTATTTATTTTGAGGTAGAGTCTCGCTCTGTTGCCTGGGCTAGAGTGCCATGGTGTCAGCCTAGCTCACAGCAACCTCAAACTCCTGGGCTCAAGCAATCCTCCTGCCTCAGCCTCCCGAGTAGCTGGGACTACAGGCATGCGCCACCATGCCCAGATAATTTTTTCTATATATATTTTTAGTTGTCCATATAATTTCTTTCTATTTTTAGTAGAGATGGGGGGGTCTCACTCTTGCTCAGGCTGGTCTCGATCTCCTGACCTTGACCTATCCTCCCGCCTTGGCCTCCCAGAGGATCACAGGTATGAGCCACCTCGCCCGGCCAAAGGAATTTTTTAAAAAGTGGATTTGGAGATGTCATATAAAATAAGCACCATTCTGATTTTCTGTCTTGAGTGTTTGTGATAAATTTAAAAGAAGCGGAAACTTTCAGTAATTAGAGTTAGACAAATATCCATAAATTGTAGAATATTTGACATGTACATTAACACCAAAGCTTCATTGCAAATTCTGGACTTTATTTCTCATTTGAACTGTGAAAATCATGCATTATCTACAGGCTTGCAGGATCTAAAGATGGAGACTTGATTACCCCAGAACATAACATTCATTTGTAAAGAGATAGCCTTTTATATTGCACCTTTGTTCACAGCAAGCCTTTCAGCAAAGAGAGAGGCCCAGGAAAGAAGCAAGGAGCAGTACTTTCATGCCTTCCCGTTTGGGCCCAAATGAGACAGAATGCTCTGTCCTGTCTTCCAAGTAGGTAGCCGGAAAGGCGAGGACACCACGCCAAACCAGTTTGGAAATGAAAGAAAAGCATCGGTTCGATTTATACCCTTATCAGCTTTTTACAAGCCCCTCTGCCGTTGCCATTGCTTGGTGGCACATTCATTCACACAACATGAATTTACCGATTTCTGTTGCTTCTTTTCTTAGCAAAGTGATCCTTTTATATCAGCGCGTTCTGGTTACTCTATTTGCATATTTATGTCTCTCAAAGGAACACACAGCACGTAGCATATAAATTAGGAATTTTATCACTTCCATTCATGGCCCTTGATTTATGGCAAGACTCCAGCTCTGTTCTGGGCATGTCTGGAGGCAGGGTGAGAGGGGAGGTCCGCAGGGGCTAGCAGGGCAGCCTCCACGGAGAGGTCAGACGTGCTACCAAGGTCAGGATGCCTTTGTTAGAAGGCCACTTCCTCCAGCTGTGCGTACAGCTGCTGTTGTGAGAATGACCATGGGGACTGGATGATGCTATTTAATCAAATGTCTCTTGGTAATTCAGAAAGTGGCAACGTGCAACCTGGGATTGCTGAAGCCATCTACTTTGCTTTATCCCGGTCTCATCAGCATGGAAATGAATAACGCAACTGAATAATGCAATTCAGTCTCTTCCCATAGCGTGCAGTTAAATCATATTTCCTCGCAAAACACTCGCAGCATTTAGGCAAGTTTTCTTCAATAATAGTCTTTACTACAAAAATAATAATGCATCTTTTGGGATTATCAATAATTTTACATTCATTACTGTTTATTACATGTATTTTGATATTTTTTATAGAGAGGAACAGGATAGGCTTCCATTTCCTAACATAATTTCATCTTATTTAAAGCATTGATATTATCTTTAAATACTTTGTTTTATAATTTACAAAAACCAAATAGGAGATGACAATAAAATGCTGTTGGAGAGCTCTCTGAAAAGTCTGTTATTAATGAAACTGCTCTTCTAAGGCCTCTGTCCTCTTTGAAAATAAACAAAAATAGAGGTCCCTGAACAGAATCATGTTATGCTTCTGATAGTCTGGAATATTTAAGGACATTGAAAGAAAATATTTACTATTATAAGGTCTCTCTCTTCTGTGTCACTTAGGAAGAATTTTCTCAATTCGTGTAATTATTTAAAGAATCTTCCTTACTAACACTGTTAGAGATATTCGAAGATTGAAATGCAATCAACAGCTTTTGGGCATATCCCTGACTTAATAGAAGAGTTAGATTACCTGTCTCAACTCAGAACATAAAGGAGCAGCTCCTAATATTAAGACAAAGGGATTTCATAGGATACAAGCAGGGAGCTCTTGTTCATGGAATTAGTAAAACAAAAAATGTTTGCGTTCACCATATTTACAAGTCAGCTTAGATATAAAGAATCCCGTCTACGCTGTGCAAGGTCACGTCTGTGATGACAGGAGAGTTGAAGACGCAGAGCATCGATGCTTAGGGACAGGGAGCCTTTTTGAGGTGTACGGGTTCACTAGGGCTGCTACAACAAAACTACCACGAACCAGGTGGTTTAAACACTAGAATTTTATTTTCTCACAGTTCTGGAGGCTACAAGGTCAAGATCAAGGTGTCAGCAGGTCTGATGTGTTTCGAGGCCTCTCTCCTTGGATTGCAGGGAGCTATCTTCTTGCTCTATCCTCCAGTGTCCATCCCTCAGTCTGAGTTGTCTGTGTCTTAATCTCTTCTGATAAGGAGGCACTCAGATTGGATTAGGGCCCACTCATATGATCTTGTTTTACTTTAGTTGCCTCTTTAAAGTCCCTTTCTCCTAGAATAGCCACAATCTCAGGTTGCTGGAGGTTAGGACTGTCAACATATGAATTTGGAGGGAGGACAAAATTTAGCCCATAGCATTGGGAAATATGCTATCCTAGATCTTTCAGAATCTAGTTCCAGGAAATGTGGAAGCAGTTCACAGGATTTCCCAATGGAGAATCTTGATTATTCATATAATTCCTGAAGATTCAGGGAAAGATGCTCCAACATCTTTCTAGCATTGAGCAATATTTGCATATGTGGCCACACATGTGGAATAGAAGAGTCAATGACTGTTGTAATGTATTAATCTTTAGTAAGGATGAGTAAAGATATACAATATTTTCTTCCCAGAGACTTTTTCAAAGTTGTTTAGGACATTTTACTAAGTATAGGTGTCCAAAACATTTATATGGTTAGGACATCTCAACCACATATTTATCAACAAATTTATAAATATTAATACTATATAAGAATTGGGGCTTTACATGGTATATTTGTCAGGGTAAGCTAACTGCCATAACAAACAGCCCCCAAATTTCATTTTCTTTTATTTTTTATTTTTTATTTTTTTTGGCGAGCAAGCCAGGAGCCCCCAAATTTCAATGCCTTAAATTTTCTTTCTTCTTCATGCAAAATCTAGTAGATGTTCCTGATTAGGCTGCTGTTCTGGGCAATTCTTCTCCAATTGGTCACTTAGGGAAGCAGGCACTTTTCATTCTGTGGAACTGCCATCTGAAATATATGGGTTCCAAGGTTTCCATGGAAGGGTAAGACAGTATGAAGAAGGCACAATGGACACTTATCTTCCTTGACCTGGATGTGAAGCACATTAATTCTGTTCACATTGGCTAGAACCAGATTTCCAGTCCCTTAGAATCCAAGGGACTGGAAAACATACGGTCCTTGGCTTGGTTGCTGCTTCCCAGTTGCAACTCTACCCTGTGAGCACAGAATTGGAATCTCTGGTGGTCAGGAGCCACCAAACTCTGCTACGCACAGCAACTTCAATGAAAGTTTCTTTAAATTAAGTTGAATTGGAAAGGCAGTGGTTAAAAGCTAGAATGTCTGGCTAGAGTCCTAGCTCTGCTGCTTACTTGCTGTGGGACCCTGGAAATACTGGTTAATTCTAACCACCTTAGCCTCCTCATCTGTAAAGTGAGAATATTATTTGAAAGGCTGAACAGAATAACTGTAAAGCACCTGGAACAATATCTGGCCCACGGTTAGCACTCTGTAAGTGTTAGCTACTCTTCTTCTCATAGAGTCTGCCACAATTATAATTCCTTGTGAAGCAGACTCCGAAAGGCTTGAGAACCACTAGCTCCGGCTGCAGCTTGCACAAGGCTAAGCAGATGATTCAGACTGAGTGAATGGACCAATATTCTCTCCTGCAGAGATGAGTGTATAACACACACACACAGTAAGTCAGCAGTTTATTGTGGGGGTAGAATTCAAAAAACGAAAAGAATAAAGCCAACCAACACCCAGAGAAAAGGCAATGATCCGAAGCCATGAGACAATAAAAGCCAAGAGTAGTCAGAAACCATGAATGGCACAAGCTGAGGAAGACAATGGAGAGAAGTCAGCTCATTGCTCAGTAGCAGGAACAGCAGCTACAGAGTAGCTGAGTCACCAGGATGGTACAGGACAGCAGCAGGGAGCCACACAGCAGTGTGAGAACACAATGGCAGGAACTGGCAACACCCCACGTGATCTTCCAGATTCATTCCAGTGGGGAAGGGGAGACGGGCTATAAGTCAGACATCTGTCTTCTTTACTTTAAAGCCCCATTACTTATGACTCCCCAGCATGTCATTTTGTCCCATGACCTGAAAGAGCCCGTCATTGCAGTCACTGTGATTCATTTGAAACTCAGAAGTGAGTCTCGTTCTTTTTTCTGACAATGCAAGTACAGTAGATGGAAATCACAGTTCTCAGATACAGATGTACAAAGAAACCTTATCTACATCAAGATACTTCCCGATTCTGAGCACCTCTCTCTCTGGATTCTACCACGCATGTGGAAATTCAACTTCATTCATTCTTTAAGCTTGGTCCCAATCTTTCCAGGGTTGTTCACTGCTCTGCAATCTTATATAGTGCCAGGGCATCCGGGAGGTAACAGAAAGGGCCACTGGTCATTGGTCATCTCTTCGTAGCCCTGGCCATGCTCCGTCTGCATCGTCCCTTCGGGTCCAGCAGCGCTTTGCACCAGGTTTGCAGCACGGATGTTTTTGCCAAGGCTGACAGTGCCATGCTCGGATACCCATGCACCCTGCAGCCATTCTGTTCTGGGGTCTTCCTTGCTTCCTCCCTAGCAATACCACCCGAAAGCATGATCTGGGTCCCCAGTCCAAAACCCACTGAGGATTGGGTCTGCAGAATCCTTTTTTCTAAACTGTGCAAAGTTCTTTCACTTCAACTTTCTGCAAGTCATGTTACCTGTACCTGCGATTTCTCTCCTCTACTGAGGCTTAGCCTTTTAAAATAAAAGCCAGACAGTTGTCCAGGCAACTTCAGTGGCCCTCCTTACTACAGCCTATACCTCCCTCGAAGAAGAAAGCACAGACCCTCTACTTCCTTGTATGAGAAGAAGAGCAAGGGAAAAATAAAGGAATATAAGAGGTAAATATTTTAAAATATTTTTCATTCTCATTTTTGTTTTCTTTTTGCCTTAGACACTTGGAAGCTCAGATTCAAATTTCATGCTCAGTACCCACAGAGTGAGAATATTTACTAGTTTATGTTTCTTAAATTTTGATTTCTGATTCAGTCTCATTTTACTAACTTTATTACTAATGCCTTGTAAACAAATATGTTTTCCTACTTATTCAAACTGATACTGATTTTTCTAAAACTGATACAATTCAGTGCAGCAGTGTGGGGGTACCTAGAGTTTGGTAGGTTACAGGAGTAGAGACCTATTCAAGCTGTGAGGACTCAAGGAGACAGAAATGACTTGTGAATTGGAAGTTCCTTTGTGATGTCCTACAGCTCTAGGAACTGCGTCAGCTTCCAGTGACTCCACTGTGTGCGCCACCATGATGGAGACTCAACTATTCTGTGTCTGATTGTCTTGCTCTGGATGCCACCAATAAGGTGACCCTCTTTTTTTGCTCAGCATAATGGAATCTATTTTAGTTTCTCTTTCTTCTTCTCCTTCTCTGCTTGTAGGTTTCTACGAGTTACCTTTCCTCAATTTTTGTCTTCCAGTTTTTGCCTTCACTACTAGTTGAACACCTTCCAAATAAAGAGGATCTTCATCAGTCTAATAGCCATAATTATCCCCATTGGACAGAGATGTCATGATAGGTCAACTCATAGGTTATTGACTGAATGAAGAGTTGGCTTTTCTTGGATCAGGTGAGTGCCCTTGTTCATGTTAATTGTGGCTAAGGTGACAGGGTCATTTTACACAAGAAGAGAATTGTAGGCAGAAGTAATGCTCTAGAATCGGACTGTAATGGAAGAACCTCCTAGAAGGGGCTATGAGCAGACAGCTATCTTAAGGCTCAGCTTGCTCAGTATTGCTGTTAAAAGTACAGTAAATAGGGCAACTATTGCTCTTGGAATAGTATAAATATATCCTTTCCCTTTGGGGATAAAATCCTACCCCAGCTCACACAGACGTGTTTTGGTCCTATGACTTCCATGAGACAATGACCAAAGACATTTTCCAAAGTCTGGGTAGTTTAGTCTTAAATAAGAACTTATACAACACTGTAACCTGCGACCACCAAATAAGATTACACTTTCTATTTGTATGTAAATTATTATGATGCAAGTTCCCAAGTGGCCCCCTAAATACAGTTTCTAATGACGACTTCTGAGCTCTGTATTATTTTATATCTCCATCTGCCCAGCTTCTGCTAGATTGTGGATGCAAATAAGGTCACGTTAAGCGCAGTAACCCCACAGTCCTAGGCTCATGGCATCCCCTGCATAATGCAGGACTTCGGTCCCCTTTTGAAATCTCAGTTTCTGGAGGCGTTTTAGGAATCTTCAGTGAGTGTCTTATATATGTTCACAAAAACAGTCTGAGTCAGCACCGCATTAGCTCACTGGGGCCGTAGTTCTTCCACCAGTGCGATGTTTCCCTGGAGGATCTGGTCCTGCTCCGTTGGCATGGTAATTTATGCGGGGTTCTGCTGATGCCCGGGGAGGCCTCTCCCTCAGTTGTTAAGCACTGCAGGCTCCAAGCTCCCTCCAGACGTCGCAAGGACAGACATCAGCTTCTGTGTCTGCTCTGCCAGGCGTGGCAGTTCCTACTGGTCTCAACCACTGCCCTGCCTGCCAGCTTCTCTTCAATTCCATCTCTCCCCAAGCTCCACAACAAAGGCCCTGAAGGAAAGAAAGCTGCTTCTCTTCCTCTTGAATTCAATTCCGAAAGGAGGAATCCAAACCCACGGTGCCAGCGGTTTAGAGCTTCCGGTCAAACAGCACTTTCGATTTTTACTTCTAGCCCACACTCTCCATAGGTACCACATGCCCACTCAGGGGACTCGTAAATGAGAAAGAGCTGAATGACAGCCACCAGGCTGACGGCAGAGCGCCATTCTCCTCCTAGGAAGGCTCTCTTACAAACCAAGTTCACTGTTTCCGACTTGGTCTTCTGTAAGGTGATTTCTCCCAAGAGGGAACTTTGTCCTCGTACAGATGGCTCCTACTGGGCCCACACTACCAGTTTGCCAGGCACCCCTGCCTGTGTCTGGAATGCAGCTGACTTCAAATTTGGATTCTTGGCCGGGCGCAGTGGCTCACGCCTGTAATCCTAGCACTCTAGGAGGCTGAGGCGGGTGGATCGCTTGAGCCCAGGAGTTTGAAGTTGCAGTGAGCTGTGATCACATCACTGCACTCCAGCCAGGGCAACAGAGTGAGACTCTGTCTCAAAAAAAAAAAAAAAAACCTTTCTCTGAAGCTAATCAATCATCCTGTAGTTAGGTTTGATTTTCTCTCAGTGCCAGGGTGGACCTGTCCTAGATTGTTGGTCTGGTCCCATGTCAGAGGGAGTAATTGTTGACTAGAAGTCACAGTCAGTGTCAAAACCCTTTTAGTCACAACTGAGCAACAAGGAAGGTTTGGAAGGAGTGACTTTCAGGCTATTGTTAAGTTCAATTTTGTCTGTTCTGGAGATGTCTGTCATCTCAAAGAGCTGGGCCAGTATTATTCTGTTAGGAGTTACATTTATGTAGAAATTCAACAGGCAACAGTTACAAAGTTTAAAAAAGAAGTAAAATTAATATAAAGTACAAAGTACAAAGTAAAATTAATAGTAATTTGGTAATCTCAGTTTGCATACTTTTTTAAAGCTATGAAGGTAGGGTTAAAGGCAACCAATTGAATAAGTCAGATGACCATGGAAAAATGGGTAAAGCCTGTTGTAAACATGTGGTCTGTTTTCTTATTTTGTGTTTTTGGGTCTCAACTTCCCCAGAGGAATTTATCCAGATACAGCATGTAGTATTTAGTGATGACACACATATCTCTCTGTTTAGCTAGTAGGTATCAATCCTATGATGTAGCATTCCATGTCTGTGTTGAATTAAAGCAGAGAGAGCTAACTCTATAAAAACAAAGAGCATTGGTACAATTTAAGCAAAAAATTATATTAGGGATATTGTCAAAGTTACCCATTAGGGGGACCAAAAGATTTCTTAGGTCAGGTTCTGTGAAATAATATGCAGTAGCTACTAATTGTGAAATTTCAATTACACCATTATCCTGTCAAAGAAAAAATGTAGGCATAAGAAAAATTTAAAAGGCTTAAGAGTCTCATTCTGGTGGGGAGTTCTGTTCCAGAGTCTTGGGGAAAACCATCTACAGTATGAAACTGTCAACTTCCCATCCTGGTTTGCAGAATGAATGTCTCCAGTCATGGCATTGGGTCCAGTGAACTTTTAGTGTGGCCTTGACATTAGGCACAGCATCTTCTTCTTGAGATCTTCTTCTTCTTCTTGACTGAATTTAGAACTTTGATACTGGGGAAGCCTACCAAAGATGTCAAAAGGTTTAGAACACTTGATCATGCTTTAAAATGTATTCAGTTTCAGATTACAGGGCCTCAGGAACAGGGCAGTTCTTGTTCTTAGTTGGAGAGTTGTAGGCAGATATTGGAGGGAACTAGAATTTAGGATCTAATTCAGTCTATAGGTAGATAACAAAAACTCCAAAACACTGCACAGGGCTACAATCAAATAACAGGTATATTATAGCTTTTCTTTGCAAACATAACTTTTCTCTCCACGGTCATCTCAATTTCTATCAAAGATAATCAGAGTATGACAAATTTGTTTGTAAAATAAAATAAGTTTGTAAAATAAGTTTAGTTTCGTCAGTTTTGGTCTGATCATCATGTAAGCACAGCAAGAATAGTATAATTGATCACATAGGAATCTTATATTTAAAAATCTCTTGACGCTAGGGACTCAAACCAAGACAGACTTCAGATTTTTGCCTGCAGTACCTATAAACAATTAAATATAACATCTCAGTCAAAATCTTGGTGTTAAGACCAATAGTTTAAATAATATCCTGTTATAAAGAGAACAGACTCTTATTGAACTTATGTAAACAGCTATATTGCCATAAAAAAATAATACTCAGGAGTAGTTTCTAAATTTTGGAAGAAGAAAAAGTAAATCCTTCCACTTTTGTTCACAAAACCAAATTGCTGTAAACTATAGATGGCTTAAGAGAAAAAATTTACTTAAATCTGGAAAACAAAACATTTAGACAAAGAACCAATAATGTTTCAAATACAAGTCATAAAAACATTATCTTTACTAATTATTTGATCTCATGTAATTTATTTTTGTTTTACTTGATCTCGATTAGTAGTTTCGTGAACTCATCAGGTTCTTCATTAGAGTTCTGGAAATTTTTAGTTAGTCTGTTGATTTTTAAATTATCAGAAAACCATATTCAAGAGTACTTGCTAAAGTTTTTTTCAATGAATCTGACCGCAGATGCCTTTAGAGAAAAATCAAAATTGTGGATGACTGAGGCTTAGCATATCCATGGTTAAAAATCTGATGAAAGTTTGGCAATTGACAAAGAAATTCAGTTATTTCTATTTCACACATAATTTTAAGATAACAACCAGAATCATGACTGACAGTGTCACATAGGGCCATCAAACTTTCATAAATTTTATGTGATCTTTGTAATAGTCGTATCAATAACATAGTAAGTAACATAAATATAACTTTAAAGATTTAGCATTACTTATTTGACAATGTTTCCCATACAATTTGATACTTCAAACAAGCTTAATTACTAACATCCTACAAGATGAGAGATACATTCTTTGAGGCTCTCCAGGGGCCACAAGTGGAAAATCTCAAAGTTAATTCTAGGTCAAAAAGACTGAATTTAGATCTTTGATACTGGGGAAGCCTGCCAACGATGTCAAAATGTTTAAAACACTTTTACATGGGTCTGGGAAAATAAAAGGGGACAAAAAAAAAAAAAACAAAATGAGAAAAAAAAATATTTAAAACACTTGATCAAAATAGGATCCCACATCATTGTGAAATAATATTCATTCACTTAACCAAAGTGACAATCAAAAGATTTCAAAAAAAGAAGCCAGGCATGGTGGTGCACCCCGATCCCAGCTACTCAGGAGGTTGAGGCAGAGGATCACTTCAGCCTAGGAGTTTGTGACCAGCCTGGGCAGCATAGTGAGATTCCATCTGTTACAAAAAAAAAAAAGTTTCAAACACAGAAAGTTGAAGAGGAAGAAAAAGAAAAAAAATACCCTAAATATTTTAAAGCTCAGGTTTCCTAAGTAATCAAAAACCTCATAAGGGCCAGGCGCAGTGGCTCACACCTGTAATCCTAGCACTCTGGGAGTGCTCTTTAGAACATGTGCTTTCTCATAGAACAATTTTCCAATGTGGAACAGGACATATTTAATAACAGACCCAAATATCTTTTATCTTTCTATAAAATTTAAGTGATTCTGAATCTATGTTCAGAATTAAGTTCTCATATTTTATCTTGTTTGGAAATAACCCAGACATTTAATGAGTACCTATTACTTGACCATAACTTTAAAATCTCAAATTATGTGAGGAGTTCATTTATAAATGTTTATTCCATTTATATTGGCCTAATTTATTTATTTTAAACAATTATTTCTAGATTACTTATGAAAACTGAGATATTACACAGAGTTAGTCATTATTTCAAGTTACTTTTCTGTTAACCATTTAAATAGCATGTGCATGTTAGGTGTTCGCCTTTAGTGAGAGATTTAAATATATGCATATTTTGTCAATTACTCTGCAGATACAGCTGTTTTCATTAAATCAACGATATAAACTAGTGTTATTCATCGAAGAGTTACACAAAAGTCATTTTGCTTTTAAGACTGGATTTATAGCTTTATGATCTTTGTGTCAAACCCTGACACCTTAAAACATCTAGCAGAGACAAATATAAAACTGAGCAATAAACCTAACAAAGCAAAAATGTACGCTGACAATTCTGAAGACATTTCTACCTTTATTTTACCAACAAATTTAAAACCATCTTATTCATCAAAGATGTATTTAAGCCACATACACCAAAAGGCATTGGGGTTAATTACTATATAGTGTAACAGTTTTCAGTATAAATTTAATGAGCTCTCCTTTATCTGTAAGCCAATCTGAATAGAGTTCCTTAAGGAATTTCTGGTCAATTATGCCAGATTTTACCATGTAGACACAACATATAACATGCATAAACACACATAAACACGTGTATGTACAAGCAAAGATCTTATAGCTGCCATTTAAAATGTAGTCATTAGATTGTAAAACAGTGATATCACGTCACTAGTTGAATCCAAATTATATCTCTGTACCAGTTTGGTTTAAAAAAAACTTTTTTACCCTTTTTTTAAATTTTCAAATAAGTTTAGGGGTTAATTCCTCAGATCTTTGTATTTTTGCTAGGACCAGTTGAACTGAAAGAAAAACAAAATCTTCAGGGAGCCTTGAATTTTAGTAACAAATTTATCTTTTGTTTTCTGGTCTAATTTGCTTCATTAGTCAACGTGGATGGGGAATAATTTTTTTTTTAATTTAAAGTTTTTTGGCTTTTCCTGGCCTACGCATGGCAGACAAAGCAATTTTTATGCCGGATAGAGATATATTATTGCTCTGAGCTCAAGATTTTGACCTGTTTGGTCTGAAAGCCTAGCTTTTATAAACATTTATCTAGTTCTTTTCTTTTTAGATTATCAATTCACTTTTCCATTGCCCTAAGCAATTGTTATCTAGGTAAACCTAAATTTACATTTCCAAAAGATTACTTTTAAGTATCTAGGTTGTTGGTTGCCAAGAAACTGTTGTAACTTGTAAAGCCACTAATCTGAAAGTCTTTCAAGACTTTTTTTCCCCCACTATCTTGGCTGGAATTCCAGAAGCAGTGAGTGTATCTTAATGTCAGCAGAAAAGCCCCCAGATTCAAAGTAGGCAGAAGAAAGATAAAGATAAGGATAAGGTAGAAGGCTCTACATGTTAACCCTTTAGTTACAGTTTTCTAACAAGCTTGGGGAGTTTGAATGTTCCCCATGAAATATATACAGGAGGAAAAGGCATGTAGCCGGCTGGAGTTCTAGAGGGTTTGGAATGCCTTAGAATTTTGAGGATCTCGTTCCTTAGCTTATTAATCTCTAGAGAGCAAAAGAAAATTCTACTTTAAACGTTTCAGCAAAGTGTTTCGCTTTGACAAGTGTGCCTGGCACAAGATTCTTTTTATACTTGGCCGAGAGCCTGTGCTCTAATTGTTTGACCTGTGACCAAGGTTTCCCTAGCTGCACAGAAATTTTCATGCGACTGGCAGGCACCCTAGTGGTAATCTTGCCTGTCCATGACCAATGTATCTTAACACAGGAGACTTTTTCTTCAGAGACACTCATATAAGGGTCCCTCATAGATGGTGGCGACTGCCTTAGTGGCTTTTCATTGGCCATCCCATGCCCACCACTGAATGTTTATTTTTGCTCTCAGAAGACAGTCAGAAACAAGCAGGGGAAAAAAATGAAAGACCCCATTATTTACAGATGTGTGTAACTAAACTAAAAGGAAACCAAAATAAGAGTGCTCACAAAAATTTTAACCTAAGCATCAGATCCAACAAAATATTAAACTAGGCATGCAGAAAAAAACAAAAGTGAATTCACCAGAAAAGACATGAAGTTTTCACAGACAGAATGTAAATTTTGTAGAAATCCCAAGAGTATACTCACCAGAAAGATGAAATGTCTTTGTACCAGAAAGAACTTGCCAGAAAAGACAAAATAAATAGATAAATAGATAGATAAATAAACAAATACAGTCTTATATAGTTTCAAAAACGATGCAAGGTCCTTTATTAATGTGGTCATTATCCAAAACAGATCCCAAACAAAGTCCAAAGAACTCAGCGAAAGGAGGGAGTCCAAGAATCTAAAAGGGGATTTATTTGCCAGGGAAGAAAAGGTGAGCTGTGGAGAGTTCAGAGGCACTCAGTGGGGGTCACTGATACATCCAAGGTTAGCTCACTTAGGTCCTGCTTCTTGACACCAGATTATGTCAACCTAAATAACAGACAGAGGCCGGGTGGGTGGCTGAGATCTGTAACCTGAGCACTCTGGGAGGCTGAGGCAGGAGGACTGTTTGAGCCTGGGAGTTGGAGGCTGCAGTGAGCTATGATCAGGCCACTGTACCCCAGCCTGGGTGACAGAGTAAGACTCTGTCTCCAAAATAAATAAATGAGAGAGAAACTGTCTAACAGAAAACGATATTTTTCGGGATTGAGCATTGCAATGGGAATACATATACAATGGATATATTCTGGGAGGTAAAAGAAGACAAGGGTTTGTTAAAGGAAAAATGAGGATTACATAATTATTTTGAAACAATTACCCTTGGCTACAGAAATCAATCACAAGGGTGGTATCAGTCCAGGGTTGGATTGGCAATTGCTGGGCAGATGTCCACGCAGAAGTATTTTTATTTTTTGCAGAGGTATTTTTTGTTTAAGGTTAGGATGGCCTCTATGCCAGATTGTTTTTGCAGAGTCTTTTGTGATAGTTCTTGTTATCAGCCACATATGCATGAGAACTCTCCCTTCATGGCCTTCCATTTGTCAGGGTTTGACACAATTGATTTCATTTTGATTCTGACCACTTTTACAATACAAACTAAAATGCCATTACATATCACATTTCATAAAATTGCTAAAGCACAAAAATTTTGATAACTTACCATATCGATCAGAGGATGGGGCAGTAGGTACTGCCATATGTCGATAATGAGTGTTAATTAGTTCAACCTCTGCCCAAGATGTTTTACAATATCTATGAAAATCATATATGCACATGTACTTTTACCTGATAATTCCCCTTTTGAAGTTTATTCCATAGACATACTCACCTGTGACATAACTTAGGTATAATGGAAATTTATTGAACCATTCTTTGCTTTAGGAAAATGTTTTTATAAAAAACACATAAAAGACTCCAGGCTACTGATTAAATAAAGTATTCTTCACCTATAAAATGAAATCATTTGTAGTCAATGGAAAGAATCAGGCAGCTTTCTATATACTTGTGTGGAGGCATCTCCGACAAATATGTACAGCCGGCTGGGCACGGTGGCTCACGCCTGTAATCCTAGCACTGTGGGAGGCCGAGGTGGGAGGATCGCTCAAGGTCAGGAGTTCGAGACCAGCCTGAGCAAGAGCGAGACCCCATCTCTACTAAAACAATGAAAGAAATTAGCTGGACAACTAAAAATATATAGAAAAATTAGCTGGGCATGGTGGCACATGCCTGTAGTCCCAGCTACTCGGGAGGCTGAGGCAGTAGGATTGCTTGAGCCCAGGAGTTTGAGGTTGCTGTCTCCAAAAAAAAAAAAAGAACAAAAAAACAAACAACAAAAAAAGAGGGACTGGAAGATGATTTTATCATTTGCCAAGGTGAAGAATTCAGGAGAAGGAACATGTTTGGGGAGGCAGAAGGGAGATTAGTCCTGTTTTCGACTCCACTTGTCTTCATCAGTGTTCACCTGGTAGCAATTATCAGGATTTACTTTATAGGGTTGTCACTGAGTTTTGTAACCTATTCAATAATGACAAGTGTCACCCACTTTGTTAGTCCAATATGGGGAGATTCTTGGCCCACGAATCAGTGTTTCAGGGCCCTGGGTAACAAAGGCAACACACAGCCAGATTTATCTTTCTGGACTTTCTTTTTCAAGGTGACAGGGAGACACCCACCAGCTCCCTCCCTTTTGTTAAAGCATTTTTTTGTTTGTTTAGGCAGAATATACTGCAACCTCTTAGTTTTAAGTTTCTTGGTTAAAATCACAATCCAGTTGTGTTTCCCTAGAATTATACCTAAGTTACCTTTATTGAATCTTAGTAATTTCTATTCATTATTGAGGGAGTAGTCTCTGTTTTGGCATTTCCCCTTGAATTACAAAAAAGCCTAGAAACTTACCCGTTCAAATGGGACTGTCATAATTCCAAGCTACGTGACTGCTGAAGACAGAAGTAGAGCAGTGGGCCAGTCCACTAGCAGCCTAACTTGACCTTATGCTTTTGTCTACTACTGCAGCCACGATGGCTTTGGGGGTCCAAATGTGTTATATGTCACCTTAGGTTTGGGCCCCAAAAGCTATAGCTTTTTTTTTTTTAGAGATGGGGGTCTCACTTTGTTGTCCAGGGTAGAGTGTAGTGGCGTGATCATAGCTCACTCTAACCTCTAATTCTTGGTCTCAAGTGATCCTCCTGCCTCAGCCTCCCGAGTAGCTGGGACTATAGGCATGTACCACCATGCCCCACTAATTTTTCTATTTTTAGTAGAGATGAAGTCTCGCTCTTGCTCAGGCTGGTCTTGAACTCCTGAGCTTAAGTGATCCTCCCACCTCGCCCTCCCAGAATGCTAGGATTACAGGTGTGAGCCACTGCACCTGGCCCACATATAACTTTTGACTGCCCCAAACTTAACTACTAATAGCCTACCTACATTTGACCGGAAGCCCTACCAATAACAAACAGTTGATTAACATATATATTTTATGCACTCATTATATACTCAGGTTTTTCTTAATTTTTTCATATTTCTGGGCTACACAGCTTGTGAGTTTTTTCAAATTGTCACAAATCTCAAAAAAATTTTCCAATATAGTCATCCAAAAAAATCCACATATAAGTATACCCATGCAATTCAAACCTGTGTTATTCAAGGGTTAACTGCATATAATATTCTCCTATTACTGCTGCTTAAAAGACTTTTAAGGAAATTTGGGTGTTCTGTCTTTGCTTTAATATAAAACACGTGTGTACACATATTCATAGAAGCTTTGATATAGTACAAATGTGTTTATATATATATATACATATATATATATACACTCTTTAAAAGTTTCAAACCTTATAGAAGCATAAAAAGTGAAAATCTCCCCATGCCCCCTTCCCCAGAATTAACTTTTTGGTTTTTTTTTCTTATTTTTTTCTCTTTTCATCCCTAGGTGTCAGAACAGAATTAACTTTTAATACATTGATATGTACATTGATGTATATCCTTCTAAATGTTTTCATGTTATTGCTCTGTGAAAATATGCTTTAGTTTTTACTCTATGTTAGAGTGTATTCATCTTATAATGTCTGGGTTGGTCAATCTGGCCAATCACTCACCTGCATGTGACCTTAAGCTCTTGTCTTGGTTTTTCTTCTACAATAAATACGCCTTTCTTGGCAGCACATCATGTCTTTCCTTTTTCTGTAACCTGTTCTTCCCTCCCCTCCGACACTCTGACTTCGAAGCTACTAAGTTGTTACAAACGCCTCCCCCGACCCCAGGCAGAGTTGCCTGGTTCAAAAGTGACTATATAATCCAATTCGACCAATCATAACACCCCACACCTGCCGGAATTCGTCGATTGGTCCAGGTGTGAGTACTTGACCTAGAACTCTACCTTCCCTGAGATCACTTTAACAAGACCATGTGAATTAGCACCATTCCCGCGGCAAAGCCTTTGGGATAGCAGTGAGGTTGAGAGTTTGGGGGCAATGGGATAGCAGTGAGGTTGAGAGTTTGGGGGCAATGGGATAGTAGTGAGGTTGAGAGTTTGGGGGCAAAGCCTTTGGGATAGCAGTGAGGTTGAGAGTTTGGGGGCAAAGCCTTTGGGATAGCAGTGAGGTTGAGAGTTTGGGGGCAATGGGATAGCAGTGAGGTTGAGAGTTTTGGGCAGCCATGATTCCTACGTTTGGAGAAACCCAGTTTGCAGTAAGAGAGAATGCAGCAGGCACTCAGAGCGCAGATAAGAGAGGAAGTTTCGGAGTCATCCAAGTTCCCTGTTCCTGAGACCTAGTTGCATTCTTGGCTTTTCCAAGTTCTTCCAATTAAAAGATTGAAGAGTAATTCCCTTACTTTTGCTTATGCTAGATCCATAAGTAACAAATCCTCTTTAGTTTAAACAGACTCTCATTTTATTCCTCCCATCTCCGAAACATTACTTTGCTTAGGTGGTAACAAAACATTTCGTGGTACGTCATTAAGGTTACACAGGCTGTTGTGAACTCTATTTTCACTAACCGTTGTAAAATTTATAAAAGTGGTAAATATGGGATGTTATTTCTTCAGGGATTACTCGTGCAGAGTCAGTTGTTCCAGACTACCAATACTTTCTCCTTGTTACTGGTGCGTGGACGACAACATGCAGACAGGAGATTCACAATTCACAGTTTTCGGCTAGAAATCACCAAGACTGATTTAAGTAAGAGTCATGCAAATATATTCCCTTTTCTTATCCAATGGTTAAATTTTCATAGTTAAAAGCACATCTTTCTTCAATTGATGAGTTACATGTCATATTAATTACTAGTATTCAGACAAATAATTCCATTTGTACAATGGCAAGTTCTGACAAAGTATCTCAACATTGATTTCTTGAAAATTTTCTTGACACTGACAAACAGCAATCATTTTAAATCAGAAAAGATTGCTAACTCTTCTTCTTCTTCTTTTTTTTTTTTTTTTAAGAGGAAGGGTCTTGCTCTGTCACCCAGGCTGGAGTGCAGTGGTGTGATGAATGATAGCTCACTACAGCCTCCAACTCGTGAGCTCAGAAAATCCTCCTGCCTCCCACCTTTTGTGATTTTGTTAATTGCATCATGGCTTTGTAAGAAAATGTCTTTGTTAATAGGAGGAACATGCTGAAGCATTTAGAGGGAAAGGGTCATGTCTGCAACTTCCTCTCCAATGGTTCAGAAGTCATGAGAGATTGAGAAAGGGCAACGTAACACGTTCTTATTTGCTGAATTTAGAAGAGTTTGTGGGAATTAATATTACAACTATTCCGTAAATTAAAAAATTTTTTTTTTGTATTTATCGTTATTTTTTAGACCCTGTACTTTACTGTGAAAATTTAAAAATTTTTCCAAAAGTTTCAAAATTGTTATCCACTTATAATGTCCAAAATATTTTCAATAAGATGTGATGTGAAAAAAATGCAGAATTCAAAATTGTTTATGCCTTATCATTGTAAAAGCATAAAGTGTTGACACGTGGCTATATTAGAATAGTAGGAGAGGTTTTCCTTTCTTAAAAAACATTTTCTTTAATGTTGTTTGTTATATTGTTTTTAAAATGAAGCCACAATATAAAATTTAAAACATTTTTCAAATTAGGGTACCTGATTACAGAACAATAAAAAAAACAATAATAATGAAATAATTTCTAAAATTCCAATCCTGCTCCAAGATTCCTTGACCATTTTCCCCCAAATGTCATATTATATTGAAGTTCAGTTCCAAGTTAAAAAGGAAACAAATAATAAAACAAAATTTACCTCTGGATGTGAGTATAATTTTTTTAAAATCAGAGATAAACACCAGTCTTTTAAGTGATCTTATCTTCTATCGGCTATCTGGTTTAATCTCCCCAAACAAAAACAGAATTCCAAGGTTTTTAATGAATACTTTAAATACTCTACTCCCCAAGCAGGTTCAGAAAATAGCTTGAATTTCCTATATTTAATATCTCTTTTTCCGCTTTTTTTAAAAAAAGCTTTATTATAGTACAGTTGTAACATTTTTTAAGACAACAAACAAAATAAGCTCATTTACATGCTTTCACTCTTAAATATTTTCAATCAAGTACTATTGATTGCCTTCCAAATATTAATTACATCTTGCTAATCTTTTTGTAATTAACAAAATAATAATTTCCCCTTGCTTTGAAAATTTTTACAATAATTATTGATATTTTTAAATTTTCTTATATATTTCCAAAAATCCTTCAGGATGTAAAAATTAAATTCTAATAAAGAGATAACATCATGTTTACTCACCTCAACATCTTATTTTATTGTAAAATAAAAAACTAATCATGTTTAACTCTCATCTGAATAAATTCTCTTGACTTTCAGGGATATAAGGCAGAAGTTTTAAGAGAGACAGGGGCCGGGTGCGGTGGCTCACGCCTGTAATCCTAGCACTCTGGGAGGCCGAGGTGGGAGGATCGTTTGAGCTCAGGAGTTCGAGACCAGCCTGAGCAAGAGCGAGACCCCCATCTCTACTAAAAATAGAAAGAAATTATATGGACAGCTAAAAATATATAGAAAAAATTAGCCGGGCATGGTGGCGCATGCCTGTAGTCCCAGCTACTCAGGAGGCTGAGGCAGGAGGATCACTTGAGCCCAGGAGTTTGAGGTTGCTGTGAGTTAGGCTGATGCCACGGCACTCTAGCCCGGGCAACAGAGTGAGACTCTGTCTCAAAAAAAAAAAAAAAAATTCCTAATTCACAGATCTCCAATAATATACCTGGAGTAGAAAGAAAGGCACATGGCAAGTCCTAGGGAGAGGTGGTTCATCTTCTAGAGAATTCCTGTAGGAAGGCATTTCTTCAGAGAATCACCACAATCTCAGGACACAGAGAAAATCCAGTCCACAGGGGTAGTTTTCCCTTAGCTGAACTCAGAGAGGATAATTATAACAAGCCAACAAACCAAAAAAACCCTAATACCATATTTTTTTGTTTTATTTTTATTTGTATTTTTGACAGATGGTGTCTCACTATGTTGCCCAGGCTGGCCTCAAACTCCTGGACTCAAGCGATCCTCCTGCCTCAGTCTACCCAGTAGCTGGGACTACAGGCACGTGCCAGGGCACCTGGCCCCATTTTAAAAATTGACTCTGAGTAATATAACTATTGTGGTCTGGATATTCATGTTTCCTGATCAGCCCTACATGTAAATCAATATGGGAAGATAATTTTATCAAAGGGTTGCTTGGTAAGCCTGGAAACAAAGCAAGATGAATTACTGTATGATTCGTGTCCCCAAGCGACCATTCTCAATGAGGGCCAATGGAGCAGAGGTCCCTATTTCTGTGCCAGGGCACCCTGTCACTGGAACAATGCTGGAGATAGATCACAAAATATTCTCATTCTGGATTCCTCTTTTGTAGATGGCAAGCAGCCAACTTCCATCTATGAACACACTTCTTTCTTTAGACAAATACAATGCAGGTACTTATTCATGTGTGTAGCAATGAAAACCCAGGATGTGCCTCCCTGCAGTTCCACCCAAACCTCTGATTGAATTTTGGGGGTTTATAATCTGGAGTTATTTCTAAAGAGTATTGATCTTATCCCATACATTTTAATTTTTTCCAAACTTTAATTTTATAAGGTAAATTAAGTTCATTTTGGGAAGTATATTGTTGGCTCAACCTACTACCTATATGAATTTTTCATACTCTACAGATTATTTCTTTTCTCATTATTTCAGACAGTGGCTTTTCTTATTAGATGGGCCAGTTGCCACCTAGTTAATATTACATGGTGGTTAAAAGCCCTGAAAATAGAACTGTGTTGATGAGAAAGTTATTTAACTTTTCTATGCCTCAGTTTCCTTATCTGAAAAATCAGTGTATCTACCTGAAAATATTGTTTATCTTCAAGATAAAATGAGGTACTCAAGTGCATATAAATTACTTAACATAGCACCTAGCAACAGCAACTTTCCTGTTAGTTACATTATTAGTCCTGAGGTTAGACTTTTTAAAAAAATTACTTTTGGGTTTTTCCCCATATTTGTTAGCAATCTACCTACAAATCATCAAGGAGCTAATATTATAGTAGTACAGACAATCAATACTTAATCAAATAATGTTTACTAGAATAGCAAGTTTAGAGTTAGGGTTATGAAGTGACCTGAACAACACTAAAATAGAGTAGGGGGGTACAGAGGAATGGGAATGCTAATCTAGATAGCGTGGTCACAGAAGACTTCCCTCGGGAGATGACACTGGAACAGATACCTGAATGAACCAAGGGAAGGAAGTATGTGACTGTCTCATTCATTATGTGAATGAGTGCTGGTTATGGTGCTTGTTAACTACATCCTTTTGGTTCTTAGTCACACTTCTTTATATAGGTACTGAACTATTTATATTTCTATGACTTAGTGTGCCAACCAGATTTTACAGTCTGGGAAGGAAGTGCCTGTGCTTCCTGTGTCCTTTAAATATCCTCCACTGATGACACAGTTCCCATTACTAACTTAGCACTTCTTGGATGGTTTCTGGTCAGCTCTGTAAATGAACTTGGAATTAGAAGTCCTTTGAAGAGAAACAGGCATTTAAAGACCCTGTTGGAGGAAAGCTGCTATGGTATGGAGGAAATAGGCTTGGAACCAAGAAAATTGGGTTTCAGTTTCAGCTCAACCATTGTGTGAACTTGAACTTGTCACCTAACTTTACTGAGTCTCTTTATCTATAAAATGGGGATGATAATGTTTAATTCACATAATTGTAAAAGTCAAATGCAGTAATCAATATGAAAAATGCTTGGTATGGTATAGGAAATCAACAAATGTTAGTCGTCTTTGAGTATTTGGAATCTTGAAGTATCCTCAAAGATAACAGGCTAGGGTTGGTTCTTAGAATAAAAGAATTCTTAAACCTGTTACACTCTACTAAAAAATAGAAATAAGAAATTTATGTTAATA
This sequence comes from Varecia variegata, assembly GCA_028533085.1. NCBI lineage: Eukaryota > Metazoa > Chordata > Mammalia > Primates > Lemuridae > Varecia > Varecia variegata. The sequence continues at coordinate 9,780,628 of CM052454.1, read as the reverse complement.
TTATATTTCATCATGTTAATTATTGGTAACACTGAGTGCTTGCTGTGTTCTAAGAACTATTCTAAGCATGCTACATGAATTAACTCATTTATTTCTCACCCTAACCACACAAGACAAATAATATTATTTTGCCCATCTAACTCATGAAGAAAATGAGCTACAAAGAGACTAAATCACCTGCTTATGGTCACACAATAAGTGGTATAGTTGGGATTATGAACCAAGATAGTTTGACACCAGAACTCACATTCTTTTTTTTTTTTTTTTTTTTTTGAGACAGAGTCTCGCTCTGTTGCCCGGGCTAGAGTGCCATGGCGTCAGCCTAGCTCACAGCAACCTCAAACTCCTGGGCTCGAGCAATCCTCCTGCCTCAACCTCCCAAGTAGCTGGGACTACAGGCATGTGCCACCATGCCTGGCTAATTTTTTCTATATATATATTTTTAGCTGTCCATATAATTTCTTTATATTTTTAGTAGAGATGGGGTCTCGCTCTTGCTCAGGCTGGTCTCGAACTCCTGAGCTCAAACAATCCACCTGCCTCGGCCTCCCAGAGTGCTAGGATTACAGGCATGAGCCACCGCGCCCGGCCCAGAACTCACATTCTTAAATATCAAAGTATACAATTGCAATTTAAAAGACTATTTATCCTATTAGAAGCCATCATGTTAGGCTTTTCCTAAAGGAAAATCACTGTAGAAAATGACAATAACAATACAAAAATTATTAAGTCCAGGTATAACTAAGTTTAAAATAAAAAGTAAACAAGATTAAAAAATGTTAGTGTTTAAAGGTTGATTTAGACTGTATCTAAAGTTATACCCACCATATGGCCGGGCGCGGTGGCTCACGCCTGTAATTCTAGGACTCTGGGAGGCCGAGGCGGGTGGATCGCTCGAGGTCAGGAGTTCGAGACCAGCCTGAGCAAAAGCGAGACCCCGTCTCTACTAAAAATAGAAAGAAATTATCTGGCCAACTAAAATATATATATAGAAAAAATTAGCCGGGCATGGTGGCGCATGCCTGTAGTCCCAGCTACTTGGGAGGCTGAGGCAGGAGGATTGC
>CM052454.1:9739409-9773615 GCA_028533085.1 Varecia variegata | reverse complement strand
TCTCGAACTCCTGAGCTCAAACAATCCGCCCGCCTCGGCCTCCCAGAGTGCTAGGATTACAGGCGTGAGCCACCGCGCCCGGCCCCGTTTTGCTCATTATTTCATACCTTTTTTTTTTTTTAAGAGATAGTGTCTCGCTTTGTTGCCCCAGCCTGGTGTGATCAAAGCTCACTGTAACTTCAAATTCCTGGGCTCAAGCCTCAGCCTCCTGAGTAGTGGGACTACAGGTGCATGCCATCATACCCAGCTAATTTAAAAAAATTTTTTGTAGAGATGAAGTCTCGCTGTGTTGCCCAGGCTGGTCTTAAAGTCCTGGCCTTAAGTGATCCTCCTGCTTCAGCCTCCCAAAGCGCTGGAATTACAGGTGTGAGCCACCACGGCCAGCCTATTTTTTATCTTTATTTAAAGTAGTGCCTTCAACTGGAATGTTGATTCAGTGCCTTATAGAGATAACTGTGGCTGTCTTTGCCCTGTGTAGCATTTACATTTCTAATATGGTCACAAATGGTCTTTCTAGTTTAACTAAAGAAATCATGGGGCAGGGAAGGTGGATGTGAGGCAATGCTACTGGTGATGGATTACCAGTCTTATTGTCATCCATTCTTTTGTGCTAAAGGACTAGCCAAAGCTTTGCAAAGTTTGGAAATCCAGCTCTGTGTGCCTCATTTACTCGTCCTTGTCTTTTCTAAACTCTCAAATTAATATGTCTGGGTACTAATTGCTAGTGGTGGCTGAGGGTTATTGATCATGTAAGTGCCAGACTCTTGGATTGTCACTGAAAATCCTACAACACTTTTACAGATGAAGAAACTGATGCTTAGATGGATTTTAAGGACTTGCCTTACAGCACTTAAAACCCCTATTCTTTAAAAATTTCCCCATGTTATATATACTTATCTTAAAGTTTAAAGGACTGATCAAATTAGGGGCTAGAGATAGATCCAGGCTGTGTTGTTGAGCTTGGGCATTTAACAGCTTTGCAGTATTACTTCATTGTAGTTCAGGGATTGATAAATCTGGGATTGCTTTTGCTGTTTGTCAGAAGAAAACTGTAGTAATGAAGTCAGAGCCCAGTATTCATAGACTATCAGTTGCAGCATTATTTGGAACCACAGAGGATGGTATGTGGGTAAATATGCCTAATCTACAATTTATTCTTTTCTCTAACCCCTTCGATCTGCTTTATTTTGATGCTTGATTTCAATGTCCTTTATGCTATTCCTTGCTAATAAATAGTTCAGTTCACTCCCACATTGTAGCCATTCATTAATTCACTGAGGCCAAGAGTATGGGTAATTAGACCAAAGATATGGTGCTTTCAGTACAGAAAAGGGGAAATATATACAGTATCTGGGAGTACCTTTAAAACTAGAGTAAGTGTGCTTGCTCACTTGAGTGTCGCTTTAAAATGACTTTATATTGTCGTAGGTCACTATTGCTCTTGGGAAAAAAGGTGATTCCCTCTACCTTGTACCTAGATGCATCAGATAGAAAGATTTTTAGGGAATAGAGGAAAGTGATATATATATAATTAAATTTTTTAAAACTTTCTAAAACGAATCAAATAGCATGCCCAGCACAGTGTCTGGCCACACAGTGTGCCTTGAATAACTATTTGCAGAGTGGGAAGCCAAGCGACCATACTGTACAATTTTTAGCTGTTCTTTTAAAGGTAGTATTTATTTTGTGTTTCCCTCATACCAGACAATTTAAATGCTTTTTTATTTTTTAACTCATTTAATCCCCACAATAATCCTGTGAGATAAGCACTACGATGCCCCTTTTAAGGTGAGGAAATGGAGGCTCACTCCAGGAGCTTAAGTTACCTGCTCAGAATTACACAGCTGTGAATGGCGGAGCTGGGGTTCCAACCTGCTTAACACGGCTCTGGAGTGGTCGATCTGAGCCAGTGCATCTCATGTTTTCCTGAAAACCCTTTTTGTTTTTAAAACAATTTCCAATCTAATACTTTTGTGAAAGGATAAAGATAATATTTTAAAAAGTATACAGAATGTAAGTCTGAAGTTGATTTGTTTCAGCAGGCATACAATTGTCAAATTGCTGTATGTTTTCTAAATGTTTGCTTTCCGTTTCTATACTTGGCTTTGCTGTCGACTATAACCAGTTTGTAGACCAGCAGTAGTCTGTGGGCTACGCTTTGAGTTACTGTTCAAAGCGTTACTAGTGCCAGGAGAACTACTGATTTTTACATACTTCAAATTAAGGGTTGGGTGATATCTCTGAAGCTGAGGAAAAAAATCCTGGAAGTTCCTTGTGGTAGACGTTTGTTGAATGAAGGTAATGGAGGTCACAGATTGGGTGTCCTGAGGGGGAAGACTCATTATTATTTCTATAGGAGACAGTTTATATGTGTGTTTGGGTTGAGAGTTGGTGAGAAATCTTGAATGTTCTCAATGTAGATTTGAACATGGGGAGAAGAGTCTAAGCTTTAGTCAGATTTATTAGAGAAAACACAGAATGATGCTAGATCTGGGAAATATCTGCCTTTATAATACTAGGATTGTCCCACAAGGTTAATATTATGCCTGATAACGTGCTAATTTTTGTAGAATGTGGTAAAAAGCTACCTGAGATTCGTTGCAGCTAATTGTTAGACTTCTCCTGCCCTGGCTTAACTTTTTTCTTCTCTTTTAACTTTCTTCTGTTGCTATGGCAGCCTACTCAGTCAGCCCTGGGACCACTAAATTGTAATACTGAACATTTTTATTTGAAACTGATAAAACTCAATAAATCTAAAACCAGGTTTAATACTTGGCACTCAGATTGGTTGTCTTTTTCTATTCCCTTACTTGCCATCTGATTTTAATCTCTTTGACCTGCCAATTAATAGCTTCCATTGCCCTCAAGATGAAACGTACGCTTTTAGCCTGACCTTTGAGGCCTTTCACAATCTCACTCCAACCTACCACTCTAGCTGTATCTTTGGTTTCACGACCCCTCTCTTTCAGCCACACCGGTCACCCTCTTCTGGATAAACTCAGCACCATCCCATGGCTTTGCTGTCACTCAGCTGAACCGTGTTGTAGGAGGTTTTTCCAGGGCAGGTTGTCTTTTAGGTTAAATATGTGATTACTTTGAGAGTAGCTGTCATCTGTTAAGTTAGCCTTTACTTTTTTGTCCACGTAATTTTTAAACCTAGAAATATTGGTAAAACATGGTCCTTTAAGATGTGGGTTCCAATGAAATTTGCTCATTGGGAGACCACCAATCAGAGAGTAGAGACAGGGATATGGTGGGACTTTGTAGTATAGATTTTTGTTTTTAAATAAAGTGTAAATTTAAAATTATTTTACTGTCTTGCTTTATAGGAAGCTTAAAAATAAGCTTGTATCTCTCCTAGTTTTTAGTTCCTATACAGATCTATGTGTTAATCATATGAAAAGATAATTGTGTGGCCAATAAACATTTTTATGGTGCTTCAGAGCATTTGTTTTAACATCTAATATATTTATATAATATTAAAAGTGAAGACCATAAGATTTTAAGTTAGTATATTTATACATCCACATATTTTTTTAAAAATGAGTAGCTACTTTCATTTTAGTTATAGGAAAAGTACAAAATTATATGTTCTTAATATAAAGACTACAATCAATTACTTAAAGTAGGACTTTTAATTCACAAGAATGCTTTTTTAAAAATTCTAGGAATTTGACATGTTTTTTTTGATTATCCTGCTTAGTTCCTGTGTGTCCAAGGACTTGATACCATCTTAGTCTGCCATCATTCTCCTAACAGTGAAAAGAACAGAGTAATAGAAAAGAAGGGAAAGTACTAAATAAGTTAAAGGGTGACATTTTGGAGCCCATGAAACTTGTAATTACTCATGTTGTAACTATTTCATTGTTTTTTATATGCTGCTGAGGTAAAAAATTTAAATAAGTTTTGTGAAACTATGGTTTATAATGAAGATTTGAGCTTATGAATACATTTAAGAGAATTTACAGTGTTGTTTAACTTTGGGAGGAAGGGTATCTTTTACTGTCGTATCCAACCTCATAAATCCACAAATGCCAAACGCTTTGGCAGAATCATCATTATTTTAAACCCTACAAGACACCATTATTATTGTTCCTTTAAGTTGTTAATAATATTCTTTTATATATTTACTGACATATTTACCCTTTCTACTGTTCGTCATTCTTTTTTGCACCTCCATGTTCCCATCTGGGATCTTTTTCCTCCATTCTGAAGACTTGACTTTGATATTCCTCTTTGGATACCCTGGTGTGTGTGCATGGTGGAGGGGGAGGGGGTAGGTATGTCTGCCTGAGACTATCTTTCTCTTTTAGTTTTGAAGAATATTTTTCCTTGGCATCACATTCTAAGCTGGAAAGTTTTTCTTTCAGCACTAAGATGTTATTGTGTTGTCTTAATGGTTTCTGTAGTTTCCATTAAATTAGCTGTTGTTATTGTTTCCATGAAAATTTCTTGTGTGTATGTTTTCTGTTTTTAATATTGCCTCTTTATCTTTGGTTTTCATCAGTCTGATTCTGATGTTTATACTGCTTGGAGTTTCCTGAGCTCCTTGAATCTGTGACTTGAGTTTTTGATCAGATTTGATAAACTTTGGGTCTGTTTCTTTATGTATTGCTTCTGTCCCATTCTCTCTCATCTTGTCCTTGAACCTTTTAACCACGTTGTACATGTTTTTTCCCTTCTCTGTGCTTCAGTTTGACTGTTTTCTTTTGACCTCTCTTTGAGTTCACTAATCCTGCATTCTGCTGAGTTCATGTGTTGTTACTCATTCAGTGAGCTCTCATTTTCAGATATTGTAGTTGGCAGTTCCAGTGTGTCTATTTGATTCTGTTTAAAAATAGATTCCAATTCCCTTTTCAAATATTCCCAATATTTTCACCCCTTTCCTCCATCTTTCCTTCTATTTTACCATAGTGGTTACAGTTTTTAAGTCTTTGTCTGCCAACTCTATTGTCTGGGTCACCTCTGGTGTCCTTCTATGGACAATTTAATCTCTTGATTGTTAGCTATTTTAAAGAAAAGTTTTTTGCGTGCTGAATAGTGTTTGATTGTTTGCTATATATTGTAAATAATATCTATAGAGGCTTAGGATTACATTATCTCCCTCTGAAGAGTGTAGACTTTGGTTCTTGGAGGCAATTAATTCATAGGTAGATTATAGACAGGTATATTTCAGTTTTGCCTTACTCATAAGGCTTAAACCTTACTCGTAAGGGCATGGTCCTTATTCCTAGGTTTATGGCCTTTCTATGATTTTATTTGAAAGCTGAGGGTTTTCACCCACCTACTCTGGCTGGGTCTGAACTCAGTTTCCCTAATGCTGTGCAGCTTCCGAAGTTTTGGCCCAGCTCTTCTCTGCTAGGCCACCCAGAGTTGCACTCTGAAAATGCCAGTTTAGGAGTTAGCCAAGGACCTGTGTGGGATTTTTACATAGATTTGGGGGGTTCAGTTCTTTTCTACAGTTCATTTTTCTCTGATACCTCGTCCCCCAAAGCATACCTGTCTTGTCAGTCTCTAACTCAGTTTCCATTGAGACTCCCACTGTCTGCCTTGGGGACCATCATTCATTTTAAGCTAGTGAGTTAGGCACTAGCTTAACACACTAGTTAGGTGTTTGGTAATTATCATCTGTTTGAAGACATAAGTTGATGAGAACATGCTGGTAAAAATGTTTGATGATTTTTTTTTTTAAAAACCATTGACTACTGTATGTAAATTTTTGAAACTTTAACTATTCTATGTAAACATTTAAATTTATTCAGTTATCAAGGCAGTAAGTTCCTAACTGGGTTAAGCACTGTGATCACTGGCAATACAATTGTAACCCAAATCAAGACATAGCCCCTGCCTGCTATGAGTGACTTGTAGACTAGTAAAAAGAAGTTCCTGTCAGATGTTGGTAAGAAAAAAATGTATTCTTTGAAATGGGTACTTATCATGTGTCCACCCTGAGGTCTTTGAGATCATACGTATCTGATTTATGTATATGTATCTTGTTAACATATATCCCTGACTGTTATATCACTGGTTCAGTGTATATCTGATACCCAAATACTTGTTGCATCCCTCCCCCCTCTTTGTTTCAGCTTCTGGTGCATTTCTTGACTATCTTGTTGACACCAATTTGTAATAGGATGAAGAGCTACATGCAGGAATGTGGTGAACACCTATTTTAAATTATCCCCAGGCTCCTTTTCTTTCTGGCATTTTTAGATGGCAATATTAATTATGCCTCGCCCAAAAGAAGATTTAAATTCAAGCCAGTGTCCACCTTTGCTTAGGGCCTATTGAAAATGTCAAACTTTCAAGTTACTGTAGGGAAAACAGTATGCCATGAAGGTAAGGACCCGCGGTGTCTATCATTGGCCTGATCATTTTATAAAGCTTTGTCGTGATACTATAGTTGTTATATTCTGGGTACTTTAGTTTTAATCTTTTATCATCCCCCAGCCCCAAGCCCCCCCAAAAGATTAGGTCATTAAATATGAAATGTCTGATTTCAAATCAGAAGTTTAGTTTATTATACCACAAACAAGAAGCAGTACAGTTAAAATATGCGCCTAAACTATCGACACAGTTTTGACATCCTAACGGTAGCTTGTTTATGCCAGCAACGAAGAAGCATGGAGGGCGGAGTGGCGATGAAATTGCCAAAGATGTGTCCCACAGCTTGTTGACAATTGGATATTTTTCCTTGCAAGAAATGGTCCAAACTCTGGAAGAAGTGGTGGTGAGTTGGTGCAAGGTCTGGTAAATACAGTGGAGGACAGAGAGTTCCCAAGTCCAGCTGCTGTAGTTAGACCAGCGTTGTTTGTGTGACGTGTGGTCGAGCGTTGTCTTGCAAGAGGATTGGCCTGTCTCTGTTGACCAGTCTCGGCTGCTTTATCACAAGCATCCTCATCATTTTGTCCAGTTGGTTGCTGTAGCCATCTGCTGTAATTGACTGACCAGGTTTCATGAAGCTGAAGTGGATAATACCAGTGCTGGACCACCAGACAGACACCATTACCTTTTTTTGATGAATATTTGATTTGGGGCTGTGTTTTGGCACTTCATCTTTATACAGCCATTGTGTCAAACACTTGAGATTGTCAAAAAGAATCCATTTTTCATCACACATAACAATACGGTTTAGAAATGGTTTGCCTTTATGTCGTGACGTAAAGAAACGCAAGCTTCCAGACAATTTCTCTTCTGACGCTTGTTTAATTCATGTGGTCCCCATCTATCCAGCTTCTTTACCTTGCCCATTTGTTTGAAATGGTCCAATATTGTTGGAATAGTAACGTCAGATATTGCTGCTAATTCACATGTAGTTTGAGATGGATTCACTTCCACTATAGCTTTCAGCTCATCATTATCCACTTTGGTCTTAGGTCACTCATGTGGCTCATTTTCAAGATTAAAATCACCAGAATGTCTTGGCAAATACAGAAGCAAAACAAAAAAAAAAAACAAAAACAAACAAACAAACAAAAAAAATCACCAGAATGGAACTTCTCAAATCGACATACTGTGCGTTCATTGGCCACATCCTTCCCAAACACTTCGTTGATATTTCGAGCTGTCTGCGCTGCATTGGTTCCATGGTGGAACTCATGTTTGAAAATAACACGAATTTTTGACTTATCTGTGGTTTCACAAAAGTTGCCCTAAAAAAATCTGAAAAACGATCACAAGCCGAAATATGTGTTTGAAAGACTGAGGATGTACCTTCACAATAAACATAAAACAAGAAGTGTCAAAGTGACATGTCAGCGATGACAACTGTCAAACTTAGTACTTGAGGGAATCGGACATTTCATACTTAATAACCTAAAATATCTTATACAGTACTTTAATATGATGGTATGTTAAGAAAAATAGCTGATGTTCCCAACCTTTCCATAGTCTATGATAACCTTCCTGATATTTAAAAGAGTGCAAGTAGAGGGATAACTCTCTCTGTATAATTATTACGTATTTAAATATGAGAAACTCTTTGCTCTTAATGAAGAGATACTAGAATGGAAAGACTTGTGCTTTTCCTAGAGGTGGGTCTGTAGTCTATTTTATGGATTGATCTGCTCTAATTCCGTCTCCTTTAAAAGGTATTGTCAGCAATATTGGTTCAAGTTTATTTAGAATATTGATATCTAAAGTATGTTAAGAAATTTGAAATGTTTTATATTATTTTCCACTAGGAAACCACCCCTACTCCTAATCCCCCGCCTACGGAAGAGGAGAAAACAGAATCTAATCAGGAGGTTGCTAACCCAGAACACTATATTAAACACCCTCTACAGAACAGGTAAGCATTCTGACACACCTGGGTTTTCTAACTTAGGCAACAAGGTAAATGATGAACAGGGCAGGTTTTAAAGGGAAAGTTAGATGAGACTAGTTTTAGATAGGCTGGGGCTGAGGGTTCCATTTTCACTTGGATGACTTGTTACTAGCAAGCAGTTTTAACTGTGAGTCTTGAGCTCAGAAAAAACTAGGTGAGAAATTTGTTTGAAACTCTACAAGAATATTGGTGGTGATTGAAACCATAGCAGTAAATTAGTTCTCTTGAGAAGTGAACTTGACTCAGGACAAACGCCTGGGATATCTGTCATAGGGGAGTTTTGTTGAGGACGAATGCCTAGGAAGGACATAGATGGATACACTAAGAGTGGTGGTTATGGAAAACAAGAAAGTGGTTGGTTTGTTCTAAGGATAAGGGTGGTCAACAGGATATGTACTAAAAGCTCAAATAAAGCAAATTCTCAAAATAAGCATTGGAGTGAACAATTTTAAAGGTCCGTACTGATTTAGGAGAAAGTGTTTTAGTAGCACATAGATGATGGAAAAAAAGATTAGGGCAGTTCAAAGAGTGAATAGGATGTATACAAACTTACAGAGCAAGAACAGGTAACTTGAAGTTGGACTTAGAAGGAGAAAGGAGAGCAAGGGAATATGGAGTTTGGAGTTTGGTTGGTTGGTTTGTATTCAAGATACACAAGGGAGGAGAGGAAAAGGGAGAGATTAAGATGAGTTAAGTTTTCATAGTTAACAGGGTAGTAGGAAGTTGAGTTCATTATATGGTTTTTCCCAATTCCACCCACTCCTTCCCAGTATGTTTGTGTTTTTACTTACTGTTTTTCTGGATTATATAATGAAAATTAAGTTGAATTCATTGATAGCTGATGGTGGGAAGAAAATGGCAGCTGAGAAACATTGTAAGACTCTGGAGGAAAGTAAATTGGAATTAAATTTGAGGATCTTGAAGTATTTCAGTGCCTTTCATTGTCTCTTTTTCTTTTTTATTTGCTTTTTTAGGGCAGAATTTTTACTCTGTTTACTTTAAAGAGCCTACAGGCCTGTTTATAATTTAGTTTCATTGATCAAAAAATATTTTTGGGCCAGGTGTGGTGGCTCACGCCTGTAATCCTAGCACTCTGGGAGGCCGAGGCGGGTGGATCGCTCAAGGTCAGGAGTTCGAGACCAGCCTGAGCAAGAGCAAGACCCCGTCTCTACTAAAAAATAAAAACAAATTATCTGGCGAACTAAAAATATATATAGAAAAAATTAGCCGGACATGGTGGCACATGCCTGTAGTCCCAGCTACTCGGAAGGCTAAGGCAGAAGGATCGCTTGAGCCCAGGAGTGTGAGGTTGCTGTGAGCTAGGCTGACGCCACGGCACTCACTCTAGCCTGGGCAACACAGTGAGACTCTGTCTCAAAATATTTTTGTTTTATGACTTTAATGTTTTTTATCTTTCCTTTGTTATGGTAGACCTAGTGAAATAATAGTCCAAACATGCTTTGTGCAGATTTTTCACAGGGGACCCTGTGGTTCAGCATATCTTCCAGTGAGGAACAAATCGGTTTTTTAAACAATGGTGACTGTCAGCTAGTGGGACATCAGAGGTCAAATAGTCCATAAAGAGTAAAATCCTTCCTCAGGAAAGCATTGTAACACATGTATTAGTAAGTTGAACAGCTGATTAGTGGCAGATGCGTATAGTTCAACCTAATAGTAGCTCCAAAACCCTTATTTTTTTCGTCTTTTCAGTGGTATCTTACAACAAAGCCAACTCTATGTATCTTCTACCTGTCTGTGAACCCAGTTCTTGGTGTGCTGTTATGGCGGGGAGTTGTAATCAAGGCATATATCCCTCACAGCTTGAATGAAATCTGAGGAGATTCCTGAAAAGTGTCCTCATCATTAAATACGTTGATTAAATCCCAAAGTGAAATCTCTGGGGGCTTCAGTTTCTCTGTAAAGTCTACTTTTTGGCCAGGTGCAGTGGCTCATGCCTGTGATCCCAGCACTTGGGGAGGTCAAGGCAGGAGGATCACTTGAGGATAGGAGTTTGAGACCAGCCTGGGCAACATAATGAGACCCCGTCTCTCCAAATTAAATAACTAAGTAATATAATCTACTTTTTGTGTAAAATAACAAATATTTGGAAAAATATTCTATGATGTTTTATGGTGTCAATTTTGGTAGTTTACCCATTATTTCCTTTTTGTTAATATTGCAGAATTTACTATGCTTTCTTTAAAAAGAACCCATAATAATTACAAGAAAGATTAAATGAACAAGGTACAAGTATATACACAAAAATTTTTCTGCTTTCATAAATACACTCTCCTTATTTTACTGATTTCCACTCCGCAGAGGAATCAGTGTTAAATTTGGTTTGTATTGTTCCAGAACTTGTACATGCACTTATGTATACTTGTTTTTTTTTAAAGAGACAGGGTTTTGCTCTGTTGCCGAGTCTGTAGTGCAGTGGTATAATCAGAGCTCACTGTAAACTCAAATTCCTAGATTCAACCAATGCTCCTTCAGCTTCCTGAGTAGCTGGGACTACAAGCATGCCCAGCTAATTTTTTAAAAAGTTTTTTGGAGAGATGGAGTGTAGCTATGTTGTCCAGGCTGTTCTCAACTCCTGGGCTCAAGCAATCCTCCTACTTTGGCCTCCCAAAGTGTTAGGATTATAGGCATGATACACTGTGCCCAGTCTATATCCTTTTTTATACAAACCTTCACATTATTTATTGACTTTGTGCAGATTTTACCTTGTTGTTTTAAACTACTGCCTTGCTGTATACTGTATCAGGCTTACAATTAATGGGTGCATAGAATTTTTTTTCTATTTATATATAGTACTGCAATTTATGTCCTTCTGTATTTATGTACTTGTGTGAATGTATTTATAGGGCAGAATTTCAGATTTCCTAGGACAAAGGCTATTCCTTAACAACCTTTGTGGATATTGCCAAATTATTCTCCTTTACCAACTTAGACTTAATAGTTTGAGAGTTCCTGGTTTTTATTCCTGAGCAACTGGTATCGTCAGGCTTTTAAATTGTTGCCATATCGGTCCCAGTCTTATCTATGAAAATAATGTCTTGTTGTTTTTAATTTGCATTTTTGAAATTGATGTTTCAGAACATTTTCATGTTATATTTATCACTTGTGGTTTTCTGTGGCCAGTCTGTTCAATTCTTTTATCCCTTTTTTTCTTTTAGATTATCTTTTCAAGTTTATTCTTAGATTATCTTTTCAAATTAATTCCCAAGCATTGAGATATATTATATCTTAGGTATATTAGAGATGCTAACCTACCCAAGGCAGGGCAGGTAAGGAAGTGTTAGGTTGAAATAGGTTATTCTAAATCATTTGTCTTTAACATTGTCTGTGGGATTGTATGTTTTTTTAAAAAGAGGTTTTTAATTTTCATGTGGGCAGATATCACTTTTCTTCCATGGCTTCTGGATTTCTACCATTCTTAGGAAAACTTTACTACACAATTAACCTTTTTAATAGCTGCTTAGTAATCTCTTACATGGATGTATCATATTTTATTTAAATCAGCAGTTCTCAACTATTTGGTCTCACAACCCCTTTACACTTTTAAAAAGTATTGAGAACTCCACACAGCTTTGATGTGGATTTTTATCTATTGCTATTATGTGTATTTTTAATTTTTTATTCCCCACTGAAGAAAAATATTTACTATATTTTTATAGTAAATAATGCTAAGTTATTTTATATTTCACATTTAAAAATGAATATACAATTTTACCTGAAAATAAACCTGAGAAATATAAAATCATAGGTACATTTTCCAAAAATCTATCACGTTAGTGCAGATAGCATTTTTAAATGAAAATAACTATTTGAAATACAAATCTGTTTGCCTGACTTACTAGAAATCAGGTGGATTTTTATAGCTGTTTCTGCATTCAGTCTGTGGAGATAAGTTGTTTCAGTGGAAGTATAAGAAGAAAATAATGGGCCGGGCGCGTGGCTCACGCCTGTAATACTAGCACTCTGGGAGGCCTAGGCCAGAGGATTGCTTGAGCTCAGGAGTTCGAGACCAGCCTGAGTAAGAATGAGACCCTGTCTCTTTTTTTAATTTAAAAAAAAAGAAAGAAAGAAAAGAAAATATGGCCTCACATAGGTATGTGGTTAGAAAAGGGGAGAGAATTTTTTCATAGCCTTTTAAAATAATTATGGATACTCTTCCTTTGATACTAGGTTTCTTTTTTCTTTTTTTTTGTTTTCTTTTTTTGAGACAGAGTCTCACTCTGTTGCCCGGGCTAGAGTGAGTGCCGTGGCATCAGCCTAGCTCACAGCAACCTCAAACTCCTGGGCTCAGGCGATCCTACTGCCTCAGCCTCCTGAGTAGCTGGGACTATAGCCATGCGCCACCATGCCCGGCTAATTTTTTCTATATATTTTTAGTTGTCCAGATCATTTCTTTCTATTTTTTAGTAGAGATGGGGTCTCGCTCTTGCTCAGGCTGGTCTCGAACTCCTGAGCTCAAATGATCCGCCCCCCTCAGCCTCCCAGAGTGCTAGGATTACAGGTGTGAGCCACCGCGCCCAGCTGATACTAGGTTTCTTATAGGTTAGTGAAATATGGAATCTGAAACTGTGTCAAAGAACTGTTTGGTTACATAAAAATCCATTAGTCTAACTTGCATTTGGAATGGATCTTTTTACCTGTGTGTGATTTTGTAACATCATTATGTTCATCTAGAAAATATTGGTACAGTGAGTTAAATAGATCTTCTGAATGTTGACACATTTTATTATATACTTCTAAACTCATCAGAAATTTCTTCAATTTTTATGTAGCTGTCAAGCTTACAGTGGCATATGAAACTTTTCCAAAATTCTGATTTTTCTTCTGAAAGGTCACATTTTAAGCACCAGACTTATTCTGTTCATTTTTCAAGAAATAAACCATGGTTTATCAGTTATTTTTTTCCAGTAAAAGTGATGCCATGAAAAAAGTGGCTAGCTCACCTCATAATCCAAAAAATTGCCTAAGCATTGTATTTTGTTATGCAGTAGAAGTGTTTTTTGTGCAAAATATGAAAGACATGTAAACAGATTGAAATTTAATGAAACTGCTAATGCTTATTGGTTCATCAAGGGCAGTCGTAAGTGACACTGACTGTGAGAGCTGGTAATAATAAAGGTTACAGTGACTGCTGGTACAGTTTGGTGTCTCTATCTTGATTCTCACTAAGGCACCAGCAGATTTAGCCACCATTGCTTTTTGCATCGTTAGTGCAGACATCAGCACAGTGAAAAATACAATCACATCTTAGCATTCTTATGAGAAAACGATCTTGGAGCCCCCTGAGGGTCTGCAAACCACAGTTTGAGGACTGCTGATAATATATATTCAATTTGGAAAGCTCTTCAGACAACATTTTTATCAATGAGAAAATGGAGTTTCCCTTTGGCTTACCTTTAGTATTGTAATCTAGAAAATATTGAATTTAATTCTTCTAAGAAAGGTGAATCATCTTGGGATGATAACATTGAAGTGTAACTTTAATGTTACATGAATTTTTCTTCAAGGTATCAGAGAACACAGGCATACTTCATTTTATTGCACTTCGCAAGTGATGCCTTTTCTGCAGATTGAAGATGTGTGGCAACCCTGTGTTGAGCAAGTCTGTCAGCGAATGGCACGTGCTCATTTCGTGTCTCTGTTTCACATTTTGGTGATTCTTGTAATGTTTCAAACGTTTTCATTATTATGTCTGTTATGGTGATCTATGATCAGTGATCTTTGATGTTACTGTTGTGATTGTTTGGGGGCACCCCCAACTGTGCCTTTTTGTAAGACAGCAGACTTGATTGGTAGATGCGTATGGTCTGACTGCTCCACCAGCCACTGCTCCTTCATCTCTTTACCTCTCCGTGGGCGTCCCTGTTCCCTGAAACACAATATTGAAATTGAGCTGGCTAATAACCTGACAGTGGCCTCTAAGTGTCCAAGTAAAAGGAAGAGTTGTATGACTCTCACTTTAAATCAAAAGCTAGAAGTTAAGCTTAGCAAGGAAGGCATGACAAAAGCCAAGATAGGCCAAAAGCTGGGCCTCTTGCACCAAAAGTTTCCCAAGTTGTGAATGCAAAGGAATAGTTCCTGAAGGAAATTAGAAGTGCTACTCGAGTAAACTCACACATGATAAAGTGAAATAGCCTCATTGCTGATACAAAGAAAACTTTAGTGGTTTGGATAGAAGATCAGACCAGCCACAACTTTCCCTTAAGATTAAGATTAATCCAGAAGAAGACTCTCTCTTCGATTCTGTGAAGGCTAAGAGAGGTGAGGAAGCTGCAGAAGAAAAGGTAGCAGAGGTTGGTTGATGTGGTTTAAAGAAAGAAGCCGTCTCCATAACAAAAGTACAAGGTAAAGCAGCAAGTGCTAATGGAGAAGCTGTATCGGGTTATCCAGAAGATCCAGTCAAAATAACTGGTGAAGGTGGCTACACTAAACAGATGTTCAGGGTAGACAGAATAGCTTTCTGTTGGAAGAAGATGCCATCTAGGACTTTCATAGCTAGAGAGGAGAAGTGAATGCCTGGCTTCAGAGCTTCAAAGTACAGGCCAACTCTTGTTTGGGGCTCATGCTGCTAGTGACTTTACGGTGAAGCCCGTGCTCATGCACCATTCCAAAAATCCTAGGGCCCTTGAGAATGAGGCTAAATCTACTCTGCCTGTGTTCTAGAAATGGAACAACATAGCCTGGATGACGGCACATATGTTTGTTTACAGCATGGTTTACTGGATATTTTAAGCCAACCATTGAGACCCTACTGCTCAGGAAAAAGAAGACTTCTTTCAAAATATTACTGCTCATTGACAATGCACCTGGCATTTAAGAGCTCTCATGGAGATGTACACAACATCCATTCTGCAACCCATGGATCAAACAGGAATTTCACCTTTTTATTATTTCAGAAATCCATTTTATAAGGCTATAGCTGCCATAGATAGTGATTCCTCTGATTGATCTGGGCAAAGTAAATTGAAAACCTTTGAAACGATTCACCATTGTACATGCCATGAAGAACATTCCTGATCCATGGGAGAAGTTCTAATATCAACATGAGCCCTGCACGGTGGATGCGCCTGCAGTCCAAGCTGAGGCTGAGGCAGGCAGATCACGTGAGCCCAGGAGTTTGAGACCAGTCTGTGCAACATAGTGAGACCTCATCTCCAAAAACAAAAATATCAACATGGACAGGAGTTTGGAATAAGTTGATTCCAACCCTCGTGTTTGACTTTGAGGGGTTCAAGGCGTTAGTGGAGGAAATAACTGCAGATGTGGTGGAAATAGCAAGAGAACTAGAATTGGAAGTGGAGACTAATGATAGAACTTTGAAGGCCAGGCACGGTGGCTCACGCCTATAATCCTAACACTCTAGGAGGCCGAGGTGGGAGGATCACTTGTACTCAGGAGTTCAAGACCAGCCTGAGCAAGAGCGAGACCCCATCTCTACTAAAAATAGAAAAATTAATCGGGTTTTGTGGTATGCACCTGTAGTCCCAGGTACTCGGGAGGCCGAGGCAGGAGGATCGCTTGAGCCCAGGAGTTTGAGGTTGCTGTGAGCTAGGCTGATGCCACGGCACTCTATGCAGGGCAACAGAGTAAGACTCTGTCTCAAAAATAAATAAATAATTATTAAATTAAAAGAAAAAACTTTGAATGGATGAGAAGTTGCTTCTTACGAATGAGAAAAGAAAGTGGTTTGTTGAAATAGAATGTACTCCTGGTGAAGATGCTGTGAATACTACTGAAATGACAGAGAATATGACACAGACTGAGCTGGGAAAGCACCGGCAGCGTTTGGGAAGATTGACTCCAATATCGAAGGAAATGCTGTGGGTAAAATGATAACAAGTAGCATGTGATGCTACAGAGAAATCTTTTGTGAAAGGCACAATTGATGTGACAAACTTCATTGTCGTATTTTAAGAAATTGCCGCAGCCTCTTCAGCCTTAAGCAGCCAACACCCTGCTCAGTCAGCAGCCATCAGCAGCAAGGCAGGAGCCCGACCAGCAAAAAGATCGCGACTCCCTGAAGGCTCAGGTGATCCTTAGCATATTCTTTTTTAGCAATAAAGTGTTTTTTAATTCAGGTATGTACATTGGTTTTTTTTTTTTTTAGATACAGTGGTATTGCTCAGTTAATAGATGAGTGCAAACATAACATTTATGTGCACCGGGAAACCAAAAAATTTGTTTGACTCTCTTTATTGCAATATCCCCTTTATTGCGATACTCACTTTATTACAGTGGCCTAGAACTGAACCTGCAATATCTCCAAGATACGCTTATGTATACAGTACATACTAGGTATATATATATATAAGCTATTATATATTTTGCAGGAATAAAACTAACAAGTATATACAGGTATATGGAAACTGGTATACATTTTTCAGAACATATTACTCAATCTCTTACTTATTTTTCCTAGTTATGTGTTTGAGTAAATACAGCATCACACTTAATAGTTCTCCTTCCCAGCCCTGCCATTTCTTCCTCTTCATTGATACCTCTTTGTTCCTCTGACAAGTCAGTCTTCCTGTTCCTCACCTTCCTTGATGGTTAAGTGCTTCTGAAGTAACTGTCCTTGCTTATCTGTCGGTACTTTGCACACTAGAGCTGTCTCTCTGCTGCCTTTCTGTGAATTGCCCTGAGTAGTGAGCCTCAGTGGGTCTGTAGGTATAGCAGAGTATCTGTTATGTAGTAGGCTTAATAAAATACTTATTTTTTAAATGAAAAAAATAGAGAAAAACTACTCATTAGTTGCCAAGGTAATAACAAATACCATTTTAAAATTTTTATTTTAAAAAAATTTTTGTGGTAGTATACACATAAATGTACATCTCAACCAATTTTACGTGTACAGTTCGGTAATGTTAAGTACATTCCCATTGTTTTGCAACCAATTTCTAGAACTATCTTTATCTTCTAAAACTAGTGCTATATAACCCATTAAACAGTTAACTCTCTGTTGCCCCCCTGCCCCTTAGCCCATGACAGCCACCATTTTTTTCGTTTCTATAAATTTGACTACTCTTTTGTAAGTACCTCATAGTAAGTGGAATCATAGTATTTCTCTTTTTGTAGCTGGCTTATTTCACTTTAACATAATTTCCTCAGCCTTCACCCATGTTTTATCAAGTGTCAGAATTTTCTTCCTCCTTAAGGCTGATTAATATTTCATTGTATATATACAGCATAATGTTTAGAGGTAAATAATAAGAGAAAAAAAAAATATTTCATTGTATTTACATTATCTATTCGTCTGCTGATGGGCAGTTGGGTTGCTTCCACCTTTTGGCTCTTGTGAATAATGCTGCTTATGAACATGGGCGTACAACTACCATGTTTTGATACTGACCTTTTATTTTTAGATGGGCGCTTTGGTTTTTTAAAAATGATAAAAGCAAAACTTGGCAAGCAAACCTTCGGCTGATTTCTAAGTTTGATACTGTTGAAGACTTTTGGGCGTAAGTACCATTTATTTTTGGATATTTGTTGTTTTGTTGTTTAGTTTTTCATTTTTAAGTCACATTCACAAAATGAAGGGCGAAGTGAACAGTTAATGAATATTCATCTATGGAACTTCCTTTTTTGTTTGTCCGTCTCTTCTGGAGTGTTTGAAAAGGTGGCCATGCCCCATCAGTTTGACAGCGTTTCAGTTTCGTCATTCTTCAGCTCTGAATATTCTCTATTCCTTGTCTGAGATACCCTTCACTTGAGAATCCTGTTGTCCCCAGAACTTTTGACGAGTTGGAACTTGTTTCCTTTCTTGGTTGCCTAGATATATTTTCCTCATAACTGGGTATTCAGAACACCGTTAGGTCCCCGTTTCTGCAGACTCTTTTCCGTGTAACATCTGGAATTTCCTGTGCTCGGGATTTTGAGATCAAAGTCTGAAGTGTTCAAAATTCACAGTTCGTCAGGGGAATGACAGTATCTGTGATGATAGTTTATTAATTTCATTATGTTTGGATCAACTCCGGGAAGAATAGTTGAAATATTTTGTAGATTTTGTTTCTGATTTATCATCTACTTTTGCATGACTTCAAAATAAAATTTTAAATTGTAAAGTCTCTTTCAAGAAGTTTTGATATTGATTCTCTCTCTAAAAACAGCTAATTTGTCTTACTTACTTGGAGAATGTATAGGGATTATTTACTTGTAAGGAGAACGTGTAGAGTGGTACTACTTGAGAATGCGAAAGGCAAAATTTATTCAAAACATTTTTAAGAACTTTAAATTACCTCATAATTATCTAAATATTCTAACTTGTACATCTTTATTTTAGGATTAATATATACATGCTGAAATAGTGGTGCTACTCTTACATTTTAACATAACCCTGAGTGTGTTCTGCTCACACAGGGAAATGGATTGTGGTCGCATAATTCATACATACTTCCTCAAGGGGAGAAAAAATACTCGCCTGTGTATTTCCAGTGCTTGACCTGTAAAAGACATTTAGTGTGCATTTCCATCACTGAAAAAGGCAAAGCATAGAATACTTAAAGAAAACCATAAATTGTGAACTCCTTTATGAGTAATCATTTTTTATTAAAAGCATTGACTTTTAAAAAAAAGAATAGAACTATTAATCCCTACTGCTTGGTAGGTCTAGTTGTCTAGTTAAACTAGGGTTATTCTTTGCCCTTCATCAAAACATCAAGTGGTTTTTATCCTCAAATGGTGTTTATTTAAGACTCTTGAATAACGCTAGTCCCCTTCACCCAAAAATCCCTTCAGTTCCCTACAGAGGAAAAGGAAGATTCTTGAGCCACCGTCTCACACCAGATTTGTACTTACCTAGTTTGGCTTTCTCCAGTTTCCTTAATTGTATTTCTAGCTTATCCTCTAATTAGAACATTGCTCCACACTTTAATTATGTGGAAACAATGTCATTGCATAGTGTATTTTTATACCATAATTTAGAGATATGAAGGAATACTTCAGCTTCCTATAAATATTCAAGTCACTTCCTAATTTCTCACTTTTTTCCTAACAAATTTAGTGTAAACAACTATTGCATCCTTTTGTATTTATCCAGTCTGCCTAATCTTAGGATTCTCTTTAAATGTGCCATTATAAATTCTCATTATAAACTTACTTAAGAGACCCTAGAGCATTATGAAGGAAAAAGGAGGCAGCAAAAAGGAAACATTAGTCTTTTCTACCTTGAATGCCACCAAAGAAGGTTGCTCCCTCAACATCCGTTCATTTTATGAAATTAGTGGTGCTAAATTCTATAGTCACTGTTAGTATCCAGGCCTCTTTTGTTTCCTAGTGGAAGCTGTCATTGATAATGTAGTTTGGAAAGAGTTACCATTAGGTAACTCAGCAAACCTCGTGTGGTCTTGTGCTGTCTCACCCAAACTGGATTTGTGCGTTAAACTATGGAATATGATGCAAAAGATGCCAGACTCTTACTCTGTTACCAGTTTTATCACAATTTTGCTGTAAGAGACTACAGGAGATCAGATGATCTAGCTTCCTACCTTCAGACAAGTGAATATCTAAGTCATCTCAAATGTTATTCTGTTATTTTGATGTTTGGGAAATAGTTTAGAAATACAAATTCCAGGGTTCTACCCCATATTTAAGTGATTATAATCCCAAGGTGTAGGGCTTGGAACAGTGTATGTTTTTTCAAAGTTTCCCAAATGATGATTGTGCTAACTAACAGTTTGTGATGTTTGGGAATCATTGGTTATGTTGACGGTTTCGGTTATACAATCCTGATGGTCAGGAAGTCTTTCTCTTTCATTTACTTTAAGCAACCTCATACCTCTCTTCTGAGTTTCTTAGATGTACACATATGTACTGAGTTAACTAATATAGAAAACTGAGTTAACTAATATAGAAAAGTATATTTTTGTGAGTAAAGTCATTAAAAATATTTTCTTGAAAATTGTATGTATCAGAAGTTGATTCTTGAACTGATTGTTAAGATCTGTTTTATCTGTTTTAGAAATTGACTCCATATAAAAACAAGTAAACATGAAATTTTACCTATTTTTCATATTTTCTAAATGTATATATATGTAAGCACCTAAACTCTAATTTATACATTCTCTGTTTTTAATTGTCCTTTTCTTTTACCTAGTCTGTACAACCATATCCAGTTGTCTAGTAATTTAATGCCTGGCTGTGACTACTCACTTTTTAAGGTATGCTTAATTGATAATTTCATATATTTAATATAATTTCATATATTTAATATAATTTCATATATTTAATATAATCAGGTATTCATTAAGAAATCTTGCCACAAACTTAGTAATAGTTTATATTAATGCTATGATGCACAGGCTAATAATTAAATTGGCGTCAGTAGCTTTGGCATGAATATATTTTGCTTTATTTATAGTATAAATAATAGAAATTGAGGATCTTGACTCCATGGGCACCTACTGAGCTGACTTTGAAGAGAGCTTTGATTAATCCAATCCAATCCTTCCTTTATATATTTGAGTAGACTGAGTTTGTCAGGCATTCATAAGCTCCGGTGCATGAGTCCTTAAAATATTTATGAATGAGCTTTGTCAGGTGGTAGGCAGATGGGGCATTGGTTACCTGTGAAATTGTATAATTTTTACATGTATATTCTAGGTATAGAACTATCCATAGCTTCTAAAATGTGTCTGCTACTCAAGAAGTTTAAGAACCTCCAAATTAACTGAAACCTAAGGTTTCATAGCTAATACGTGACAAAGTCATTACTAAATTCTGCAGTCTTGTGCCTCTGGCTTTAAATCCTATATGCTTTTTAAAAACTACATCAGTGCTAGTTTTATGGGGAGTAAAGTAAAAGGTCGACAGTATTCCTTGCTGTTTCTAATGCATTTCTTTCCAAGTCAAGGTAACTGTTAGCTAACAGCTGTTGTCTTCTAACCCTGTAGGATGGTATTGAGCCCATGTGGGAAGACGAGAAAAACAAACGGGGAGGACGATGGCTAATTACATTGAACAAACAGCAGAGACGAAGTGACCTCGATCGCTTTTGGCTAGAGACAGTAAGGTTTTAAGATTATAAAGCAGTTAAATTTAAAGGCAGTTTTGGAATGCTGGAAGTTAAGTTACATTACATTTTACATCAGTTACTTAATTTAAGAGGCGATAAGGATGCTCACAGCAGAAAATCTCAGTCAGCAGTTATTTTTGTTCTGTCATGTGAATCTTGTATACTTTACATACTAGTGCAGTAAAACATCCTACCACATTGTGAGTCAGATATAAATTGATTGGCAGTTGATTCTCACTGGTCATTTCATTAAGCTTAAAATTACAGAACGTTATATTTTGTATTAAGTTTTTGAAACCCATAGATCAATGGAAGAAACAAGGAATTGTTGCTTAATACCATTCAACTTACATGTTGTGATGTAACCTGGAACTTTTGGCTTTAATAAGACATATTAAATATGAAACAGTAGGCATTTTCTGTAGTCCTCTGACCCCAAGTACCAAACGCCAAGCTTTTAGTTCATAGTCTCTTTTGTATCTCTAGCACTTGACACAGTGTCTGGTTTATAGTCAGCACTTACTAAGCTAATCACTTAAATATTTGGATGATTTTTTAAAGAGATAATATTTTTGTGGGGGTGGAGATCATCAGTAAATAACCCTTCAGGATTCCACACTAAAAAGTCCGAGCAGGCAGGGCGTAGCACTCTGGGAGGCCGAGGCAGGAGGATTGCTTGAGTTCAGGAGTTTGAGACCAATTTAGACATTAAAAAAGTCAACTTTTGATTTTTAAAAGTATCTGTGCAAATATAGTAGAGACATTTGCAGTCTAGTAAGCTGTTCATGATCTATTGAATATAATTTGGGTTTTTTTCTTTTTCCAAGCTGCTGTGCCTTATTGGAGAATCTTTCGATGACTACAGCGATGATGTATGTGGAGCTGTTGTTAATGTTAGAGCTAAAGGTGATAAGATAGCAATATGGACTACTGAATGTGAAAACAGAGAAGCTGTTACACATATAGGGTGAGTTTTGCTCTTGGCCTACTTTTTTTATAATATTAAAATATCTAAAACCAGAAGTTCTTTTATTTGTAGCTTTAGAAATACTTGGGATGGTAGATCGTTATTTTCCTTGTATTGTTTTCACGAATACTTTTGTAATTTTAAGCTGCCCTATTGGTGCTCAGTGTCTTATGTATGTATTTTTCATTTCTGTAAAGTTGCTTTTCCTCAGCAATGGAGTATATGATCACTAGAGCACTCTATTTTGGCATGTAGCATTTTATTCATTTACTGAATGAGAATGTAAGTATTTTTTCCTACTTTGAGAAGAAGCACTGCTTTGAAAAGTGCTAATGTATAATGCTTATAATAATTCAGTGAGTACTGGCAAATGGTATATATGAATTTTCAGTATATGTGTTCTCATTAAAATTTAAGTAACGTGTCTTGGCTTTTGTCCGTATTTAGAACCCATGTGTTTAAGGTATTTTGGGTTTTTTTTTTTTAAACCTTTTTTAGTAAATTTTATTCTTTGCAAAAATGGCTTTTTCCAAGCTAGAGTTTTCTTTTTACTGCATTTAAATTAGTAATATTTGCTATGAAATTTTATGTTAAAATTAGATGCCAGTAGTCAGTCATAGGTCACAAATTGTTTGGTTTGTCCCTTTGTGATTTTTCAACTATTATAAATTCTCCTATGAACTTAATTTCTTTCTGTATCAAAAGGTATAGGGATTTTCCAAGTTTCATTCTATGTGGGGTTTCTACAAGAGCTGAAGGAGTTGATTGTTGATTTATTACCATATTTTTAATCTTTCTATCAGCATCAAAACTTAATTGTGGGAGTTTCATATTTTTTTGAAAAGAATTTTAAAAATTATGATTTTTTCTATGAAAGTTTTCTATTCTGTCAATATTAAATTTCTATATAAAACATTTGACTTCAGTTTTTCAAGGCAGGATTTTTTTCTTTCCTTTTTTTAACCTTTTCAAGTTACATAACTCAGTGTTCTTGCTTTCTGGCATTTTAAATGGTTAAGTATAATTGAAAGGAATGCATTGTGTGCGAATGTAAGTCGGATACCAACTTTGGTTATAAAATTATTTATTTTTAGATACTTTATTTTGGGGTGGAAGGTAGTAAAATCTTCTGGAGGGTGGAGTATGAAAAACTATTCTAGTTATCAATTGTGGAGGATTTAACTTCATAGGAATGTATATTCCTTTATTTTTATTTAATTTTGCTTCTTTTTTTTGCTATTTTTTTCTTAGAATGAAGATTCAAATTCCTAATGTGACCTATGAGGCTTTTAAAAGCAAGATCTTATCAGCCTCATTTCATATTCAGCTCCCTTAGGAGCCATAGCCACACAGCCTAATTTTTGTTTCTCTGCCTTTAGGTGTACTTCTTTCTCTTAACATCAGCCTTTTGACCTCATGACTTTTAAAGTAGAGATTTCTATGATTTTGCCGATGAGATTAGAACTTCCTTATTGTACGACATCACAGCCCTTACGTATTTACCCTCTTTGGTACTCATCGCATTTTGTTCTTACAATAGAGTCACATCTTATTTGAAAATTAGGTTGTAGAGTTAGTGTGTAAGGCAGAAATTATGTATGTTCTAATGTATCCTGAAAATATCAGTCTCCCTTAAAGTGTTTTTGTGTGTTCGATCTTGTCAGTAACAGGGGAGGCAAATGTAATTCGTGTAGTAGTATGCAATATTTACTAGGGTTCATGTGTAAAATTCAATATTTTAGATCAAAGAATGAAAATAGACGAGCACGTTAACTGATTTTCATTTAAGCACACATGCACTAAGCTTTGTCATACATGTTTGTGGTTATTTGATTGTGTTTTGCCTACTAGACTATAAATGCCACGAGCCCAGAGATTGTCTCTGCTTTGCTCACTATTGATTTAATAATAATTATCACAGTACAATAATATATTTAGTAATTATTGCTATAATTTAGTAATAAATATCACATACCTAATTGGTTCTGAGATATTTGTTAAGTGATGAACCAAGATTGTTGTGAAAATGAGTAAATTGTGCTGAAAGGAAAGGGTGTACGATTTCCTATTTTACTCTCCAGTCTAGGGGTTTTTTATATGAAGACTAATAATACTGAATTTTTTAATTATTTAGTTTTTGGTGAATAAAAATTAATGGTCACTTTTCTTTTTCTTTTTCTTCTAGGAGGGTATACAAGGAAAGGTTAGGACTTCCTCCAAAGATAGTGATTGGTTATCAGTCCCATGCAGACACAGCTACTAAGAGCGGCTCCACCACTAAAAATAGGTTTGTTGTTTAAGAAGACACCTTCTGAGTATTCTCATAGGAGACTGCGTCAAGCAATCGAGATTTGGGAGCTGAACCAAAGCCTCTTCAAAAGCAGAGTGGACTGCATTTAAATTTGATTTCCATCTAAATGTTGCTAAGATATAAGAGAAGTCTCATTCGCCTTTGTCTTGTACTTCTGTGTTCATATTTTTTTTTTTTTTTAATTTTGGCTAGAGTGTCCACTATCCCAATCAAAGAATTACAGTACACATTGTCCCCAGAATCCATAAATGTGTTCCTGGCCCACTCTGTAATAGTTTAGTAGAATTACCATTACAAACACATTTGACCCATCCACAATATTCAAAAAACAATTTGCTTTCTATACCGTACAGGAAAGAAGTTCTGTTTATGTTCCATTGTATGCAGGAGCATATTTTGCTGGTTTGAAAGAGTATGATGCATACAGTTTTCTAGCAATTTTCTTGTTTCTTTTTACAGCAGTGTCTTTGCTGTACTCTTGCTGATGGCTGCTAGATTTTAATTTATTTGTTTCCCTACTTGATAACATTAGTGATTCTGATTTCAGTTTTTCATTTGTTTTGCTTTTGTTTTTTTCCTCATGTAACATTGGTGAAGGATCCAGGAATATGACACAAAGGTGGAATAAACATTAATTTTGTGCATTCTTTGGTAATTTTTTTCTTTTTTGTAACTACCAAGCTTTGCTACAAATTTATGCATTTCATTCAAATCAGTGATCTATGTTTGTGTGATTTCCTAAACATAATTGTGGATTATAAAAAAATGTAACATCATAATTACATTCCTAACTAGAATTAGTATGTCTGTTTTTGTATCTTTATGCTGTATTTTAACACTTTGTATTACTTAGGTTATTTTGCTTTGGTTAAAAATGGCTCAAGTAGAAAAGCGGTCCCATTCATTTTAAGACAGTGTACAAAACTGTAAATAAAATGTGTACAGTGAATTGTCTTTTAGACAACTAGATTTGTCCTTTTATTTCTCCATCTCTATAGAAGGAATTTGTACTTGCAGGGCAGTCTCTATTGTGTCTTCTCTTGTAGTGTCTTCTACATGAACAGCATAAGTTTGGAGCCCTAGTTTGATTATGTTTATTACAACTTTTTAATAAATTGAATAGGTAGTATATATATGGAATTAAATTGATGTGGCTATCTTTGTTTTTTATAAAGTAAGGTACAGCCCTTCAGTCTTAGGTAAATAATATACTCTCTTAATATGTTAAAACTCATGAGAATTGGCATCTTGGTGCATCTCTATTTGGTTGATAGGAACAGTAGTTATAAAACTTGGTTGCCAAATTGAGATGTTCTTGTAAGTGTCAACATGTTAGCATAGGGGACGTACAGGTGGTGGGGCGTATGCATTACGAATTTTGTTAGTGTTGCTATAAAAAGAGTGGAATAAACAGGTATTAAGACATTTATAGTGGTAAATTGTTATCGTATGGTTTTCTGTAAACTTGAAAACTCGATCTACTCTTTGTAGGTATCCTTTGCAAGCAAACTTGAAAATATTTTGTATATAATATATAATTGTATAGTTTAGGTCCTGTGAAATGAAGTATGGCTGTCATAGACCAAAGGATAAGCTGAACTGTAGGTAGTAAAATGGAAATCTTTAGTTGAGAGGAAAATTGATCTTTAAATGGTGATTATGAATTGATCCTTTAAAATCTGATAAATTGACAAAGATCCTGTATAAAATAAACATGAAATTAATAGCATTGATTTCATTGGAGAATTTTAAAATAGTTTAATGGGTACCACAGGGTATCATCTGAGTACTCTCAGTGTCACAGACACCTCTCGTTCAGTATTCTAGAACTGCTGAATCCTTGTGTTTATAATGTCAGCATACTGTACCTCATATTTAAGCCTGGGTGACTGGTTAAGCTGATTTATTGTCTGCGTTGATGTGCACGGTTGTGAGCACTTTAAGAGCTTGCTTAAAAGTGATGGTGGTGTTGGCAGTGGCTAGGTTGGAGTAAGTAGTATGTCGTCTATTAGAGATTAATGCACTCCAGCTTTAAGAAGGAGCCAGCTCTTCGGGGTGGTGTAGGAATAAGTGTACACAGTTCTAAATTTTTGCAAAAAGTAACTAATGGGTAGTAGTTGATGATTCTTATTACCATTTTAGAATGAAATTTTTATTTTAAATCTTTCTTTTGGGGGGCAGGGAGGGATGATAAATTACTCTGAATTATTTTTAGCAATTGCTACTGGTATGCAACTTTTCATAACTTACCTTTTCTAAATGTAACATTAGGCCGTACATGATTTTCTAACTTATTCTTTCTCCTTGTCCAACAGGATATTATAAATACATATATTTTCATAATAGAGAATTGAAATTGTCTTTAAATGAGTGAATAGCAATTCATTGTAGGGATGTGACGTATTTCACTTAATGTGATGTTTATTATCCCAATTCCACAGAAGGATTTGATGCATACGATGTAATAATTAAAGAATTACAACACTTCCATGGTACTAATTATGTGCCAGGCAGTGTCCTAGTCACTTTACTTGCACATGAAGCTGTACAGTAATCCTTTGAGATGTAGGTCTTATCCTCATTTAACAAATGAGAAACAAAAGCATTAAGAATTTAAGTAACTTTGTAAGTTGCAAATTGTTGATTTGCATTCTGGAAATTTGGTTCCAGAGACCCTAAATCACATTATAATTTCTTTATAGGATAGGACCTATGTAATAATAGGCAGTAGTAAATTACATCAGATTGTAGTCAGTTTGTAGCACAGGGATATAAACATTTCTTCCGTTTTACTGCCTTTGATAATGAAGAGAATAATAGAGATGGAAATTTTCCCTAGAGTCACTCTGATACCAACCAACTAAACTAGTAAGTTGGGTTAAGTTTAGAGGGAAAGGTACAGGAGTTTACAGGAGTATAGTATAAGTGAATAGTCGTACACCGCATAGCGAAGTTTTAGTCAACTATAGACCGCATATATGACGGTGGTCCCATGAGATTATAATACTGCATTTTTACTGTACTGTGTCTATGTTTAGATATATTTAGATACACAAATACTTACCAATCTGGAGTAGTATAGTAACGTGCTGCACTTGTTTGTAGTCTAGGAGCAATAATAGGCTATACCATCTAGGTTTGTGTAAGTACGCAGCGATCAGGTTGCCTGATGACCCATTTCTTAGAACATATTCTTGTCGTTAAGGTATCTTCTAAGATAAATGGCAAGATAAAGCAAAATGTTCAGATTGATAGGAGTTAAAATTCTTAAATGCTAAAGTTGCATTCAAAAGGATAATTTAGTGAGACATTGTAACAAAACGTTTTACATTTTAAAATTAAAACATGTTAGTGACGACTCTATGCAACCTTTTATCTTTAATTATTTCTTATAGATTATCTTCATTATGAGTAGTTAGAAAAACCAGAGTCAGGCCCTCTTTACACAAATTCAAGATTTTAGGCCAGATTGACATTGAAAAACAAAACTATTCAGCATGTCTCTGGGCACCTGTGTAGAAATTGAGTGTCTAGAAACTTCTATAGCAATTTTTTATTACTGTGGCATTAAAAGTATGTGATCATTTTTCTAGTAATTTTTTAGAAATATGCTTTACAGAAGTATATCTGACAGAGTACAATTTGGGGGTTAAAACTAGTCCTTCACTTAAGGTTCGAGAAGCACTACTTCCCAATCAGGAAGCCCAGGGCTGCTTACTTGGTGGTCAGTCCCGAAAGCAGTTAGGCCTATTGTTGATATGTCTGCACTCCTCATTCTCCTTACAACTAATGGAAATAGATTTGGTGTCAAAATTTTGGTCTTGTTCTGTAGCATCTTAAAATAACACTGGCTGTTGTATCTTCCTTACTGTAAATTCCAGTGTTTAGACTTCAGTATTGTGACTCTTTTCTTCCACTGGTAGAAGCAAAAAATGAGATCGTAGACATGGGAGCACATTGTGGGTGGCACTGTGTTCTAATTCCAAGGAACCAGTTTTCACATTTTAATCTTGCCCTTTTTTCTGTATTTCATACTTTGCGATCTCTCATAGTTTTGCACAGAAATCACTTCCCTGCCTTCTTTTCTACAAGAACTGTGTGTGTGTGTGTGTGTGTGTGTGTGTGTGTGTGTGTGTTTTGAGCACCTCTGTTTATTTACTGTGCTGTAGGTGCTGGGCCATAGAGAGTGGGAATAAAATGACAGCCCTCTGCTCTAAAGAAGTCTTAAAAGGAGACATAGATTCAAAATAAATGAGTCTGTCCTCAAGGTTCTACAAATAACTTTTGTTATTGAAATAGAACTAGGGTTTATATTACTGGGGATTATGTGGTCTAGAGGCAAACATAAAATGTGGTGGTTCTGACAACTCTCCTAGCTCTACGACATTGATTCTAAACAGATCACACGCCAAGAGGACTCCGGCAAAAGCACACCCAAATTACAGCTTTCGCAAGACCAAATTTCTACATTTATATTACTGAACTCGGTGATCTCCCAAGTTAAGTTTTATGGCTTTTTTAATTGTGATTGTGCTTTTTAAAAATTTTCATTCATTTAACATTTTTAAGTATATTGTATTTTAAATGTAATTGTGCCTGAATTGATGTTTTAGAGGTGGCAGTCCTTTCTCCCGCCACCTTCACAACTGAGTGATCTGTGGGTTTTTTCTTTAATGTTTAACCAAGTGTAACAAATGCTTATTTTTTCTTCCATACAGAAGGGTAAAAAAGTGAAAATTTTCTGTCTCCTTCAGTCCTACTCTTCTTTTTCAAAGTGCTACTCAAATGTCTTGTACAGGTCTAGAAATTTTCTCTGCATCCACAAGATGTACAATGTGTGTGTACACGTGTGTCACTTTTTTCTTTGGACACAAAAATTTTGCTAGCATTGTTTTCTCATTTAATAGTTTTGGACATTTTTACTTGTCATACCATGTACAATGCATTATTTTTATTGTCTAGTGTTCCATCATGAATGTGTCCCATGTTGATGGACTGACAAGCTTCCTTCCTTCCTTTTGGAATTTTTGCCTTCACTGACCCATAGTGTTAAGTATAGTCATATCTTTGTACACTAAATATGAAGAAGACAGTTTGCAGTTTTGGTCCTTATGATATTTTCCTGATTGGTTTTTAATTTATTTTCTTCTTATAAGCCAACATTGTCATAAATTCAAGTAGAACAGTTTATGTGCTGGATTGTACTTTTTCCCAAAGACGGGCTGTGTGCTGGTATCTACTTCCGTTTTACATGTTTACCTGTAAACATTGAAAGAGCTTGCTTGTATCAAATGCAGTGATATGATATTGGACCTAGTTTAATTTTTAAGCCTTATAATAAATTTAACATCGCAATTTTCAAAATGAGAGCATTTCCCAAACACATCTTTATTGTCATAACCAGTTTCCCTTGGCATTTGATTTGTTTTTAAGGGTATTTTTCTGCTTTTTTTGACTTCAACCTTCGACTCAATTTTGAGTGAATGGTTTGTGCATGGTGCCTGACGTTAAGTTTCAGTATGTGGGGTACTCCACGGGACATGCGAGGCGTATGATTGGCCCCACCGTGACCCAGTTTGCGTCGTTTCTTTATGTCAAAGTGTTAGTGAGCAGAGCTGTTCTAGCACTGCCTTTTAGAAGGCAACTTCTAGATAATAACCATGGTTAAATATTGTGGTGTCCTGTGCTTCTCCATGCATGAGAGTTTTGTAATTGAGCCTGAATGATAGTTAAGGGACTCATAAGTATTTAGCACACCATTTCTCCCTTCAGGAAACCACTAATTATTTACCTCTTCGTGCTGTTTTAAAAGTACTGCTTTTCATAAAGGTTCTCTGTCTCGGGTTATCCATCCTGTGACTTTATCTGTGCCAGTAATTTCCAAATCTCTGTCTTTAATCGTGGTCTTCCTCCTGTTCAGGTCTGTGTCTCCCTGCCTGCTGGATCTCTCTGTGCAGAGGTCCGCAGACATCTGTTCTATTGCAGTGTGGCCTCACCCGTTTGTTTACATACGTCCGTGGCTGTTTTTGTGCCACAAATGGCAGCGTTGGTTAGTTGTGCCAGAGACTACAAAACCTAACATGATTACTATCTGGTTCTTTACAGGAAAAGTTTGCTGACCCTTACTCTAGATGTTTTATAGTGATGGTATTGTTGGCAGAAAACAAATACCTAACTCCATTCCCAACTAATAATGGCTTTATTTATCATCCATTCAGCCAACTAAGCTTGGTTTGCATCCTTTTCTGTTTCCCTTCACCTTCCACTTGGGCAGTGTCTCCAAGCACACTGCAGTTTCTCACATTTGTCTCCTGGTTGTCCCTGTCTGAGACTTACCCTAAGTGACATCCCAACCCATCTCCTACCTTTTGCCTTTGCCCTCAAATGTGCTCATTATTTATCTGCCAGTTTGGTGTTCTCTTTCTACTCTTCAGAAATCAGCCGAGGTAACCAGGGTTCTCTCAAAGTGGAAAACAGTGGAGCTTGTGTACTTATCATAATGATAATTGGCACTTTTAATCATAAGAATGATTCCAAGTGGCTTCTGAATTGTCCAATAAAGCTGTATTCACACTGTAGGACTATCTTACTAACATATTTCCTGTATTCCCTAAAGCAGCATGTGGTGTGTGTTTATTCCTTGCCTTATTGCAGGAAGGGAAAAAAAATGAAGGGGAAAATGAAAAAAAGATTAAACCAAAAGTAAGGTTAACATGCAAAATGCATTGCATAAAGCCCATTTTAAGTGACGAAACGAGAGGGAGAGGCAATTCACCCAAAGATGCTAAGGTCATGCTTGGGAAACTGCCATTTGTAGGACATAATTTCTGTCCTGAGTAATCTAGCAGGCTTCCAGTCTATTAATGTCCCTGAATCACAAGAAAAAAAAGTAATCTAGCAGGCTATTCCAAAGGAAGGGAGGATCCAGTAGATATTTCATAGTGAGATTAAAGAAAAAGCAGCCACTTGCTCGTACACGAGCTTTGGACAGCCCAAGCTCAAATGCTAGTTCTGCTGTCAACTGTATAAACTTAGTCAAGTTAGTCGAATCTAAGCCGGTTTCCTCATCTGTGAAACAAGGAGTGATAACTGTCAGGATGGTTGTGAGACTTAAATGAGTTCCTCTGTCTACAGAGCGTGGCGTAGTGACTGGTACCT
Source organism: Varecia variegata (assembly GCA_028533085.1). Taxonomy (NCBI): domain Eukaryota; kingdom Metazoa; phylum Chordata; class Mammalia; order Primates; family Lemuridae; genus Varecia; species Varecia variegata. The sequence goes on along the minus strand of CM052454.1, from coordinate 9,741,826 downwards.
GGCAAATATTTAATGGGTGTTAGCCTTCCACGAGTTTCATAATAGAACACCTATGGTGTAAGTAATGCAGTGACTAACATCCTGTGTACTGACTTTCGTGGGATTGTTTTTTTAAAAGTTGATCAATGTAGACTGAGGAAGTGATACAGATTGCAATTCCATAAATGTAACTGGGGAATCAACCGTGTTTTGTTTTTGAGGAGCAAGTTTATAATCTAGCCCAACTTACACAGTCTCGGTGTAATATATGGTTCTTAATCTAATGGTTTTTGATGGGATAAAGTTACGTGTTATCCTCCCAGAGTGGCTGCACGCTGATTGATGATTCATGACGATTCGATATGTAAATATCAAATCGTGTGTACCGTTTAGGAATCCTGTAGATCTGAAGTCACTCCATGGATTCTTTAAGCTGAGAGTCCTTGAACAGTATTCCCAAATTAAGTCCCTGATCTAGAGGGCTGGGAATGGTGCATTAATCTTTAAATCAGTGGTGTATAAATCTGTCAGACTCAGCACCCCGTATGTAAAAATAAATGTATCATAGCACATACTATCCTGAAGTGAAATTTCATGGGAAATATAACTTGCTTACCTACTTTTTTTAAGAAAAAAAAATCCTAACTATAGAATAATAGAGATAATATAATAGGGGAAGTAAGAGGGAAGTCGTTTTTAGTGAAATATTATTTCAGTTCAAGCATAACTACATAATGAAGTAATCTGATGATTGAACCTATACCTAGTATCAGTGTGAGCGTGACAGCTTTTAAATTCAGCTATCAAATAAGTTACTCTGAAATAGTGCACAATACTTAGTTAAGTTCTGGACAAAAATACCTCTTGTCAATTTACATGTATTCCTGGAAAATTCAAAATATATTACAGCTGTGCAAAAAAGATTTGGTGTTAGGTAATGTAAGGAGAGGTACATGTGTGATATTTTGATACATGCATACAATGTGTAATGATCACGTCAGGGTATTTAGGCTATCCAACACCTCAAAAATTCATCATTTCTTTGTCCATGTGCTACATTTTCAAAATCACACGGCACAGTGCTCTATATCTGTGCTGTCCAAAATAGTAGCCACCGTCCACATGTGACTATGTAGACTTAAATAAAATTAACCAGTTCCTCACTCATACTGGCCACATTTCACATGCTCAATACATGTGGCTAGTGATTATTTTGGACAGTGCAGTTATAGTTTATTCCTGCCCTCTCCAAAAGTTCTGTTGGACAGCTGTGCTGTATGTATTGTTTCTCAAGTGAGCTTTTAATGTGTCGAATGGCAGTGCAATTTGCTTTTGGACAGGTATCTGAAGAGCAGTCATGCTTTAAGAGCTGAGCTTAGAATAAGATTGCCATTCCTTTTGTTGAGTCTGCAAATGAAATGCACCTGAATGGAATGCACCAAATCAGCATGGCGGCAGGCTTAGGTTCTACGGAAAAGAGTCCTAAAGCATGAAACAGTGATTCTCAAATGTTTCTTAGTGCAACCTGCTATAAGAAATACATTTTATATTGTGTTTCAGTTTGTATATATGATACATGTATATATACCAAAACAAAAGTTTCATTAAGCTAACTCAATGTTAGCATAAGGAATACATTTTGAGATTTTCTATGCTAGCTTATCTCATTTAAAAAAATTTTTTCTCATTATTTTTAGAGACAGGGTCTTGCTATGCTGCCCAGGCTGGAGTGCAGTGGCTATTCACAGGCATGATCATAGAGCACTGCAGCCTTGAACTCCTGGGCTCAAGCCATGCTCCTGCCTCAGCTTCCCAAGTAGCTAGGACTACAGGCACACACCACACTGGTTCTGGCTTCATGTTTTTAAAATGTTGGTCTCAGTCCTCTCCATCTAGTCAGTCGCAGCCTGCAGTTTGAAAAAAATGCTATACAAAGCGTCCCTGGGAATGTGGGCCTATGAAAATTATAAAACACCGCCTTGGTCATAAAAAATTGTTTGTTTATAATTGGTTAATTGAACTTCTAGCTATACTCTTAACATAAATACAAAATATATTCCTAGATAACTGAATGAGTTATCTTGCCACATGGCACTGTTAACTATTACATCAGTTAAATAATCTGCCAAAAGTGGTAATGCTAGTTTTAGATAGATTATCGGTAGAATATGTTTTGTGGGGGTTGAGACTAGAGCAATAATTACACTGCAAGACTAGTTGCCTAATTGACCTTATACAATTCATGACAATAAGCCTATGTTATCTGCATTAACATTAATAGCTTTGTTTTGTATAGCAGAAGGCCTTATATTCACCTTATCAAAATGTATCAAGTTAAATTCCAAATTAAAAAGAAGGTGGAGGGAATATGCACATTCCTTTTTTATCCCACTAGAATTCTGATCTGTTAAAAGATTGTTTCTTTTCTTTTTTTTTTT
>CM052454.1:9716823-9738909 GCA_028533085.1 Varecia variegata | reverse complement strand
GCCATTTCCTCATCCTGTAGGAAACGTCTCCTAACCCTCTTTCCTCTGCCAGCCACTGCCTTGGTTCTCTGCTTTACAGCAACACCCTGCAAAGGAGTGATCTGCACTTTCTAGAAGATCCACGAAACCACCATCCATATACATCTATAAAATATTTCTACCTCTTTCGAAGGTGTCCTCATGCTGCCTTCCGGTCAATACCACCCTCAAAGAGTAGTCGCTGTTCTGACTCCTGTCATTACTCATTAGTTTCGCCTGATCTTAAACTTCATATAAATGCATCAGATAAACTTAAACTTCATATAAATGCATCTGTACCATTGTGAGCTCTGTCCTTCACACAGTGTCTACAGTAATCTATTTGGGTGCAAGTATCAATAGGCTTTTGTTCTTTTAAATTACTCTGTAGTATCCCACGGTAAGACTGTGCCGTAACTGATTCAGCCCATTGATGGGTATTTAGGCGTCCTGTAGTTTTTCACTGTTATGAATTACGCTGCTGTGAACACTCTTAAACACGTTTTGGTGACATGCGCTTTCATTTCTCTTGGGTCTGTCCCTGGGAGCAGAACTGCCGGGTCATAAGGTAGTCGTGTGTTTTGTTTTAGCATCAATTTCCCTGTTGCCGAAGAGTTGGCCAAAGTGGTTGGACCTACTCACCTTCCAATCAGCAATAGATGAAATTTCCAACTGTTGCTTCACATCCTCGTTAATATCTGATATTGACAATCTTTTTAATTTTAACCATTTTCGTAGGTGAGATATCTCATTTTAGTTTTAATTATTTCTGTGACAAATAATTATATTGAGCACCTTATCATATTCTTTTTGGCCACGCGAATAGCCTCTTTTGTGGCAGAGTTGTTCAGGTCTTTTGCTCATTTTAAAAAATTGAATGATTTGTCATTTTCTTGCTGATTTAGATACGAGCCTTTGTTGGTATTTGTATCATGAGAATCTCAGTCTGCGCTTTGCTTTTTGACTTGCTTAACTGTGTCTTTTGATGAGTTTAGTTGTTCATTTTAATGAAGTTGGTCTTTCATGATTAGTATTCTGTTAAAGACTGTATTGAAGAAATTCTCTTGTTTTATTCTAAAGGCTTTATTGTTTTACATTACACATTTAGAACTGTGATACATGTCAAATTAATTTTTGTATATCATGTTTGGCAGGGGTCAAATTTCATTTTGTTCCATAAATCTGATTGTTCCAATACTAATTATTGAAAACCCATTCCTTCCCTTACAAATATGCATTGATATCTGTCATAAACTGGTCTTTTCCTGACTATTCCTTCCTTTCCGTCGGACTGTTTGTACATTCCTGTGCCGACCCAACCCTGTCTTAACTACTGTAACTCCGAGCTATGTCTTGAATTCTGGTACTGCAAATTCTTCCAGTTGGTTCTTTTTCAAGCTTGAGTGAGCTCTTCTGGTGCTGTTTTTCTGATACCTCCCAAAGTTATACATATTTATGGGTCCAGGGAAGTCATAAGACCAATTTTAGGTTATCAGCAATCAGCTGATAGGAAAACCGTCTCTCCCGTGATGCTCAAGAGACTTTTGAATATGAAAAATATTTTGAAGAGCCTCTGATGGCAGAAGCTCAGCAATGGCATTTTAAATTCCCGTCGTCACCTGTTCTCTTGCCTGCATTTCCCCAGGCTGGTCACGTGCAGAAAGGAACCCATTTTAAAATGAGGGCCCATAACATTCACTTTGAGAACAGTGGTAAGAAATGGAGAGGCAACAATGATATCTATCACACATAAATAAAGCAGAGAATAAAGATATAGCTAATAAATCCCAGGTTTTTTCCATGGATTATGGACACCACCAGAACCTATTGATAATGTATTGAAAATTTTACATCGAGATTCGTGGTTCTCAGCTGGGAGCGATTTTTGACCCTAGGGGACATTTGGCGATGTCTGGAGATGCTTTTCTGTCACCACTGGGATGAGGGGGAGGAAGGTGCTGTGACATCTGGTGGGGGAGGCCCGGAAAGCTGCTGACGTCCTGCAGGGCACGGACAGCATCCCACACAGCGAAGAGCTGTCACAGTGCTCAGGTGAAGAACCTCTGATCTAGGGGATCACGTCTTTCTGTGCCAGAATGATCTGCTGGCAGATAACCCACCGCAATTCTGCTACAGCGTTTGCAACATAAAGTGAAAGAGAACAGACAGCATCTGCCTCGATGAGGGAATATGGAACAGGGCATGGGGCGGTGGCGTTTAAATGTTCAGAGAAGCCACCTCTAGTTTGCCAGAAAGGAAAATCGAAACCAGCAGGAAGACATGGTGGCAATGTGAACTCAGGGTCAACAGCAGCCCCCCAAGAAGGTTAGAGAAAGGTTGACACAACCTCTGTCACTTGTGGGAAATCATCCTCCCCCATGTGTGACTGTAGCATTAGCCAGGCTGAGGGGGACGGACTCATCCACCTACTCTGACCCTTTCCAGGGGAAAGTGTTTTATTGGTGGCTACAGTTTGAAACCAGTATTTACACAAAAATCTTCTCCGAGACCTTGCTCTTTACATCAGCTCCTTACATCTTCCTTGCTCTTTCCCTTCCCCCTCTTTTACTGGGTTTTTTTTTTTTTTCTCTCCCAGAGTTTAGAATTTCGGGTTTTGGAAACCACCCATACCTTTCTCTCTATCGGGTTATTCCATTAGCATGCAAATATCCGTTTATCTCTACCGTGGTAAAAAAATAAAGCTTTGGGCCAGGCACTAGGCTCACACCTGTAATCACAGCACTTTGGGAGGCTCAGGCGGGAGGATTGCTCGAGGCCAGGAGTTTGAGACCAGCCTGTCAACATAGTCTCTACCAGAAATAGAAAAATTAGCCAGGCATGGTGGCACATGCCTGTAGTCCCAGCTACTCGGGAGGCTGATGCAGGAGGATTGCTTGAGCCCAGGAGTTTGAGGTTGCTGTGAGTTATGATGTTGCCACTGCACTCTAGCCTGGACAACATAGCAAGACCCTGTCTCAAAACAAACAAATCCAACTTTCGTTTTTGCTTGAATCCTTTCTTTGTTCCCTTTTCCAGCAAAACAGTTGTGTTTACCAATTGTATCCAATTTTTTTCTTCCAATTTTTGCTTGAAGGCACTTTGGTAAGGCTTAGCCTACCTTCTAACTTGTCTCCCTACTTCTCTCCTTGCTTCTTATACTATATACTCAGCACAGTGTCCGTGGAAAATAACTCGAACTCTGTAAAATAATTTAAAGAGGTTTACTCCCAGCTGAATATGTACCACCATGGCCTAGAAAGCCCCACCTTGAGCAAGTGGTCTCACTGTGGCTGGGTTACAGTTTGGTTTTATACATTTTAGGGAGACAGGAATTACACGTAGAGTCATCACAATACATGGAAGCTGTATACTGGGTTGGTCCGAAAAGGCGGGACATCTCAAAAGCGGAGGATTACAGGTAATTAGATGGGTTTAAAGATTCTTTGATTTGTACTTGGTTAAAGAGATCAAGCTTTGTCTAAAGGCTTGGAAGGTTTTAGGTTAAGTAAGTCTGTTAATCAGAGACAAGCCACCTGCCATATTGGAGACTCAAGTTATCTGTTAAGTAAATGGATGATCTGCAAGGTGTGGTTTAACCTTTGTCTTTCATGGCCTGAGGCTTGTTAATGGTTTTGTATCTTATTGTTACAAAGGATAACTCCAAAAGGGGCAAGGCATAACTAGGCATGTCTGACCTCCCTCTTCCTCACGGCCAGCAACTCAGCTTTAAGGTTTGTTTGAGAGGGGTCCCCTTGGCCAAGAGGGGGTCCATTCAGTCGGCTGGGGGACCTAAGATTTTAGTTCACAGCAGCCATAATAATCCCTTAAAGTGATCCTTTAACACTTTAACTGCCATGTGAGTTGTATTTAACTCATGCTAGTTTTGAGCGTGGGGCCTCGTGAAGCTTATGTGACTCACAGGTCTCTTTACCTTGGGAACCGAGTGGTGCACAGGTGACTCACGATGCTGTGCTGTAGCACATGTGTCACGGGATGGGTGGCCCCGTGGGCAAAAGCCTGCAGTTGCTTCGTGAAAATCTTACTTGTTGATGTTCTTGTTACAATTAATGTTGACAATTCGACTGCATATAACTCACGCACAGAAAACAATAAAAAATGACAAATTTTTTATTAAATTAGAAAGGATTGTTTTGGTTTTGAAATTTTTATTCTATTTTTGTAATAAAATACCGTGGCCCCAAGGAAAAAAAAATTTTTTTTCCAGCGTGGCAGTCGATGTGTTAAAAATGCAATATGTTTGCAGAAAACACTGCAATAGCTCTTTATTTCTTATACTAAAAGCCAAAGTTTTTTCATATCTAAAAGACTCCATGTGCTTTGCCCCCTTTTACCTCTTTAATTTCCGATTTTCTAGAAATCTCCTCCTTGCTAATTCCATTTCAGCCACTCTGGTTTCCTTCATGTTTCTGGAATATTCCAGTCCCAAGCCCTTCCCATTTTTTCCTCAGCCTGCAACACTTTTCCCCGGATGTCCATATGGCACATTTCTTTACCTCTCCAAGTTCCTGCTCAGTGAGGTCTACCCTGACTACGACGCCTGAAATTGTAAACACTCTATGTTGCATTCCTATATTCCACACCCAACTCTATTTTTTTGTAGCAATCATTGACTTCTAAAATTGCCCATTCATTCAATATTTTTTGATCACCTACTGTGTGCCAAGCACAGCTAGTTGCTAGGGATACATCAGTGAACAAAATAGACAACAATCTCTGCCTTCGTGGAGCATATAAATTCCAGAGGGAGGAGACAAATAAACACGATAAGGAAATCCTGTGGATTCTTAGTAGAAAAATGAATTGTCAGTGACTCCTCAACTTGTGGGGGGGCAATAAAACACTTCTTAGAGGAAACTTTATATTAGAAAAGAAAAAGGCTGAAAAGTAATAAGCTAAGCATTCATCTTAGACCCCATCTCTACTAAAAATAGAAATTAGCCAGGCATGGTGGTGCACGCATGTAGTCCTAGCTACTCGGGAGGCTGAGGCAGGAGGATCGCTTGAGCCCAGGAGTTTGAGGTTGCTGTGAGCTAGGCTGACGCCACGGCACTCACTCTAGCCCGGGCAACAGAGTGAGACTCTGTCTCAAAAAAAAAAGAAAAAGGATGTTTTTGACAACTTTGTGCCAATAAATATGAAAATTTGATTTAAATGGAGAAATTCCAACAAAAATACAACTTAAACTGTGGAAGAACAAGGAATAGAATCATGCTACTATTAATTGAATGCATTATTAAAAACCTGTCACACACATACAAAAGTATTCAGGCCCTGTTGGCATTAACTATGAGTTTTGCAAAACATTTAGGTAGAAATAACCACAATCTTGCAAACTTTTCCAGGGAATAGAAAATGAGGAAAACTTTCCAACTCATTTTCTAAGTCTACCAAAAATCTTGATAAAAATCCAACAAGGGCAAGATAAGAAAAGAAAATTAAAGGCCAGTTTTTCTTACGAACATGGATACAAGCATCCTAAATAAAATAATTAAAAAAAATTCAACAACACATAAAAGAGACAATATATCATGATCCAATTAGATTTATGTGAGAATTTCAAAGTTGTCTTAACATCAGCAAATTTCGCAACATAACTCACCAATTAATAGATTAAAGGAGAAAAAAATATAAGATGATCTCAAATACAGAAAAAGGATTATATTAAATTCAAAATCATGATTTAAAAAAATACTCTTAGTAAATTAAGAATAAATAGCAGGCAACTTCCTTAATCTGACAGAGAGCATCTGTCAAAATTTACAGCAGATGTATTTAACCAGGAAAAGTGAAAAGGTTTCCCTTTCAGAATGAGAGAAGAAAAAATTTGCCCACTTATATTCAGCATTGTAGGAGGCCCTAGGGAGAGCACCAAGTTTGGAAATAGCAATGAATAGGAGTATGAAATTTAAAAAAAAATTGCCATTTCAGATAATAGGATTGTGAACTTAGAATTTTGCAGGTCATAGACAGTCTATAAATCATATTTTTGTAGATCATTAACAAGCAATTAGAAAGTGAAATTTAAAATAGATGATATTAGCATTAGCATAAAAATACCTAATGAAATGAATCTATGGAAAAAAATGTGAAGGACCTTTATGCAGAAACCTAAAAACATTACTGAGAGAAAATTTAACAGACCTCAATAAGCGGACAGATACCTCAGGCTTATGAAATGGAAGATCCAATAGTGTAAAACTGTCAGTTCACCCAAATTGGCCCAGAGATCTATAGATTCAATTCAATATTAATCAAAATGGCAATGGAAATTGTGCATGTAAATTAACAACACAAAGGCTAAGAATAGACAAAATGCTAAATAAAAAGGAATTTGTTGCGAGAACTTGCTCTACCAAGTGTCAAGACTTATTTTTAAGTATTAGGAATTTAGAATGTGGTCTCTTGGTACAAAGATCAGAAAACAAACCAATGAAATAGAATAGAAAACCCAGAAAAAGACTCATGCATGTATGAACACTTGATTCGTGCCAAAGATGACAGTGCACGTCAGCGGGGGGAAATGGCCTTTTCAGCAAATGGTGAAGGAAAATCAGATGTTGCTGTTGGGACAAAAGAAAAAAAGGAATTGGAGCCCAAACTCATTACTTGCACACACAAAACGTAACTCCAGGTGGGCAAAAGACCTAAATGAAAGGCCAAACAATGAAGCTTTTAGAAAATAATACCTTCGTGGCCTCTGGCAATGGGACAGATTTCTTAAATAAGACACAAGAAGCACTGATGTTAGGAAAAGGATTCATTTGACTACATTAAAATGAAGAGTCTGTATTTATCAAAAAAGTCTATTAAGAGGAAAAAGGCAAGCAACAGAGTGGGAGAAGACAACTGTACAACATACAGCCACCCAAGGACTTTTCTTTTTTTTAGGGATAGCTTCTCGCTGTGTTGCCCAGGCTGGAGCACAGTGGCACGATCATGGCTCACTGCAGCCTCTAAATCCGGATTCAAGCCATCCTCCCAACTCAGCCTCCCAAGCAGCTGGGACTGCAGGAGCATGTCACCATGCCCGGCCTCCAACAAGGACTTACTATATTACTAGAATATGTAAATTATTTCTTCAACGTCAATAAGGAAAACGACAGATAACTCAACAGAAAAAGGACAAATGATGTGCTCCAATTTACAAAGAGGATATCCATATAGTTCACAAAGCTATGAAAAAGTGCTGAATCTCAGTACTTAGGAAAATGCAAAATAAAACAATGAGCTAGCACCCCACACCCACCAGATAAGCAAAGAGAAACAGAGAGAGGTAGCAGGAGGCTGTAAAGAAAACTTAACATGATTTTTTTCCTCTGTAATTTAATAATACCAGGAATGTCCGGAAAGTATCCAGCCATGTAACCATTCCCCTTATATTAACAATGGCTGATTAGTTTCGGGACAGCCCTTGTATATCTTAAAGGCCAGGCACAGTGGGTCATGCCTGTAATCCTAGCACTCTGGGAGGCCAACGTGGGAAGATTGCTTGAGTTCAGAAGTTTGAGACCAGCCTGAGCAAGAGCAAGACCCTGTCTCTACTAAAAATAGAAAAATTAGCTGGGTGTATGTAGTCCCAGCTGCTCTGGAGGCTGAGGCAGGAGGATGGCTTGAAACCAGGAGTTTGAGGTTGCAGTGAGCTATGATGATGCCACTGCACTCTAGCCCGGGCGACAGAGCAAGACCCTTGCCTCAAGAAAAAAGATAATGATACAAATAATAAAAAATAAAAATATATCTTCAATTAAAAAAATTATTCTCACGAAAAAGAGTTAAAAGACAAAAAGGGGCAGATATTGAATTGCAAATTTTTTGAACAAACTGCATATTATTTTCATCTCAGCACAGTGCCAGGCAGACAGCCACTGTCACCAACCATTTCTGTCATTAATTATAAGAAGACCACTTTGAAATTCTGTTCTCTAATCATCACAAGAAGATTTTTTTTATGTGGGATAATTTGGAGATGCATTTCTTAAAACCTTTTTGCAAAATTTTCTTAATTATGTTTTAGAAGCGGTTTCTACACAAGAAAAGGAACTATGAAATTGGAAGTGTGTTTTTCCTTTTTTAATTCATGGATACAAAATGGAACACTATGGCCTATATTAAGGGACCAATGGAAATCATTCAGGTACACTGTAATTAACCATCTCACAATAGTCTAAACTAATAGGAGCTGTGTGACTAATTCTATTCTGATATGGAACACCAATGCTACATGAAAATTGTTTCAAAATTTTTAAAAGGAGTATTTTTTAAAAATTAAGGTTTGTTAAATTATCTCTAAGCAACTCGTAAATGAAAAAAATCTATATAAAGGCATTAGGAATTACTAAATAAGCTTGAACATATTTTGTGGAGAATTTATGCTGCATAATGTATTATTTTGCATTTGGAGGATCAAGTTGTCAGACACATGCCCAAAATAATCTCTGACACAGGGTGTCCAAGTTCAACTAGTCCAACTCATATAACCTGATCCTCATAGAGGGCTTCAGTGTATTACTTAGAAGCTCATATCTTTGTCTTGGTTTTTCATACATATAAACATATAATCTGCATAACAGCAGCCTGGGGAAAAAGCAACTTCCTCACCTCATCCAACAATCATGAGCCTTCCTTCTTCCTTATATAGGCACACACTTACCTTTAACTTTTAAAAATGTGTGAACATCACCTGGGAAGTCATGGAAATTGATAAGGATACACTTTGTATCCACTCGAGTTTATTTTCTTTTCATAACAGGTGAAAGATGTTAGAGATGAGAGAAAGGTAGCATGTCACTGTAGAAAGTGCTCTGGGTTCGTAGCCGGGGGCCTGGGTTCTAGCTCTGATTCTGACTCTGCTACTATCTGCTAGAATAATCTTGGAGGAGTTTCTTAACCTTTCTCTGACCCTCATTTTTCAGCCAGTAAACCAGGTTGTATTAGATCGTTGTTTCCCAAAGTGTGTTTCATTCATGAGTGTTAAATGCTAAAGAAAGTTTGGGAATATTATATGAAGCCAAGTTTTATTATTCTTTTTCTTTTCTTCTTACTATACAATATATCCACACATAAGCCATGTTCAAAAGATTTCTTTAATGCAGAACTTCTCAAAACCTTTAACATGCCAATGTATATTGTGAATTTTCAAAGGAGAAATGCATCGTGCAGGATATCCTAAACTTGCCTGACTACAGGACTCTTTTATTTAAAAAAACACTTACTAGAAACATTGTGGAGAATTGCTGGATCCCGAGATCTCTGCATGGCTGTCCAATACCATGAATTTAAAATGACTTCCAGGCCATTGTTCTAATCTTTTAGGGACCACACTTGCATCTTGGTATCAGACTTGAGGTCTACTGTCTTAGAAATTTCTCCAGGAGGCAAGAGATGCAAGTAAACGGGTTTACAAAATGTTCAGTAATGCAAATTTGAATCCTACAATAGTGTATCAGAAAGGGAAATATAGACTTATGCCATTACTCACATTTTAACACTTGTTGGTAAAATACAGTTTTTTAGATCACAGGAATGAAAAGTTTTGGACTTTACATTAATATTTTGCTCTGACTTTTACTGTTGTCAAAAATAAGAGTAATTTTCTGTCTTGGTTTTTTAAATGGTAATTGTTAAAACTACTAAAATGAGAAAAGGATTTATGAAGAAAGTGGTGTCTTTAAAGACAAATACATTATTATTATTATTTTGAGACTGAGTCTTGCTCTGTCACCCCAGCTAGAGTGCCGTGGCTTCCTAGCTCACAGCAACCTCAAACTCCTGGGCTCAAGCAATCCTCCTGTCTCAGCCTCCCCAGTAGTTAGGACTACAGGCACATATCACAATGCCCAACTAATTTTTCTATTTTTTTTTTTTTGTAGAGACGGAGTCTCACTCTTGCTCAAATAACTCCTGAACTCAAGGATCCTTCCACCTCAGCCTCCCAGAGTTCTAGCATTACAGGTGTGAGCCACCGCGCTCAGCCTGACAAATAGACTTTTTAAAATTAACTCTCCCATCCAATTCTTGAGGAGTGACATGTTTATACATCATTTGCAATTTAAAAGGATTATATGTACACCTGCTAAGCTGTTCTATTGTTACTTTTGATATTCATTTGACGTACATTTTAACCATAATGATATTTGTTTTTGCCCTCCCAGCAGACTTCTCAACACAAAATGATATCTGCTTTAAACACATTTTACTATATTGGGTCTCACTTCCTGAGCCAGTTCTTTGACAGGCATTTTGGTCCAGTGTTTCCTAAGTTATTGTATTGCATGGGTCAGTAAGACATACATTTCTAGACTTGGCGGGGAGGTGTTCCCAACCATATTATATTGTCAAGTAGGTCATATTTAAAAGCAATCAGGGGGAAAAAAGCAAAAGCAACTAGCGTATAATATTTCCACAAGATAAAAAAATAACATCAGAATAGAAGAGAGTTATTTGAATTCATTAAAGCGTCCTCGAAGGCTAACTGCACGATCAGTTTTTCATCAGTTTCTCATGGATTGGGGGAAGCTTCAGCACAAAACTCCACCCGTCCAGGGACCAGCCACTGTTTCAGCTGGGCGCAAGGGACCTCCTTGCCTGGCAGGCTGAGGTCCTGGGACACAAATGGCCCACCAGGGCAGTGGATCTCCTGGGCGGTGGTTTTCTTGAGGCCACCGCTAAGCTGTAGTGTTTGAGAAAAGAGCTGGGTCTTGTTGGTTAGTTGGTTGGTTTTGTTTTCAATATTGCTTACTATTTCTCTTAACATTTTCTCTTTCTCCTACCACCTCGTTCCTTCTCCTTTTTTTTCTTCATTGATAGACGATTTATTCCTCCCGAATCCTTTCTCCTAACTGGAAAACTCAGAACCAAAATCACACAACACCCCTTCAAGTAGAGCAAAGCAAGTCAAGGAGAAGCTGATTTCTCCATGCGGGAAGGCAGGGGACAAGGGCTAGGGCAGGGTGGGAGGGTTGTCCCCAGTGCCCTTTCTGAATTTGTCACATTAACTCTCTTTCACCAACACTTCAGCCTTTTCGTGCCCAGCAAGGAAGCACTTGGAGTCAATTATTCTTTGGAACGTTTCTTTTAGTGCCACTGTGAGTTAGTGACATTTTCCTTGGCTGCCTCTCAGGACCTATTTATAGCACCTGTTTTAAAAATATGCTTAGTTTGACACTTCAGAGTCTATCAGAAGCATGGGAACATGAGTAAAAAAAAAAGTGTGAAAATTAACAAAAAATAAACAACCCCAATGTATATTTGCGACCACCTAGGAGTCGTCTTAAAAATCTACACCTCCCAGGTCACGCATAGCAGACAGGTGAGAGCCCCTGAGCAGTGTTCTCAGTTTCTCCATTTGGTCAGCATCCAAGAGGCAAAGGAGATGTCATTCCAAAGAGGCACAAAACAGGGAACAAGTCCACCCTGTTCCTTGTGCGTGGACGGACACGACTACAGGACTGACTCCAGCACTGAAGCAGGGCTCCTTAGAGCTCGGAAAAGACATTCTTTAACGTGGCAAATGCTGGTTGACACGACCTCTCCGCTCAGAGCATCCTTGAGGCTACGTGCCCGCCCTTCCCGAGCCCTGGGGCTGGAGGGGTCTCACGGCCCCTGTGGCCTTCGTCACTAGAGCCTGCATTCGTCAGGGATCAAGCCCGCAGCTGCTCTTCCACCCCAGCTGTGGTCTCTTGATGGGAAAACAACACATTTCATGTCACAGGACTGAAACATGGCCAGAAAGGTCATGCTTTCTGGGTAGGTTACCTGTTTTTTGGAAAAAATCTTAAAAACATATCAGATGAGGTGAAGTTCCATTCTTTGGCCAGTCCCAAAGCGAATGATGCGTGACTCAGTCCTGTTTCTGTCCCTTCCCTGCAGCGCTCTGTTCATCCACATGGAGTCACACGGAGATGCTCCTATTTACACAATATTTGAAAAGGGACTATAGCCCCCGGTTCAACATTTCAAAAATACGGAAGGGGGCCCAGTCAATGGTCTCCTTTAATCCCTGCCCCCGGGGCATCTAATACCTGTTCCCAGAGGCCTCTGGGGTTACCGATCTCTGGTCCATCCCGAATGCCTCTTGCTCACCCCAGTGTTTGCCTGAATAGGGTTTTTTCCTAACTCTTCCTGGCCTCTGACCCCATCCCTTTTCTCCTCCCTTCAGAATGCAGGAACATGATTGATGGGTTTGGGAGAAAAATCAGTCATTTCCTTCCTCGCCTTCCTTTTGGACTCCAGCAAGCAGACTCTTTGCTCTCTAACTCTGCACTGGAAAATGCACAGGTGTGGACCTCACATGGGGTCCCACCTAGATGGAGGAGACTGCCTACATCTGGGATTGAGTGTTGGGAAATCCACTGTTGGCACATGCCTGACTGTGTTCTCTGCTTTATTCACAATGAAGGTAATATTGGAATTCCTATTGCCATCTTTGTTTCCCCTCAACTACAACATGTCCTTCCAGAGATGTGAAAAGCATTCAAGGCAGAGGCGTTCCATTGCCAAGGCCCTAAATGGTGGAAAGAGCTTAGTCCACCATGTTCAATCAGGGGAAAAACACACAGACTGAAAGAATGATTTGAGATGCCCTCCCATGCATTCATTTAATGGATTTTGGCCAAATCATTTTGATAACCACTTAGACCGCTATAGAGAAATGGCATGCATGGACAATTCACAAAAGAGCAAGCTTGAGAATTTAATAAACAGGAAAAAACATTTAACTTTACTACTAATAAAAGAAATATAAAATTTTAGCTATTAAATTATCAAATATTTTTAAAATAGTATTATTGCAGTGAGCTTTACGTTTAAGATTAGTGCACTTTAATGAAAGCCCATTCAAAAAACAATTCTTTGCAATGTTGGGAAAGGTTTAGTAGGAAAGGCACTGTCACACAACCGCTAGGGATAATTTAAGTTGGTGCAAACTTCCTAGAAATCTGTGCCATTATTGAGAACATTCCTAGTGTCCCTATACTTTAACCCAGGACTGTGACTTCCAAAATAAGACAAAAAATTTACACACACAAACATTCTTTACATGACTGAAAACTTGGAGCAAAAACATCCACAATAGATTAATGCTTACATATATTTTGATAAATCGGATGAGATATTAAGAAGCTATCAAATATTGCTTTACCAAATGATAGGATATGTTTTGAGAATAAACAATACGGCAAGCTGTAAATGCAGTATAAACACTATATTAAATACTATGTTAAAATGTATAGAAAAAGAGAACAAAGAATTATGGCAAAATGATGATTATTGCTCTAGTACCATCCCTAGATATTAGAGTTATCTTGAGTCATAACTCTAATGACTCATAACTTTTTGGGGGCAGGGTCATTTTTTTGCTTTTTTTTTTTTTTTTTTGGTACTTTCCATATTTTTAAAGTGAATATTTATTACTTTAATAGTCAGAAAACCATTAAGTAAGCAAAAAACAAACTCCAAATTTCCGGAACCCTCTGTTTCCTGTTCTCTTCCTCTTAGACTCTTAGCCATCTTCCACGGTACAGGTCAAAGGTCACCTCCTTTGTGAACCCCCCCAGACCCTCAGACAGTGTTGGTCATTCCCTCCTCTGTGTTTTGTCAGTTCTTGGCATGCATTTCTCCCACTTCAGGTGTCACAGTGACTTGTTTATTGTCTGTCCCACCAGAGTAAGGAGCAGAGAGGCCCTGCTTTGCCATCTTTGTAGCTGTAGCACCTGGCAGAGAATCTAGTAGAAAACTGTGTTTAATGCCTGATCATCGTGGTTATTGATGGTTCAGTTCATTATCCCCCTGAGTCCTTGCTTGAGACACATATAGCCTTTCACCGCCGGTGTTCCTGGGAAACCAGAGAACCAGGAAGCCACGAGGGCAAAGACGTTTCTCAGCCTCGTCAAGAAACTGGGTCCAAGAATGAGTGTTATTTCTGTCCCTGCTAGAAAAAATAGCATCGTCTTCTGAAGCAGAATGAGTTTTTTGTGATTGATATTTCTGCCACTGCTGAACTCTCAGAGGGTTGGGGAACCTGTGGCCTCAAGGGCACACGTGGCCCTCCAGATCCCCAAGTGCACTTGACCCAGTCCCAACTTCACGGAACAAATCCCTTTATTAGAAGGATTTGTTCTGTAAAATTTGCATTCAGTGAAAAGGCCACACTCAAGGCTCCAGAAGGCCACATGTGCCTTGAGGCCGAAGGTTCCCCACCCCTTCTGGAGTAGTATTTCTTCTTCTTTATTATTTTTACCCGGCAGATTCAAGTTGCATAGAGTAGTATTTCTTGATTCAGTTCTGCAAGAGCAGATGAGCCTGGATTTCTTGCTCCATGAATGCCTAGTAAGAAACTTTCCCATGTGCCTTTATCCTAATTAGGTGATGCTCTAGGCTGTTTTTCCTCCTGGGGGAAAAAAAACAAGTTTAAACAAATGAGGTAAAAACATACCCATCACTAAATGACATGGCACCAGAGTGAATGAGCTGGGATCCAGATGGATGAGCTCTTATTCTACCAGATATCCAGCCCAGCGACAGTGGGTTCCTTTTCCTTCTCCTGAAGCTGTACTGTTAGATCAAGAGCTGGCCCTGTGGCACTTACTACTGGAAAATCAATTTCATAAAGTTGTATAAAACCCTTTTGAGCTGTGGATGAAAGAATATAATCCTCAATTGTTAATTAATTAACATTATTAACATGGACATCTACCTCTTCAGGAATACTAAGTATTATGCTATTAATCTTTTTGAAGATGAAGCCACTTCGACAGTGTATCAGATCCATGATTTTCCTTGGACCTTCAATCATGGTATCTTAGTCCGTTTAGGTTGCTATAACAAAAGACCATAAACTGCATAGCTTGTAAACAACAGAAATTTATTTCTCAGTGCTGGAGGCTGGGAAGCCCAAGATCAAGGCACCGGGAGATTTGGTGTCTGGTGAGGACCCACTTTTTCATAAACAGCATCTTTTTGCTGAGTCCTCACGTGGGAGCAGGGGTGAAGGAAGGCCTTTGGACCTATTTCATAAGGGCACTAATCCTTAATGAGGGCTCCGCCTCATGACCTAAGCACCTTGTAACCAGGCCCATCACCTTGGGGGTTAGAATTTCAGCATATGAATTTGGGGGGGACATAGACATTCGGACCAGAGCAAGTGGTGGAGTGGGAAATGTTGGAGATCATCAGTCTTGCTTCACATCATTGCTAAGAAAGAGTGGGCCACGTAAGGCACGTCTATTTTTGGTAAGATGCTACCACATTGACAGCTCCAATTGCAATTCAACAAAACAGGGTGTAGGGGATTGGGGGCAAAAAAAAAAAAAAAGAAAGAATCAAAATAGGGTTTATTATCATTTTCTCTCTTCCATATTCGTAACTCCCTTCTCTCATGGTGAGAAACTTGACTTGCACTATCCAAAGCATGTTTATTTTTGTGACCATCTCCTCACCCGGCTCAGGGCCACCCCTTCACAAATGCCTACCTTCCTTGGCCCTTCATGATGACTTTTGGACTGAATTGTTCAGAAAGGACAGGGAAGAGAAACAAAAGAGGAAGAGAAACAAAAGAGGAAGAGAAAAATTCTATTCGGCCAATTTTGATTGGATGTGTGCTGTGGGTGAAGGATTATACAGGTGCTATTTGGGATACACAGGAAAATAAGGTGCATTGGAGCTGACAGACCATAGCAGACAGCTGGGCTAGTTCTTCTGCAGAAACAGACGACCCCCAGATCTCAGGAGCTATTTATTTCTCACTCACATTTGTGTATTTTGTGTCTCTGCTGCATGTCGTCTTTATTCCAGGAGCCAGGCTGCAGGAATAAAGCTCTTCTGGGCTACACTAGTCTCGAGGATGGTCTTGTAGCAGGGAAACAGCATAATATTGGGTCTCAGAGCTGCCGATGGGAGGTCGTCTTTGCCACTTCCGCTCACATTTCACTGACCTGAGCAAATCACAAAAGCAGACTTGACACCGGGGCGGTGAAGAAGCAAACTCTCTCTACAGGGAGAGGAAGCGAAATAATGGGAACAATAATGCCATAAACCACATAGATCTGTGGAGGAAACAGGCATAAACACACTGAACTGGCAGCCACAGGATAGAGAAAAATGCATATTCCACTCAATCCCATCTCGCAGAAAGATGTGTAGGAAAAACATGACAAGCCGAAGGTAGGACCCTCACGCTGGCAAGATGTTTTATGGTCTTCGACAGAGAGATCTCAAGGGAAAGTGAGAAGCATATAACAGTGACAATGAGGACTGTTGCCTGGGTAGGACAAACAGGAAATAAGGAAAGCAGCGTGTTCTTTATGAGCTAGAGAAGGAACATATATAATACAGAACCTTCCAGAGGAGGTGCACGTTCAGTCTGATAATCGAGGTTGGCACTGTCCCTTCACCCACAGCTATGACGGGTTTCACAGCCCTTTACCCCATTCGTTTCCTGACAGTGAACCCCACAAGGGCATTTCTTGGACTAATAATTCATTCATAACAGGGAAAAAAGAGCCCACTGTCACTGGGCTGGATATGGAGATACTTTTTCCCAATCTGCTGGTCGAAGAATGTTATCTCAGTGTAGTTTTCGTTTACGTTTCACTTGTTATGAGCGAGAGTTATAAGCATGTCTTGTGTTTTCAGATGTCTCTATTTCCATTTCAGTGAGCTATCTTTGCTCGTATCCTATGTCTGTTTTTCTGCTGGGCTTTTTGTCTTTGTTCTAATGGATTTCCAGGAAAGGCTGAGAAGCATTTTGTCAGTCAGAACTGAGATGAGGAATTCTGCCAGGATGGTGCCAGGTGCAGGGCACTGGTGGACACCGTCCTCGGACCGGTCATCTCATGGTCTGGAGGGGAAGCATCTAGACTACCACACGGGAAAGACCATTTGCCCCAAGTGCTGGGGACATAGCAAGCAGCTCAACCGGGGGAGCTTAGGGTCCATGCTGGGCCTGGGCAAAGAGAAGTTCTCAGTGGCTTAGGTCAGGCGCCCTAGAAGCAGACCCTGAGTTGGGGATTGCCTTACAAGTGATTTTTCTCTGGATCTTCTCAGGAGAAGGTGAGGGAGAGAAGCAGGAAGGTCAGGGGAGGAAAGACCAGGCAAGAATGTGGTCTCCCCCAGAGACGAGCTTCATCCCAGTCCCGTGGGGAAGCTTGGAGCATGAACTGCGCTACAGAGCTGGTCCCTCCATGGGGCGAAGGGAGCCTGCCCGTCACACCCCAGATCCGCAAGTCATCAGCTGAGTCAGGGGACGAGGGGGGGAGGGCGTAGCCTGCTCCCATTTGGCCAAGGGCAGGTCTCCTGAGAAGGGGGCAGCTGTGGGTCATTAGCAGCCACTCCTCACGGCAGCCGAGGACAGGAGACCTGCCCCTAAAACTGGATGGGGCACCAGCAACTCCCATCGCATTCAGTAGGATCTGGAGCTCCCCCAAGAATGCCGCAGCATCTGCCAGTGCACAAGTCCAACTGTGTACTTGAATGTCCCCTAAAAATTTCCCCAAATAGCAATTGAAGAGGCTTTTCACAAAAGCTAATGGATGTAGCTGAGAAACATCATTATGAAGCTCATCAATCAGAGTTTGACTTGCAGTTCCATTGTCTGGGATAATCATTTGTTATCTCGAGTAAGACACTCTGCTGGGACCCAAGTGTTAGTTTATGAACATTTTGATTATTCTTGAGCTCCAGCTGCAAAATGCCAGAAGCTCGACTCTTCAAATATATCACTAAGTCACAGGCGGTATTGGCTCCAACGACGGTGGTAGAGTTTAACTCGGGCAAATATTTATAATTGACGATGCCTGTGTGAGCAGGGTGCTAATGATGGGTGTGCTGATTATTTTCTCCTGCCACAAACATTCGCTCTTGTTTGGTTTAACTGTCAAGTTGACACTCTAGATTAGACACGACAGAATGCTGGCAAGGATCTACAGTGGGGAGGAATATTAAGAAAATTTGCAAATTGTGTGATCTTTGATACTTCTATTTCCAAATATAATTGTTTGTGGGTGTTAGCAGGAGGTTATGGCTTAATTAGGCCTACATGAAACACATTTAGATTCATATGTACATTTGCATTTCTGAAGTCTTTTATTTTAGAACAGGAAGCCCAGCCGATGACATCCTCTTTGATTCAGGTGGGTATTTTTAACTGAACGGTGGACTTGAAGATCAGGTGCACACATAAAACCAGCATTTTGTTCTTCCCAGTTGTTCTCTCCTGCTATGGACATTGCTATTTGGTTTTTTTTTTTTTTTTTTTTGTTTTTTTTTAGACAGAGTCTCACTCTGTTGCTCAGGCTAGAGTGAGTGCCGTGGCATCAGCCTAGCTCACAGCAACCTCAAACTCCTGGGTTCAAGCGATCCTCCTGCCTCAGCCTCCCAAGTAGCTGGGACTACAGGCATGTGCCACCATGCCTGGCTAATTTTTTCTATATCTATTTTAGTTGGCCAGATCATTTCTTTCTATTTTTTTAGTAGAGACGGGGTCTCGCTCTTGCTCAGGCTGGTCTCAAACTCCTGACCTCGAGTGATCCACCCGCCTCGGCCTCCCAGGGTGCTGGGATTACAGGCGTGAGCCACCGCGCCTGGCCGCCGTTTAGTTTTTGATGATAACATAGGATGCTGCTTTACACATACTTGCATGTATTTGCTCGGCCTGGTGATAATATTGTTCTTTGTATTCAGGGTGCTGTTGGCTGGTGGCGTGATCGTCCATGAAGGTGACCGCTCTTTCCAGCAGAGCTGTGCTGGCAGCTTTACTTTGTGATGACTTTTGTCCCTGAACCTATCTGTTGCTAAGCCAGTCTTGCCTTCCGATGGGCATTAGCTGGGCATTAGCTCATGATGGCGAGACCCCAAACGCCCAGGTGGGAGTGCGTCTCACAGCTGTGGCGTGACAGCCAGCCCCAGGGCTCAGCCTGTGGGTGCCTGGGTGGCCCTGTGGTGCTCCAGTGACCCACCACACCTTGACCTGCTCATTCCATGGCTGTGTCTTTGAATATCACTGGCTCACAAAGCAGACAGTAGCTGTCACGGAAGCAGATGTGGTGACACTGTGCACGGAGTGGCCGGAAGGAGTGGCACTCTGTGGACTATGGTTTCTCCAGTGAGTCATCCCTGTCCGCACTCAGAGCTCTTTCAGCTCAGCAGCAGGACTTATCTTTAAGGCATTTTAAAGGCTCCCTTAGCGAGGGTGGGAAGACAGCCGGGGGCAGCAACAGCTGTGCTCACTGACGGAGCACAGCGGGCCTTTGATCACAGACCTTTCTGGAAGAACCGCGGCACAGGGGCGTGTGGGCCTCACTGTCCGTGATCTCCGACAGGGCCCGCAGCTGTGCTTTGAGATGAGGGCGCTGCCACCTCCTTCAGTTGCCCCGTGTGTCCCCGGGGGTCAGAGTAGCAGTGGCGGCCACGGTTCACGTCGCGGCCACTCAGGGCTCCTCTGTTCAGCGCTGACTACATGCCAGGCGCCGAGCTAAGGGAAATACGTACCTTATCTTGGCGAATCCTTCCAGCCACCCGGTGTCGTGCTACAGGTAAGTACCTTTATTATCCCTATTTTGCAATCAAGAAAACTGAAGCTTGAAGAATTTAAATAACTGAGGTCGCACGGTTAGCAAGAGAGGAGCTGGAATTCCTACCTGCCCTTCCCGACTAAAAATCCCTGGTTCTTGACCAAGGTCACCTCCACGTTCTTGGGCTCCCTGAATTGGCTTCCTAACCCCCTGCCACACCGTCCCAGGCCAGCCTCAGGCCAGGCACCTTCCTCGGACTTCTGTCCTCACGCCTCTCTGGAGGAGCCAGCGTCAAAGTCCTGCTGGGCTATTCTCTCCGCCTGTGACTGCAGACAGGCCGCTCCGCGGCGGGGCTGTCGCGGAAACGTTTTCCTTCCCCAGGTCACAACGAGCACGGGGACGTTGCTGTCCCTGTCTCCTTTGTCTTTCCTCCCAGCGCACTGCTCAGCACTTTCACTGTGACTACCCGTCCCAAGTCATTGCCTGCTGCCCCCTGCACCAACCTCTAACTGGTCTTTCTCTTTTACCCTTATCCCCCGTGTGATAACAGTTATCTATTGCTGTGTCATAAATTATCCCACAACGCAACGGCTGAGAAATGACAAACATACATTATGACACAGTTTCCACGCGTCAGGACACTTGGAGCTCAGCCAGGTGTTTGGTTCCGTCTCTGGTCGGGCTGCAGTGAGCTCAGGATTGGGGCAGAAGGATCCGCTTCAGAGGTCACACCTGTGCCGTGGCAGAGCGAGGAGGGGAGGGCGGAACGCGGGGACAACACTCGAGGTGGCAGCCACAGCCTTTCTGCAGCCCAGTCTCAGAGGGCACATGTTCTGTCCATTATAAACGAGTGGGGACGTCCCGCCTGTACTCGCTCTATGGGTGGGAGCCCCAGAAGGTGGCATCACTGGGGCTGAGAGTCACCTGCCACACCCCCGTGGCCTTCTCTCCACCCAGCAGCCAGACATACCTTCTTAAAATCTTTTTATTTTGAGATAACTATAGATTCCAAAGATGTCATTTTAAAATGTAAATCAGATCACGTCCCTCGTCTGCTCAAAACGCTGCCATGGCTTCTCAGCGTCCAAAGTCCTTACTGTGACCCGCAAGGCTCGTGAGGGACCTCGGCTACTTTTGTGACCCCATTTCCTTCCATCCTCCCCCCTGCTTCCTTCACCCTGTGATCCAGCTCGGGCTCCACCGCTCACCGCTCGCAAAAGCCAGTGACAGGGACGAGGGGTCGTGAAAGGACAGTGACTTTGTTCCAGAGCTCGCCGTGGGGAGACGGCCGAGGCTGAAGCCTCAGAGAAACCATTTCCAAGTCTCTGGCTGAGCGCAGGGGCTTAGAAAGGGAACCTGGTGTGAAGGGCACGCAGGAGTGGCAGGAGTGGCAGGGAGGCGCTGGCCAGTGTGACTCGTCTCTGTGACTGTCTTGAATAATTGCTCCGCCGGGCAAATGGGCTGGTGCCACCTCAAAGGCTGTTTATCTATAGGTTAACCGCAGCTTCAGGTAATCTCCCGGGGGTTCTGGATTATTCTGAGACTCAGTCTCTGGACCTTCTAAACGAGCAGATGATTAGATGGGAGAAACTTGTGCAGGGAGCGCCTGGAGGAGGAGGAGGGTGAAGGTCAGTATTTCCTCATTAAGAACATAGCGAGAAACAAGCAGGAGAATTTCAAAATCGGGCACTGGAAAACAGAGCACCGATTATAACCCTTCCAATACGCCCCTCCCAGGGCCTTGAACTTGGGGTTCCCTATGCACTGCAGTCTCTTCCCTCAGGTCTCTATAAGTGACACCTCCCGAGAACCCCCGTCCCTGGCCACCCTCACTGAAATGTGCTGTTTCTACCTGCTTACTCGGTTTGATTTTTTTTTCATGTCACACATCACTTACGTGACATATTACCTGTAATTACTTGTATATTTTCTGTAGAATGTCGTAGAATATTCATGGGACCTCAAGCTCTTGGAGGCTGGGGATTTGGTTTTGTAGTTGCTGTATCCTCTGTGCCTTGAACAACCTTACCACAAACAGGTGACACAATGTCCTGCTGGATGGAATTGTGTAGAAGCAACAAACAAAATCCATATCCACGAAAAGCCAAAGGAGGAATAGAATAATGTTTCTGCTGTCTTCATCCTGTGCTTCACACACCAAATTCCACCCTGGCAGTGGCATTTCGGTCAGTCCCATTCACTGATATCAACACAGATTTTCATTATCAAGACATCTGAATTCTAACGCAAACCTCCACAGCAAGCTGAAGACCCGCTAAGGGCCAAAATGGCAACTGGATGGGAACATTGTGTTCCAACTCCTTTGTTGTTTTTTTTAATTTTTATTTATTTTTATTTCAGCATATTATGGGGGTATAAAAGTTTAGGTTATGTATATTGCCCTTGCCCCCACCCTCCGAATCAGAGCTTCAAACGTGTCCATCCCCTAGACAGTGCGCATCACACTCATTATGTATATATACACCCATCCCCCCCCCCCACATCTGCCCGACACCCGATTAATGTTATTCCTAAATGTGCT
>CM052454.1:9703060-9716723 GCA_028533085.1 Varecia variegata | reverse complement strand
CTTCAAACGTGTCCATCCCCTAGACAGTGCGCATCACACTCATTATGTATATATACACCCATCCCCCCCCCCCACATCGGCCCGACCCCCGATTAATGTTATTCCTAAATGTGCTCTCAGGTGTTGATCAGTGAAACCAATTTGATGGTGAGTACATGTGGTGCTTGTTTTTCCATTCTTGGGAGACTTCACTTAGTAGAATGGGTTCCAACTCTATCCAGGAAAATACAAGAGGTGCTAGATCACCATTGTTTCTTATAGCTGAGTAGTATCCATGGTATACATATGCCACATTTTATTAATCCACTCATGAATTGATGGGCACTTGGGTTGTTTCCACATCTTCGCAATTGTGAATTGTGCTGCTATAAACATTCGGGTGCAGATGACATACATCTCCTTCGTTTTTGAATGAGAACACAGTAGCGCTTCTCTCGGGAGCTCCGTAGTGGAGCCTGATCCTCTTCTTCATGGCCAAGAGAGGGGCTGGGGGGCTCAGGCTGAGGAGGTATCAGTGGGGACAGCAGGGAACTGAAGGTCAGTTTCCTAAGCATTCCTCCCAAGCCTTCAGCTCCAGCCTCCCAAACAGTGGCAGGGAAACAGCCCGTGGCTGAGTGGTGGATTGTGATGTTCTTACCTTAGTGCTAACGTATCAAGTATACTTTAGGGGAAACTGTGACACCTTTCTGCATGGCAGGCTTTTCCCCTGGACTCAATGACGTGTGAGAACGTGCTCTAGGCTGGTGCCAGGGATGGGGAAGGGTCCACGCTCTGTGATTTTAATCACAGTGTGGTGAGAAAAGGATCGAGTCCTCTACGTGGCAAAAGAGGACTTTGCTTTGTACACGTTGCACTTGAGAAATTGGCGAGCAGGCAAAGGAATCAGGCAGCTGGAGTTTTATGGGACTTTTCCTCCTTTAAAATATTATAATCTCTTATATAACTCATGGACTATTTTTCTGAGTAGCACCTGAATGTGAGAAGAGTCCTTTAGAATAAATTTTGTGTCAGCATCTCTATGTTCTGTATGTCATGGTGGCTTTTAAAGGCCTTTGAAAAAAAAAACAACGAAGCAAACTGGTCTTTCCTCTCAAAGCCATGCACGTTAGAAAACGGTTGCTTCATACTATCTGGAACCTAATTAAAATATAAAATATTAATACTAATTTGTCTAAGTCCCTGTTTCCTTACGTTTAAGATGGGGCTGATATTTCCACTGTTTAAGGATATTTTGAGGGTTAAATGAGGCAATACAGACACAGCTCTAAGCTCAGAGCTTTACAAATAGCAGACCTCCTACAAATTGTTCTCGTTGTTGTTATAATATATTGTTATAAGGGGAAGGAAGGAAAGAGATCAATTTATAGCCCTAACAACAATTTAAGGAAGAAGCAGTTCCAAAGACAAGAATGGGCAAAGAAAAAGTAACTGGTGGTGATTTCATATCAATTTGCACAACTTTCAGGCTCAATCCAGCAAAGTATCATCGTCCTCCCTCCTATTAGTCAGTAGTTAAATATGGTGTTCTTAAATCAAAGCAAATTAATTAGTATCTGTTTTAATTTTTAAGTTTTACATTAAAAAAATAGGTGATATGAGCCGAGTGCAATGACACATGCCTGTATTCTCAGCTACTCGGGAGGATTACTTGAGCCCAGGAATTTGAGTCCAGCCAGGGTAACATAGTAAGATGCCCATCTCTAAAAAATTTGTTTAAAAAATAGGTTATGCATTTACATGTTTAAAAAAATCAAATGGGCTGGGCGTGGTGGCTGACGCCTGTAATCCTAGCACTCTGGGAGGCTGAGGTGGGAGGATCATTTGAGCTCAGGAGTTCTAGACCAGCCTGAGCAAGAGCAAGACCCCATCTCTACTAAAAATAGAAAGAAATTAGCTGGACAACTAAAAATATATAGAAAAATTATCCGGGCATGGTGGTGCATGCCTGTAGTCCCAGCTACTTGGGAGGCTGAGGCAGGAGGATTGCTTGAGCCTAGGAGTTTGAGGTTGCTGTGAGCTAGGTTGACACCACGGCACTCTAACCTGGGCAACAGAGTAAGACTCTGTCTCAAAAAAAAAAAAAAAATCAAATGACACAAACGTGTACAGCTCCATCTCCCTTTCTCGCTAGCCTACTCAGATCCCCAGAAATTAGTAAGCAGGGTTACTGGTTTCTAAATCTTCATAGTTTGGTTATGTACAAAGACTTGTATGTATTTTCCCCTTTACCCAAATGGAAACACGTAGCACTTGCTATTCTGCACCTTCCTTTCTGCACTCAACAAATTATAACAACAATAATTCTCATCTGCTAATGGTTACGTACAATTCATGTCTCTCATTAATGAGCATCAGGTTGTTTCGGTCCTCTGCTGTCACAAACAACACTCTAATGAATCTCATGCATATATCCTTTCTCACAAGTGCAAGTATTCCTGAAAGACAAAATCGTAAAGGGTCATCTGGACAGGAATTGCCACGTTGCCCTCCAGAGCAGCTGCATCAGTCTTTACTCCCCGAAGCCTGTCTCCCACACTCTCACCCGCAGAGCGTGATGCCAAATGTTCTTCATCTCTGCTGTGTCCGTAGGTGAAATTTTATTTTGCATTTTTCTTATTATGAATGTCATTGGACAGCTAAAAAATACGTTTAAGAACCATTTGTGTTTCCTTTTCTGCGAACTGTCAGTTCCTCTCCTTTGCCCATTTCTCTGTTGGCTGTTGGTAAATTGGATTAAAGGTTGGAGTGCATTGAATATTGGAAGGGTATAGGTTTTAAAGTTGGTGAGCCAATGTTCAAATTATGGTTCAACCTTTTTTTTTTTTTTTTTTTTTTTTTGAGACAGAGTCTTGCTCTGTTGCCCGGTCTAGAGTGCCGTGGTGTCAGCCTAGCTCACAGCAACCTCAAACTCCTGGGCTTAAGCGATCCTCCTGCCTCAGCCTCCCGAGTAGCTGGGACTACAGGCATGCGTCACCATGCCCAGCTAATTTTTTCGGTATATTTTTAGTTGTTCAGATAATTTCTTTCTATTTTTAGTAGAGACGGAGTCTCGCTCTTGCTCAGCCTGGTCTCGAACTCCTGACCTTGTGGTTCAACCTTTTATTTGGTTATATAAGTACTTTTGAGCTTCAGTTTCCTCATCTCTAAACTTATGAAAACGTCTCTTCCTCACAGGGCTCCAGGGAAGATTGAAAGAGTTAACTTACATAATATATTTAGCAATATCTAGCCCTTAGTAGGGGCTCCTACCAAGATCCATGATTTTATAAAGATACAACAAACATTTTCCATATTTCTAAGGAGTCAGATATAATTTCGTGAAAGAAAGGAAGGAAGGAAAGAAGAGAGAGAGATGCACGGAGAGGAAGGAATAGAGGATAGGAAAAGAAGCTATGTTTTATCTTTAAAAGTTCATTGATATTAATTTTTTTATTATAAAATTTTTCATAGTTGGGCATCTTCAATCCCTTTTTATTTATTTATTTATTTTTTTTTTAAAGGCTGGTCAAGTGGAGCAGTGGGAGTGGAGAAGGAACAAAGGAATCTGTAACTGGTTGTTCAATCCTTTTGTTATCTCATTGCTCAGCATGTTTCTAAAGCCACCTCTTCCTCTGAAGGTGATCGGGGAATACAGGCTAATTTTAATATTAGCATAAGCAACGCATAATTAGGGAAGTAAATCTGCTGTGCCTAGATGCACATTACACATTATAAAGTCAATAGGTAATATGGTTTTAAAAGTCATTTGCTGGCCGGGCGTGGTGGCTCACGCCTGTAATCCTAGCACTCTGGGAGGCTGAGGCGGGAGGAGCATTTGAGCTCAGGAGTTCGAGACCAGCCTGAGCAAGAGCGAGACCCCGTCTCTACTAAAAAATAGAAACAAATTATCTGGCCAACTAAAAATATATATAGAAAAAATTAGCCGGGCATGGTGGCACATGCCTGTAGTCCCAGCTACTCGGGAGACTGAGGCAGGAGGATCGCTTGAGCCCAGGAGTTGGAGGTTGCTGTGAGTGAGGCTGATGCCACGGCACTCACTCTAGCCCGGGCAACAGAGTGAGACTCTGTCTCAAAAAAAAAAAAAAAAAAAAGTCATTTGCTGCTTGGCATTATTTGGGGGTTTATCACGGCTTTGCATAGAGCCTTACAGCCAGCTGTCAATAACGTTTGCTGAACTGACTCAGTGCATTGTTTCTTTTTGCTAGTAAGAAAGCAAAAATGCCCTCTTCTAGACTCTTCTCTGGCAGATGTGCACTATTCCTGTCTGTGTCCCTAGTGCCCAGCTCCGTGGGAGGCAGACAGAAGATGCGAATCACACTGAATCATGAACTGAGACATGTGCTTTCGAAATTCAGTATGAATCAACGTTAAACCTCCAAAGCGTTATAAATGCCACTGACTTTCCAAAAGGACATTGATGTGCTCACCCTTCTGCTCTGTATCCATTTATGATGCTGGAGTTATCTACAGAGCCGTGATTTTCAAATTCGTTTTAAGTTCACAACGTACTATTTCAATTTGCCTTCAAATTTCCTCTCTCTGACTCATCCAACGTGACATGCTCTATATTCATTTGAAATAAAATTAATTGTAAATCTGTTTTGTGAACTCCTTACTATCTCATGATATAAATGGAGAGACTGTAAAGTGTTAGGAAACCAGGATGGAAAATTCACACTCTGAGCTTCCACGATGTGCTATTTCAATAGCTTCATAGACGGGCTGAATGCCGGGAATAACTTTCTCGTATTTTCTCTCTTTCTCACCGTTTGAAACTCGGTTGCTCTGTTTTCGAGAGGTCTGGGCTGCAGTTTCCTGGGAGTAAACCCGGCACATGCAGGTCTCCGAGCTAACAAGGGGACAGTCCCACAAGCCCCACGCAAACCGAAGTCTCCCCTTAGCGCTGGTCACGCTCAGCTCTCCAGCGCCTGCAAAGGCGACAGGAATGAACACCCCGATATCTATCTGCCTATGTCCTGAGCGTAGGGATTTTTGTCTAACATGGCAGGAAGGCCTGATGGGTCTGAAATACCCCTGCAAGGGCTCCTGAGCCCGGAGATGTACACTGAAGTGCCAGGTGGGTTTCCAGACAGTCCCTGTCGCTCCAGACAGTTGCTCTTCACTTGTTGGACCTTACCCTGTCTTTAGTCCCTTCCCCATGGTGAGCCCTGTTCCTTGTCACTGGTGTCGTCTTCAGGGAACGTGCGATGAAGGGAGCCAAGGCAACACATCCTGATGGAATCTGTCGCTTGCTAAGGGATCTGGCGCGGGAGGTAGGTTTCATAGGCACAATCCAGTGTGCGGTTCAGCAACAAGATCCACCTGCTCCCGAGACCTATAACCACGAGCAATTCAGAATTAACAATAGGCAGCCTTGCAAACTGAAGCTTCCAAAAGAAACCTAGTGAGGCTTTTGAGCTTGAACACACCCTTAGAGATGGGAACCGGATAACTTAGAAGCTCGCACAAGCAGGAGCTTGCCAAGAGTGGGGAAGTGACTCAGCGGAGGCCCAGGAAGCATGCTGCCGCACGGCCAGGACCTGGCTCCTTAGTCTCAGAGAAGCCGACCCGAAGGAGTCTGAGAAGCCACAGGGATGGGGTAAGGAGTGAGGCGGCTCAGGCTGACAAACTGCTTCCGTCACCGGGTGCCTCGTTCTCTTCCTCCTGCTAATTGTAGTTTCAAAATTAGCAACAACTCCCCCACGACAATTAGGAATTATAAGTGCGTGTGCACACATCTGAGGATCATACATGCAGCATTCAAATGTTATGCAGCTAAAATTAGTGTATGCATTTGCGTAATGTGTTTGTTGAATGAGCTGAATTAAGTAGGATACAGTCAAGGAACAGCTCTATTTTTCTCCTACCACTCCCTGTAAACACGCTCGGTCGGGCCTCTGTTCAAAGCCCCTTGAATGGGTCTAGGGTAGAGATGTCATTCTTTGGTCTCTTGTCACCTTACTGAATTCTCTTATCATGTATCGTTTTTCAGTGGTTTTTTTTGTTTTCTGCTTATCCATTAGATCAAATGAGTATAGTGGAGATTTACATTTTTTCTCTTTTATACTATTAATTTCATTTCCTTTCTTAAGTGTGCCAACTCCAGCACAATGTTATGTAAGAATAGTGACAGTGGGTATCATCGTCTTGTGATTTTTTAAAAGCATGGGAGAGATTGTATAAAACGCGTACTCTTTTTCCTTTCCTTTTCTTTTTTTTAAAGGAGGGGGTGGTTGTGAGGAGGGTTGTTCAGTTTCCTTGTTTTTTTTTGTTGTTGTTGTTGAGACAGAGTCTCACTCTGTCACCCTGGCTAGAGTGCAGTGGCATCATCATAGCTCACTGCAACCTCAAACTCCTGGGCTCAAGCGATCCTCCTGCCTCAGCCTCCCAAGTAGCTGGGACTACAGGCATGTGCCACAATGCCCAGCTGGGCTTTTTTTTTTTTTCTTCTATTTTTGGTAGAGATGGGGTCTTTCTCTTGCTCAGGCTGGTCTTGAACGCCTGAGGTCAAGCAATCTTCCCACCTCGGCCTCCCAGAGTGCTAGGATTACAGGCGTGAGCCACCACGCCCGGCCTAAAATGCATACTCTAGTATAATGCAGGTGGAAACGTGCATCGTTCATATCTAGTGATTTCACTTCTAAGGCTTTAGACACATACTTATTCAGACAATTTATTATTTATCAGGTTTTTCATAGTATTATTTGTAATGATGAAAAATTAGAAGCAATCTAAGTGGTCAACACTGAAGAATGTTTAAATAACTAGTGGTATAGTCATATGATGAAATAAGGCAGTATTATTTATCTATTAATACATAACAAATTACCACCAAAATTAGTGTCCTAGGACAACAAACACTTATTAATGTTATCTCACACAGTTTCTGTGGGTCAGGAGCCCAGGAACAGCCTAGCTGGATGGTTCTTCCTCAGGACCTGTCAGGAGGTTTAGTCCGTGTGTTGGCCAGGGCTGCGGTCACCTGAAGGGTTGACTGCGACAGAAGGACCTGCTTCCAAAGTGGCTCACACAGCACGCGTGGCAAGTTAGTGCTGGTTATCGGGCTTCATTCCTGGCCACACGGACCTTTCCGCAGGACTGCTTGAGTGTCCTAACATGGCAGCCGGCTTTTCCCAGAGTGAGGGATCCAGGAGAGCCAAGTGGGCTCTGCGATGTCTTGTATGGGTTCACACTCTGTCATGTTTATCGCATGCTATTGGTTGCATGGATCAGCCCTGTTCACTGTGGCTCAGTAGGACTGTGACTACCAGGAGGAAGAAGGACCAAGGGTCGTCAGGGAGGCTGGGTACACAGTCTGTGCTCTCGTCCCTGATGCTTCATGTCCCTCACACATGCAAAATATGGTCTTCACAAGGCCCCCAAAAGTTTTATCCTGTTACACCCTCAGTTTAAGTCTAGAGTCTCACCATCTAATCAGGTCTGGGGCAGAGAAGGCTCTTGAGGTCTGTTTCCTTCGATAGATCTCTTCTAGCATTGTTCCTCTCCATCTGGAGACCTGTGAATTCAAGGGACAAGTTGTCTGCCACTCCCACAGCTGACATAATGATGGGAAATGCGTAGAACGACTGCTATGGCTGTTCCCATTCCGGAAACGGGAGGACAGGAGCCATTGCTCCAAAGCAATTCTAAAATCCAGCCCGGCAAATGTCAGAAATCCCTTAATTAGGACTCGGGTCTGCTCTTTCCTCGGAATGATTATCCACAGCTCTTGGCTCTATCCCCTTGGCTCTTGGTTTCACCCTCTGATCCTTCCTTCCTGCTCCATTAAAGTAACTTGTGTTTTGCAGCTGAGAGATCTCTTGGCCTCCTTCCTGCTGATCTAGCTTTGGGTGTCTGAGGGCATCTTTTCACTGTGTACAGTTTCCGTCTGTTCAGTCCAACCTGATAGTGTTTCTGCCATATATATATATATATATAAATAAAACTCTATAGGTTACCTGCAAAAGAGTTGTAGTTCTGTTAGACAAAAGCCACACCAATAAATCTCTTCAAGATAAGCCATTGTCCACCTTGGGCTTTTGTTGAAGCAGCTGAGGGACAGTGCCCTTAAGCTTGTTAGAAGCTTTCTAGTTCTCTGAAGTATTCTCTTAGATTTTTCTTAATGAAGAAAACAAAACTTGACAGTTGCTCCCTCAGCTTTATCTTTAGACCATGTCTTGCTGGAAGAGCCCTGCGTTTGATCTTTGCCTGGAAGCAGATTTACAATTTTAACATTGTCTGTCATCGGGAACATGTCAAAAGCAGAACGTCTTGACTGCTTTTTGGTTAACAGTTCTCCCCTTCGCTTACGTCTCCTCTCACGTACTGCCCCCAGCAGCAAGGAGATGCCAAGCAGCTCTTCCAACACGCTGCTTAGAAATCTTTTTAGCTAGATCACCCAGTCCATTAGACACATTTTCCTTATTTCATATTTGTTTTATGTGACAGTGTTGCGAAATTTTCTATCATTATCTAATAAGAAATTCTTGTCTTCTAGTTTCCAAAAATATTTTCCAGATTTTTCTCTAAGCCCTCACAAGTAGCATCCCAGAAGGTCATCAGGGTTCTGCTAATAATTTTTTCAATGCACTTCATACTTTCATTTTGCAAAGCCTTCCCTTTTCCCTGTTTTAAAGCCATTCCACATTTTAGGTTTTTGTTACGGGAGTGTCCCACTTCTGGTACCAAAATAGTTGTTCTGTGCAACAAGTTACCCCAAAGTTTAGATGTTTAAAACAATGAATGTTTGTTTATGCACTCAACATGCGCGGGTCAGGAACAACCCAGGCGCAGATTAGGTTGGTGGTTTTTGTGTCAGAGTCTCTATGAGGTTGCAGTCATCTGAAACCTTGTCCCAGGTGGGAGGATCCACTTCCGTGGTGACAGACTTAGATGCCTGGCAAATTAGTGCTGGCTCTTGGCAGGAGGCTGCAGTTCCTCATTGTGTGGATCTGTCCATGGGGATGTGTGAGACCTCATGGCATGGCGGCCGGCTTCTCCCATAGTGAGTAGTCCAAAAAAGAACAAACTGGAAGCTGCAGTGTCTTTTATTATTTCCAAAGGATTTTATTGGTTACCCAGGTTAGCTCTATTCATTGTGAGAGGGTACTACACAGGGTCATGAACACCAAGTGGCAACAGTCACTGGGGGCATCCTGGAGATACATACTTTTGGCAGATACCTAAAATTATGTGTTTGAAAGATCTTCAGTGATAGGTTTAATGAAAGAAAAGATTCAAAACTGTTAATGCAGTATAATCTAAAAGTGATTAAAAATAACTTTTTACGTTATTTTCTCAATGTGTCTGTGCATGCAGAAAAGCTAGACCAGCAGGAAAACAAAAATGTTAGCATTGCTTATTTCTGGGTGAGAAGATTATGAATTTTTAGGTTTTCTCAATTTTTGCGTGTGTGTATTTTCAAAGTTTTCTACAGTACACATGAATAGTTTTATAATTAACAAACCTACAAATTTTGAGGGCACAATTAGAAAAATTATTTTAAATTTCTATTTTAAAATATAAATTATATCATTCCCCCTTAGTTTGAAAATTAAAGTACAATTTCTATACCCTTCAAAAAATCTAATCATAATTTTAAATGGTAGGAGCTATTAACTCTCAATGTGGTAATTGATGACTTATCCTTTAGGATAATCATGCTGCCAAATTTTAAATTAATATTTGTAATAGCACAGATGGCATATGTGTGCATGCATACATGAGTCTATTCAATGAGAAAAAAACTCCTTTAAAGACCCTTACAGAGAATTACTGCTTAGTAATATTCTTGGGGCTAGTTAATATCCCATACTAACTGACAAGCACAAACTTTCAGATTTTCTCTTTTACCTGAATACCTGCCTTCATAGTTTTTCCTAAAAAGATGAAATTTAAAGAAGAAATACAAAACATTCTCACAGGATTATTTGAAACAGAAAGACAAAGCAAAGTTTAGTCAAGCTGGATATAAAACTTCTAAAAATGTATCAGGGTTGATATCCTTTGAATCTCTGAAAATTAATGCAGAAGTTGCTATTCTTTCCTTTGGATGTGAGAACAGTCTATACGTTCATGAAGTTATTGAATGCACAACTCAGGATCCTGGAAGTCTTTCCCAGTTATATCTCCATCCAATCCGATCAGTGTCACCGTGGATGTCTTGTGCAGTGTCATTGCACAAAGAGGCCCAGCTGAGGGTTGTGGGACTGAAATTCCAATCATAATACTCTTCCAGGTGTTAACCCTGAGAGGAAACCTGGTTTTTCCTCTCCTGGTTCATAAAAGTTCTCCAGATGGGCTAGGAGTGAGTTCTCTCATTCCTTTGTGTTATGAGCCCTCGGGAAGCTTAGGCATGTTTTCTGTTCTTGTGATTTTCCACTCACTGCTGTGTAATTGCTCAGGTATTTCAGTGGTGTATACTCTGCTTTCTCAGACCCTTGTAGGTTCCTTGAGGTCAAAGACCGTGACTTGTACTTCTTATATTGTTCTGTTTGGCTACTAACAGCAAATGGCAAACTTCAGGCATGAGAAAAAGGTGTTTAATTAAAACAAATGTTAAACACCAGAAATTGAAATCTCTTATGTGTTTATAGCCCTGTACTGTAGGCTATTGTTGTCATACATCATACGTCTACACAAATTGCAAATCCCAATTATAATTTTTTTAGTTTAAGGAATCATTAACTTCTAATGTAATTAAGAAAAGGGGAAAATGGTAGCCCTTTATATCTACCGACATATTTATATTTCTCATGCTCTTCATTGCTTCTATAGATCTGACTTTCCATGCGATACTTGCTTTCAGCCCGAAGAATTCCATCATTTCTTGCAGTGGATGGTTGCTGGTAATGACTTGTCTCAGTTTTCATATATTGACAATGTCTATTTCACTCATTTTTGCAGTGTATTTTAGCTGTATATATAATGTAAGATTGACTTTTTTCCCTTTTAGCACTTTAAACACATTTTTTTGTTGTCTTCTGGCTTCCACTGTTTCTTTGTTTCTTTTTTTTTTTTTTTTTTTTGAGACTGTGTCTCGCTCTTTTGCCCAGGCTAGAGTGCCGTGGCGTCAGCCTAGCTCACAGCAACCTCAAACTCCTGGGCTCAAGCAATCCTTCTGCATCAGCCTCCCGAGTAGCTGGGACTACAGGCATGCACCACCGTGCCTGGCTAATTTTTTTCCATATATATTTTTAGTTGTCCATATAATTTCTTTCCATTTTTAGTAGAGACGGGGTCTCGCTCTTGCTCAGGCTGGTCTCGAACTCCTGACCTCGAACGATCCTCCCGCCTCGGCCTCCCAGAGTGCTAGGATTACAGGCGTGAGCCACCGTGCCCGGCCCTTCCATTGTTTCTGATGAGAAGTCAGATACTATTCTTATAGTTGCTTCCCTGTAACATCATTTTTCTCCCCTGACTTTAAGATTTTGTCTTCAATTTCTAGGCAATTTGACTACAGTGTGCCCACCTGTGGTTTTCTTTGTATTTTTCCTGTTAGTGATTTTCTGAGCTTCTTGGGCCTGTGACTTGATGTTTTTCACAAAATGTGGGAAATATTTGGCCATTATTTGTTCTAGTATTTTTTTTTCCTACTGTATTCTCTTTCTCCTCTCCATTTAAGACTCCAAACACATGTACATTAGCCCACTTGATATTGTCTCATAGCTTTCCTGCCTATGGCACAGGCTATTCATGATGTTAAAGGTATGTGAAAAATCATTTTGAAGATTTATACTTCATCCTCAATATGC
This sequence comes from Varecia variegata, assembly GCA_028533085.1. NCBI lineage: Eukaryota > Metazoa > Chordata > Mammalia > Primates > Lemuridae > Varecia > Varecia variegata. The sequence goes on along the minus strand of CM052454.1, from coordinate 9,704,970 downwards.
TGAATTTTTTTTTTTTTTTTTGAGACAGAGTCTTACTATGTTGCCCAGGCTAGAGTGCCATGGCGTCAGCCTAGCTCACAGCAACCTCAAACTCCTGGGCTCAAGCAATCCTTCTGCCTCAGCCTCCCAAGTAGCTGGGACTACAGGCATGCGCCACCATGCCCGGCTAATTTTTTCTACATATATTTTTTAGTTGTCCATATAATTTCTTTCTATTTTTAGTAGAGACGGAGTCTCGCTCTTGCTCAGGCTGGTCTTGAACTCCTGAGCTCAAATGATCCACTTGCCTCAGCCTCCCAGTACTCTCTGCTTCTTTGAGTTCAACTTTTTTAGATTCCACATATGAGGGGACTTTAAAAAGTTCATGAAAAAATGGAATGAAAAGATGAAAGTGAAAAATATAAGCTTTATTTCTCAATGAGCTCCCTCAAATTCAAGATACTTTCGTTAGCAATGATACCAGCCGTTTAGTCCATCCCTAAAGAACTGAGGGTCCTGGGAACGTAACCATGTCAGAGAAGTCTTATTTATTCATGAGCTTTTTGAAGTCTCATATAAGTGAGATCATGTGGTATTTGTTTTGCTGTGTCTGGCTTATTTCATTTAACGCAATGTCCTCCAGTTTCACATGCGTTGTGACAAATGACAGGATTTACGTCTTTTTAGAGGCTGAGTAGTATTCTGTTGTGTACACATATCACATTTCCTTTATCCATCTACCCTTTGATGGACACTTAGGTTGATTCCATATCTTGGCTATCGTGAGTCATGCTGCAGTGGACATGGGGAGGGCAGATCTCTCTTCGACATGCTGATTTCATTTCCTTTGGATGTATACCCAGAGGTGGGATTGCTGGATCATATGGCATTTTTATTTATTCATTTTTTTGAGGGAACTCCTTGCTGTTTTCCATAATTGCTGTACTAATGATGTGCGGATTTTTTGAATCCCCTGCTTACATCAACATTGCTACAAACCCGTTGGCCAAAGCAAGTCCCATAACCGAGCAGGGAGTCAGTGTGGGAGGACACTACCCAACAGCACGGGTATAGGAAGCCATGAAAAATTGGTCCATTAATGCAGCCAATCTACATTACCCTTGATTATCACCATTATTTTCATTTAATTCTGCAAATAACTCACCAGGAAGTTGCATAATAACCTTTTTCCACATCTACTTGCTTTTAGGTCATGTCAGTCATCTTAGAGCAAAATAATGTAGGAATGACATCCTATTTCTTTCTTGAAAGAATTGGGTCTCCTAATAAGGCATGCATATAGAAGCTTATCACAGGGTGAAAACACAGTGTATTTTGCTTTCTCTTCACCATTTTCCTCTCCATCTAACTCTCATTAGCCAGAGATAACTGCAGATAAGAATTTAGTATTGCTGGGATATTTTGGGGGGATGTTTTGCCTTATTGTCTACCTATACAATTCCCTTCATCACTATGCTACATAATTTTTTTTTGCAAATAATAAGGAAATTGAGAAGAAATTCAAGGACAAGAGCATAATAAGGAATGACCAAAAAAAAAAAAAAAAACTACTAATATATAGGGAGTAAGTAGAGACTGGAGGGAGATGAAAATGTTAAGATTTTGGTAACCAATTATAACAGGTTTATAGAGTTATATGGAATATGAAAAAAATTGATGTTCAAAATTTTCAGGATCATTTCATTTTTCCCCATTACCCACTTTTTGAATAGAATGTACTGGCAGACCAGGAAGGGACAGTTTCTTTTTCCTCTCAGCCGCCACTTGCCTTTCCATTTTCCTGCTTCCAAAGCAGAGTTCAGCACAACAGAAGCAGATGGAAGGAAAGTTTCAGAAAGACGGGATTTTTAAAACCACCAATCTGTTAGGAAGCAGCCTTGTTTCCTCATTCCCATGGAAACAAGGGTTTG
>CM052454.1:9672926-9702960 GCA_028533085.1 Varecia variegata | reverse complement strand
TCTTACGTAAATTGTTGACTCCAAGACTTGCCTGCCCTTCAACAGATAAATCCAGATGTGTGGGCATCTTATTTGGGCCCAAAGTCAGACACCAGCTATAGTACTCTGTAACAGTATATATTATTTTATCAGCTTGGAAATCTCATTATAAAAGTATTTGGACCTTCCTCTCAACAACATTTTCTCTCACTTTAAACTTTAATGTGTTTCTATTTATATGAAAATCTCCCCAGTTGCATCCAGCAATGGTGTTCTCTCCCCCAGTTAAAAGTGTGACATAATGTCTTATAATTCAACTGATACTTTTGAAGTTTTTCAAAGGTTGTGATTAATGTTTTTTAGGGTGGTCCTAAAAAACGTGAATTCATGTTTTAGGATGTTTCGCATTGCTCTTAGGGGAAATAAAACACACACCAAACACCTGATTTGATAAATTTTTCAATTGTCTAAATTTTTCATTTAGACTCTTTGTTTATAAAAATAGAAGCCTACTTTCCAATTTTGGAAAGTATAGGACTCTAAACATGATTGACTATAGGAAGATCTGTTGCCTTATAGAGCCTCCGAGACATGGCTACTTGAACCAGTGATCTTTATGGAGTTTGTTGGATATGACGTACACAGGGCAGAAGACTGAGCTAAATGTTTATTGATCCCAAGATGCATCCAGTTGGGTTTTTTTGTCTTTGAATTTAAATCCTTGATATCACATTATTTTTCTTATTTGCCTTGTTCTCCTAAACATCCAGGTCCGAACCAGCCTGCTTTGGGTGACATGGTGGCCCATGGTTAGGTGGCTCTGGGTCTCCAGCACATGCAGGGGGCACTGGGTCAGTTCTGAGCTGACAAGAGGCCTGTGTGTTCTGTTGTCACCTCTTCACTTTAAACAAAGACTCTACTAAAGGGTTGGGGGACAACCAGGGCTGGACTGCCCCGTAAGCTGGAAAAAACAGGTTCTACCCAGGCTACTGTCCACACGCGCAGTCCAGCAGGAGTTATTCCTTCTAATTTCCAAGATTTCTACAAATCATGACACTCTGTACCACCCCTCCTCCAAGACCAGATTCTGTGCAGTGTGACAATCTGCTCTGGGCGATGATGAGCTGGTGGCAGACGCTCCCCCTGCAGATGCCATGTGATGATTAAGGCAACGGTGATAACCAGACTCTTGGTAACTGGCTTTTGGATCGAATGTTGGCCAACTCCATCCTTTGACTTATTCATTCATTCATTTGCTGAATGAATGAATCAGTCCTTCAAGAAACACTCAGTGCCAACTTCAGTGATCCTCAGTCAAAGGAACCCAGCTGTCTGTACCACAAACTCAACAAGTCAGCTGCCAAATTTCGGTCAGTGTTTACATTATTTTAATGCGGATGGGAGCATCTGATGGCTCCAGTGATGTCTGGCCCCTAAGGCTGGCAGGCCCCATGGGACAGCGTGGCGTGGACGCAGTTGACTGCAGGGAACAACAGTGAAGAAAGGCAAAGTCACGCCTAAGATAGACCGTTTCCTGGTCACCGAGGATCTTTAACTTTGAAGCACATGAAAGAACGTGACCAGGACGGTGAACAGTTTTTCTTCGACAGCAATACCGCTCTGCAGGGTGACCCAGTGAAGACTGCAATAACTGGGAGGTTTACAGACACTAGAAAAATTGCTAAACTGCAATTTATTGCTGGCTGCTCCTTCAGCTCCCAGCCCAAGTGGTACACAGATAATTATAACAGAGAAGAGGTCACAAAATACTGGGGTCGGGGAACAGGGAATATTTATTTTTACGAAGTCACGAAGGATGGGGAGGGGAGGTCAGGGAAGCCATCAAGGTGAGCGAAGGGCACTGTGGGCCGAGAGAATAGCAGAGGGTGGAAGAAACGTCTCATTGTCCTTGCTCTCCTGAGGACCACGTGCTTGGCGGAGCACGTGGCCACGACCAGACACTGTCCTTCCAGCCCCTCTGCAGCCGGGCGACTAGGCTCGGGCCTGTTGGGTGTGAGCAGCAGTGGCGTGTGCGACTTCTGAGTCGCCTCCTTAAGGCCAAAGCTGCCTGCCCCGGGCTCTCCCGTTGCCAGGCAAGAAGGTGAGCCCGCTTCAACCCTGCGGGTGGTGGCGACACCCCAGGAGATTGAAGAAACGAGATGCTAGAAGCTGAGTCCCTGAGTGACTCGGTGGAGGGACACCGCCCCGCCAGCCCTGCACGCTCACCTCCAGGCTGCTTCCAAAGGGAGATACGAACTCCAACTTACGCCACTCTGGTTTTCTTGCTGCTTTGTGGCAGCAACTTAACCTGAAGTCCAGTACAAAGTCCAGAGGCACAGTCTGCTCGGGGAGACCCTTGTGACTGGAACACTGAGGCGTGCGTTGGGGACAGGTAGGGCACTGGCAAGGTGGGAAAGGCAGGAATCCGTGTAGCTTTGTGTGTGGGACTCATGGCTGGGTTGGAGGCATGAGGGGCTGTGTCTTCGCAGGCCTGGAGTGAGCTCTGTCTTCTTCTCTTCTAAAGAATCTATTCTGCCTCCAAAACACACAGCTAACAACAACAGGACCTCTAGCAGCCTCGGTCCTGAATCAGTGGCCGTGTGTGACAATGCATTGTCACACACCATGCATTGTCATGCACCCTGCCTTGTCACGCACCATTCCCCGATCACCCTGCAAACCCCCCAGCCCCTCATTCTGGGACACATCTTCCAGGCCACGGCCTCAGTTTGCCCCTCACGCTTCCCGTCTGCCCCAGCTGTCCTCAGTCAACGTCCCACCCTCCCAGAGTCAGGGAGCATTCGTGCCAGGTCACCTCAGACCCTGGGTCACCCAGACCCCCAGCCACAGCTCAGTGGAACACTCCAGAAACTTACCACCTTTCAGTCAAATCTGACAGGTATTCTAACTCCAGGAAAACAATAGTGGGAGAATTTCTCCATCCGTGCTGAATTTTACTGCTTTGTTGTTAACAAACTCTCCCGTACTGACGTTCTACTGTCTTGGCTTCAGTTGACCATTTGGAAGACAACTCATTTAAAGCAATAAGGGCTTTAAAAATTCCATTTCCAACAATCAAGAAAGCAATACCTTTTTTTTTTCTGACTCTTCTGTTAAACTGTTTAACCACCCCAGGTTCAAGAATCTTCAACACACACTTAGAACTTTTTTCTTGGTGAGGTGGAGTGTCACCCTCTGTCCTTCCACAAACAAAGCTAAACATTCACAGTGATCCCATATCCCTGATTGCTAAATCCACCTTCCCTTCCAGATTCTCTTTCCACCCTTCACTGCTCTGTGCCCTGGAGGCTGACCTGCAGCCTGTGTCACCAGGGTCACTAGGCCCCTGGCTGTCTGGCTTCGGGTGGATTCAGCCATTGGGAGACCCTGGCAGGGGACCAGAGGGTGCAAGGAAAGGAAGGCCAGGACGTTTGTCCCCGAGGCTCCCTCCCTGCTGGGCTGCTGAGGGTTGGGGCCCGACTCCCTTGCTTCCCTCTATCAAAGACCACAGCTCCTCTTGGGTGGCCACGCCGGGTCCCCACACTGCTCTTCTCTGGGCTGAGGTCCTGGCCACTGCTCCCTGACACCCCTACTTTCCTGACAGTGCTGGCGCCTCACCGCCGCTTGCCCCGGGGAGCTGCACTTTCTTGGTTTGTCCAACTCCGCCCGCCACCCTCTGTAAGTAGCCCCTTTACCAAACTGTCCTCAATCACCCCGTGTCGTCGTCCTGTTTCTCTTTCCTGTTGGAAACCGCCCGGTGCAGCAACTGGGCTGGAATCGTCTATGATGCACACAGCACGTGCACACGGGAGACAGCGGGCGTGACAGTGTGACCACCTGGTCCCAGTGACCCCAGCCTGGCAGTGCCCGGCTACACCTGCTGCTGGTCGTTTCTTCAGTTAGTCCAGCCTTGCTGTGGGAACGGCCTCAGAATGGACGCTGCCACAGGCACGGGGAACAATGTGTCCCTGTCCATAGAGCTCTTTTTTCAAAGGACTTTGTTCCTTCCCTCCATCCATGTGTGTGTGCATGTGCACAGGCATGTAGACAGCCACGTACATATGTGTGTGTGAACACAGAATTCTTTTGATCTGACCCAGCTGAAGGTAAGTTACATTCCAGCACTTTACCTTTAAGAATGTCACACAAGAATGTCACCTTTAAGAACGTCAGTGTGTAGCTCCTAAGAATAGGAATGTTCTCTTGCATAACCACAGCGCCATTGCCAACCCATACACTTACATGGATGTAATGCTTTCGTTTAATCTGCATCTGCTTCCGGTTTTGTCAGCTGATCTAATGATGTTCTGCACGGTGTCCCTTTCTCCTGCGGTACCAGATTCAGTCTAGTTTTGGGGATTGCATTTGCTCCTCGTGCTGTCTTAGGTTCCTTTATTCTAAAACATTTCCACTGCCTTTGGGTGTCTTTTATGACATTGGCTGTTTTTTTTTTAAAAAATAAAGACTTTGATTTTTTTAGAGCAGCTTTAGGTTCCCAGCAGAATTGAGAGGAAGGTACACAGATTTCCCAGATAGCCCTGGCCACACATGCACAGCCGCCCCCAGTGTCCCCGTCCCCTACCAGAGTGACACTGACACTTTTGGAGTCTAGAGTCTGCTCTCCCACACACGCAGCTTTCTTTTAACAACGACAACAGTCCTCGTTTTCTGTCTTGCTGCTGTGCCCTCGTGGTTGGCTCAGGGCCACGCGTCTTCAGCCACAATGCGGCAGAGGACGGCTGTGTCCTTTAGGAGGTGTCACGTCAGGGGACACGCGACGTCCATCTGTCCTTCGCTGCGGAAGGTCATTTTGATCTCCACTGAATAACTGTTTGTTTTCTGTCCCTCGAAGTAACAAGCAGGCTGTGGGGAGACGCTTTGATGGAGGCTCCTCGTCAAAATCTCCCCCCGGATTTAGCATCCGGTGGTGTTTCTTGCTGGCCTAATCTTTATTCTGTGGCTGCAGAACGATGACTTTCCCTCCCCAGCGCTCCCTGCTGTGAGCAAGAGCCCTCCCTTCCCCACTGCTTATTCATCTTTTGTATCATCAGCAGCGGGTCATGTGTTTCCATTATTCCATGGTTTAAAATTTACTATGGTACTGGTATTTCAATTGCGCCCAATTCGGTCAGTGGAACCTCTTCAAGCTGTGTCCCAAGTCCTCGTCACATGCCCTGTTGTTTTTTGTGCATACTTCTTTACTTTCTGGCCTGATGGGATTTTCCAGGCTCGTCTTGCACCTATGCTGGCCCAGCCTGGGAACCTGTCATTTCTCTGAGTAGTCTGAACGTGGGGAATGTTAGAGACCACACCTGGACCCTAGGGGTACGCATTGCCATCGGGGTGTCTTTGCTTTTTGTGCTTTCAGCAGGCAGAACTAGGAAATAGAAGCACGTGTGTACATTTATACATGCACAGATGTACACACATAGCACATAAACACGTACATACATACACATATTTTAGAAATCCTGAGTTTGCACCCTACCCCCAACTCCCATCCATTCTTACAGAGCTGCCTCTTGCCTTGCCCAGCCGTATTTCTATGGTCCTTCCTCCCCAGTGAGGACCCAACAGCACCAGCACATTTATTCTTTGTTCAATTCTGTACTGCATCTAAAATATTTTCCAAATTGCTTTGCCCATACCATTAAATTTAACAAACCTGCTGTGTTGTTGGTGTTCTCCAGAGGAACAGGACAAATAGGGTGTGTGTGTGTGTATAAATGTGTGTCTATATACATCATACATATATACATAGAGAGACAGAGAGAGAAAGTTATTTTATTCATTGTATTATTTACTTTACAGAACTGTCTCACACAGCTATGGAGCCTGGCAAGTCCAAAATCTGCGGGGCAGACTAGAGACCCAGGAAGAGTGGAATTACAGCTCAAGTCCAAAGTCCATCTGGAGTCAGAATTCCCTCTTCCTTGGGCCACCAGCCTTTTCTGTTTAGGCTTTTAACTGATGGGACGAGGCCCACTCACATTATAGGGGGTCATCTCCTTTGCTCAGAATCTACTGATCTAAATGCTAATCTCATCCATACAGTGCCTGCACAGTGACATCTAGACTGGGGTCTGACCAAGTGTCTGAGTGCTGTGGCCCAGCCAAGTTGACACGCAAAATTAGCCATTACACCTACTGAGAAGAAGAACCTTTTTTTTCAAAAGAATTCTCAAAGGAAAGCCTGGTGTGTGACATGGCGTTGGGAGCTCTCACTCTTGCTTAAAGGATGAGAAGGTTGGACCCCTCCACCCCCGTCCTCATTCGCCCGGTTCGCCTACCGCTCCATGCAGCCCAGGGCCTACAGGGGTTGTCGATGATGGAATTGAAGGCAATGCCACTGAGGCAGGGAGTCCTTTTAGAGGGGACAGGGACTTTCTCCCCTTTTAGGGCCCTCAAATCATACCTAGGCCCACCCACTGCGAGACAATTCCCATCCACAACTCTAGCTTCTCCCTTCCCCTTGCTGAGGTCGGCAGGAGGGGGGGCTGGAGGGGAATGGGGGGGGACTGTGACACACATTTGAAGCTGCTCTTCTCACATCCTCCCTTCCCCCACACTTACACTCTTCCTCTTAGCCATATAAGGCAAAGAAATACCTAGAGAATTCTTCTGTAAGTCCAGGGCGTGGAGAGTCGTGGCTGCCGGCTGCTGTAAGGGATTCCCTGGGTAATTTTATCATCTGACGGTGTGTGCTTACAGCACTCCTCAGATAAACGCTTCCCTCTGGGCCAAGGAAACGCGTTCCAGATCACCGCGCCTTGCATGGCCCAGCCCTCGTGCTTATCTGCTGTGTCCATGTCAGCTTCGCTCCAGCAGAAGCATTTCATTCTGCTGAGACAGTAGGGAGCAGCTGTTTGATCCTTGACCAGAGATAACCCTGGAGAGCTTCGATCTTACGTGCTGGAAATTCTGAGTCAAACGGCCAGAATTCCTGGGAGAGAGCAAGGCCTGGGGTCCAACCCAAGGGAGGGTGTCATGGAAATCTGCACGCAGGCACTCACGGGGAGACAGTCTCACGTGCATGGCGTGTGCGTGGAGTTGCAGGGCGGGTGCAGAGGGACGTGGGAGCATCCCTCCTGCACGCTTTGGAGGGCTCAGAGCCATGACCCCGGCTGCAGCTGTTCCCTGGCTTGGCGGCATCAGTGTGACTCCGGGTGGGACTCTGTCCCAGGGCATTGCTCAGGGTCTGGGGCACTGTAGACATGCCAACCTGGTCACAGGCAGTACCTGCATGGAAACAGGAACTGCAGAAATGGTGGAGAGGGGGGAGGGAAGGAAAGTCCCCCAAGCCAAGGATACGGTGACAAGGAGGCTGACAGCAAGATAGCTTTGCTGAGTGCAGGCGTGTTCTTCCCAGGATGGGGCTGCCCCTGTCCGCCTCCCTGCCCTGAGTAGGGCCAGCTGGATCAGTGTCTCAACCCGGCTCCTCGCCCATCTCCCCCCAGATCAAAACTGTTCAGGATGTGCCCAAACTCACTTCCGGCCAGCACTGTCCAGCCTGACACTGGGAACTTTTCCAGCCTCTTCTTGTACATGTAAATAACATGTGTCTGCCACCGCAGACTGCTCCCCATTCCTGGGACACATCCTGTTCCCCCGTGACATCATGGCTTTGCATGACGCTTCCTTTTTCTAGAATGTCCTCTGGACGCCTGTCTGGTGAATACTCTTCTTCAAGACTCGGTTCAGATCTTACCTCCTTCTCTACACCTTCCCTGGCTTCCCTTCCCTAAGCCCTTCCCTGTGTTCCCATGGCAATCTGGGCCCAGTTCTCACTCGGCTGTGATCATTCATGACGACATCTGCCCAGGGTCCCACAGTCGTACATGTTTGTCATGCGAGGCCCTGGGGCTTTAAGCCTGTTGGCCTGCCCTGGTCCCCCCAGCCAAACTCTGCACCCCAGCTGTGTTCCCAGCCTCGGTCCAGAAGCTCTTCTCTTCTGCAGCACATGCTGTCACTGTCCCCCTGCTGACTGTCACAACTCGTGACTTCCTACCTTGCCCTCCACCCGTGGCCTTGCCCTCTCATCCTGAATCTGTTGCTGCATATTTTTCCTCTAGGACTAAGCACAGATTTTCATTCCCTGTGCCAGGTATTTGCACGTTGGTTGTGATTGGTTGGCTCTGCCAGGTGACAGCTGTGTTTATTTCACTGTGGCCCCAGCATCAGCCTCCTCATTGCTGGTGGGCGGGCCCTGCCCCAGAGACAGAAGTCAGGCACCACCACTTTGCAGCAGTAAGGGTTCCAGTAGCACCGTCTCTTCCTTTGGATGCTAGCCCCAAGCACAACGTCTAGGTGGCAATTAGTGCTCATTGAATAGTGAATCAGCCCGAAAACTCTCATATGATGTGATTTAATACAAAACCTTGTATTAGCAATACTTACCCCAGGGGAAACCCAGGCCTTTCTAAAGTTAAAAAAATTCTCAGAACCCACATAAAGTTATAATGTTATTCATTTAGTTGCTAAACAATAGATTAACAAATCATTACAGCTATAGTTTACAGAACATGGATCCACAAAGCCCTTGCAATAGTCACAGCGGTTTTGGAATCTCTGCATCAGTGCTCACTTTGGCCTGAGTTATCGTTTCAAAAGGTGATTCATCTACCAGTTTGCAAATATCTCGGTGTGACTCACCCTGCACTAGTTGATTTTTGTTCGTTTCACTCCCGGCAGAAACTACAGAGCTTGCAATTGTATAAATGATAAGATGCCGTGTCACACGGAATAAAATGGCTAGAATCAACTATACTGATGCAAATTCCAAGTGTGAATGAGGATGAGGATGGAGAGCAGCTGCAAATCCTCCACGTTGCTGGTGGGAATGCAAAACGGCATGTAACTGCTGTGGTTTGAATGTGGTTTGTCCACACCCAAACTCATGTTGAAGCTTGGTCGCCAAAAGGTGTGGGGAGGTGGTTCCTTAAAAGGTGATTAGATCATTGGAGGGATTAATGCCTTTCTCTAGCAGTGAGTTCTCACCCTTTGGGGAATTCAGGAGAAACAGTGCAAATCTTCTTTTCATTGAGCAGCTTTTCCCTTAGCAGCAGGGCTTCCAGAAACAACCTCCCCTGTCTGGATCAAGACAGAGAAGTACAGGTAGCCCTGGTCTTTTTCTCCATATGGCCGGGAAGTCCTGTCACATTTGGAAGGCAGGAAATCAGGTAAACAGAATAGAGGAGAAAAACAAGAGAGACTGGTGGATCTGAGACAAGAACCAAAGAGGATTCACATGTTAAGACAATTAAGAGAAAGCGGATTTTCATTACAGTTCTATTATCGGAAGGATCACTGTGCTGATCAAGTCCTTTGCTGAGAATATATTGAGTAGCGTTGGCATTTCAGCATTGCAGTGACCAGGAATTGGGCCAACTCAATCAGCAGGGATTAAAGCAAGGCATCTAAAGAGGAATCATCTTAGTTGACTCTTCCTTAGTTTGCTGATACGTGGTTTTCTTTCTTTTTTTTTTTTTTTTTTGAGACAGAGTCTCACTCTGTTGCCCAGGCTAGAGTGAGTGCCGTGGCATCAGCCCACCTCACAGCAACCTCAAACTCCTGGGCTCAAGTGATCCTCCTGCCTCAGCCTCCCGAGTAGCTGGGACTACAGGCATGCGCCACCATGCCCGGCTGATTTTTTCTCTATATATTTTTAGTTGTCCAGCTAATTTCTTTCTATTTTTAGTAGAGACAGGGTCTCGCTCTTGCTCAGGCTGGTCTCCAACTCCTGAGTTCAAATGATCCTCCCGCCTCGGCCTCCCAGAGTGCTAGGATTACAGGCGTGAGCCACCGCGCCCGGCCTGATATGTGGTTTTCAACAGAGCCCAACCAGATTACCCCCTATTCTCCAGTTCAGTGTAAAAGATGCAGACCACAACCTTTTTGGTATTAAGAGGCATGTGTTTCATATAAAAGAACTACCCAACAGGTCAAACCAGACAGTGACTAGCATTGTGAATAACGTAGGTGTCAGCATGACTGAGTTCTCACTATGTGCTAAGTCGCCCACCTGTATCAGCCCACTGAACCCTCACCACGCAGTCGCCCAGGACTGCTGGGCTCCCATCCTAGTAACACAACAGGTCACCATGCTATGGTCAGTAACGTGCATGAGTTAGAAGGTGGCGTGGCTTCCCACCAGGCTTTTGGATTCCATGAGGGCTGGTTCTTGGGAAGAAAGGATGGATGACCCAGTGGCATTTCTGGGTGGACGTCCCTAGGAGCCAGGGTGAGGGAAAAGTAGGGAATGGTCCACCTTCTCTGGAACTCAGCCTACGACCTTTCACGCGAGACTGCTTGCTCCGTTTAGAGGATGCTGTCTGCCTCCAAGTGGCGACGGTCACCCTCCCGAAGACAGCACAAGGGAGGCCCAGGAGGAGGAGAGGAGGCCAGTGTCAGCCCGGTGACAAGGGTGTGAGTCCTCTGACTACCCCCTCTGGAACTGGTCCCTGCTGTCCCACCGGGCACTGTGGGCCAGGAGTCAGCTGGCCCAGGCTCTGCCCCCAGCTCTGATGATAAATATCCCCCACCAGGATATTTACGAACTTTGAGTGAGCCCGTTCACCTCTCCGAGCCTCAGTTTCCTCCGGAGTAAAATGAAGAGGTTGGACTAGGTAAATCTGAAAGTTTCTAGTAATCTGATTCTCCCCTTGGGCCTTTATTACTTCTATGTATCAGTTAATTTCAATGGTAATTTTCAAACAGGACTCTATGGAGGTGACTCAGAAGTTCTGCAAAGAATAAAGCATTCATCAATAAGTAAGGAACCCATTGAGAATATCTATTTATATATTATTATTTGCAATGAGATTTTACTCGATGAAAGAGTTGCTATTCAATTTGAAAATCATGCAACAGGAAACTCAAAGACAAGATGAGCTTTCAAGACCTAAAAGAATGACTTTATAATGCAGGAATTTTAGGCCAAATGGGATGCAGGGGAGAGTCCCTCCCTGAAGGGACCCGTGGTCACGCCACTCTCCTGGCCGTCTCCAGCCCACCGAGAGGTCAGACCACCCAACGCCCCCCACACGCCAGTGGGCCATTCCCCAGCCAGGGGCTCTTGTTACAGGAGTCTCTGGGTGAACAGCATGTTTGTCACCTCTGAGGGGAGTGGCTCTCCATGCTCTTCTAGCACTTCAGTTGCCTCACTTCTTCAAGAACATGAGAAGAGAAATACCATCACATTAAATGTCACCTACCAGCTGCAAGATGCATCCTCATTTCAGAAAATTAAAATGTGAAGAAAAGTCACAGAACGCAGAAGTTGAGAAACAGCTTTCTTTGCCGGAGTCCCTGCTGTGCTGTCACCGAGCCCAGGGACCTTTATCTTTGTCGCCTTTCCCTGCTCCCAACCACAAATCTGAGCCTGTGTCAGCAGCTCATGGCCTCTCGCCGAGTTCCTCGTGTTTGTGTGGGAGTAGGTTGCTCGCTGGTAGGATGCGGCAGATTAGCTGTGTCGCCCAAGGAAGGGAACCCTTGCTCACAGTGGCCCTTTGTGACACGTTCATCCCACTCCCTGTGAAGAAACTGGCCCTGCATTAAGGTGATGACACTTTGCAAAGCGGCCTCCACGTGGGGGACTGATCCACACCAGAGAAGAGAAGAAGAAAAGGGTGGACGAACTTGAAGGATGTAGTTTGTGTTGATGCATATTTTCCTCCCTGCTCCTAAACCTTTTATTTATCATCTCCACTACAAAAGGAAGTCTCAGTGGTAGAGGATTTTGTCTGGTGCAAGTAACAGAAGATGTACCTCCAAATGGCTAAAACCATGAAGAAAAACAGCTCAGAGAACAAGAATTTCCAAGGTCAGATGATTCTGGACTTGGTTCATTCAGAGGCTCGCTGATGATACCAAACACCCAGGTTCTTTTCATCTTTCTCCCCAGCCACCCTCAGCATTTCCAAAATCATGCAACAGAAAGCTCTCAAAGACAAGACGAGCTTCCCTCTTAATCCCAAGAAAACCACAGAATCATCAGGCACCGCGTTTTGATAGAAGTGGAACAGGGGGCCATCTTTTCCTCGTGGCTCTTCTTAAGAACTAAGAAATTTTTTGTAGAATCCCACCCTTCCAGAAGATCTCCCATCTCTCTTGCCAGAGCTGAGTCACACGTGTGTCAGCAAAACAGTCACTCCGAGGGGCAGCGACGACTGGTGATTGGCTTAGATCAGTCAAGATTCATCCGGTCACACAGGGAAAAGCGGGACCCGGACAGAACAGAGGCATGAGAAAGGCAGGTGTGTGGCCTGCCCCGTGCTGGTCCGATCTCCCAGGATTGAAAGAACTCCTGTGGAGTCACCAGAGGTGCTGGGGACGATCAGACGTTGTGCTGTCCTAGCGGGGCATGGCAGGGTGGCATCTCCCCCATGCTACAACTATCCTTCACCCTATTTCCATTTTTCTAATATATAAATATGAGCATTTCACTCTCCAGCTCAAAACACCACGTGGCATTCCAACCTGTTCCCAGGCCATCTTGCTCTTCATATCCCATTTCATTTTTTTTTTTTCAAGACAGAGTCTTACTCGTCACCCTGGCTACAGTGCTGTGGCATCAGCCTAGCTCACAGCAACCTCAAACTCCTGGGCTCAATCCTTCTGCCTCAGCCTCCCAAGTAGCTGAGACTACAGGCATGCGCCACCATGCCTGGCTAATTTTTTCTCTATATTTTTAGTTGTCCAGCTAATTTCTTTCTATTTTATTTTTAGTAGAGGTGGGGTCTCGCTCTTGCTCAGGCTGGTCTCGAACTCCTGAGCTCAAATGATCCTCCTGCCTCAGCCTCCCAGAGTGCTGGGATTACAGGCGTGAGCCACCGCGCGTGGCCAAGGGCTGCTTTTTGTACATAGTTGTAACTCGGGCACATGGAAAGGATCCGGATGTTTGTGAAAGATAATGCCTGAGTTGATTCTTACAGAATACGTTGGAGCAACGTCAGCCTTAAAGATACTTTAGCCCTTTCACCTGTTTGCAATCTTGGCTGAGGCTTAGGCACAGGGGTGAGAGCTTCAAGCCGTAACTTTTGTATGCAACTACAATTTTTAAAAGTTTCTAAAACTCTGGGCATTTGTGGGCCATTTACTTTGTATCTGAATCACACAAATCACCAATGAATGTAAACATTTTGAAAAGATTCATCACAATTTAAAAAATAAAACTGAAGTATAGTATGTCAACATATCACTGTTATTCTTATTGATAATTCCGTACAGGTAAAAAGGACAATACTTGCTTACCGTCTTTCACTGAGGGGTCTATGAATCCTATGAGCCACTGGCCAGGTTTATCTTTGTTCTATTAAATTACAACATTCTAATTCATGATGAAAGGTTTGGGAATTAGTCAGCAAATGGATCTTTCCAATGCTTATAAAGAAATTATGGCGAGACTTCTTGCTAAGACGGATTTCTCTGCTCCACTAGCAATAAACCAGGCACTCGAGCTTGGATGTTTCAATCTGGGAGACAGCAATGGATGAATTATTTAATCCAATCTGGGTGAGTTCAGCTTTGGAAAATGTTTCTTCATATTTTTCGTGGCATGTTCTTAAATTTTTAAATATGTTCATGATGGAGGATCAGTTTATTTCTCCAATGAGTGAAGAAAATCAGCTAGAATTGGAAAAAATTGAAATGCTCAGGAATCAAACCATTTATGTCATAATCAGTCTTTTAAAAGAAATCTTTTTTTTTTTTTTTTTTTGGAGACAGAGTCTCGCTCTTTTGCCTGGGCTAGAGTGCTGTGGCATCAGCCTAGCTCACAGCAACCTCAAACTCCTGGGCTTAAGTAATCCTTCTGCCTCAGCCTCCTGAGTAGCTGGGACTACAGGCATGTGCCACCATGCCCAGCTAATTTTTTATATATATTTTTAGTTGTCCAGATAATTTCTTTGTATTTTTTAGTAGAGACGGGGTCTCGCTCTTGCTCAGGCTGGTCTCGAACTCCTGACCTTGAGCGATCCTCCCGCCTCGGCCTCCCAGAGTGCTAGGATTACAGGCGTAAGCCACCGCTCCCGGCCTAAAAGAAATCTTTATAGCTTATCCTCAGCATTAAAAATCATTATATTTTAGCCCTGAAGTAATAGTTTTGTGCTATTCAATATGTTGATAATAATCACATAATATATAAGATGATAGTATCATGTAATATTTGAACAAGTCACTTGAAATCATAGAAATATCCTTTACTAGGGTAACCATACATCTCTGAGGTAGTCCCAATTTATGTCTATTATCTCAATAAAAATACTAAAAGTGCCCCTTTTTACTCTCAAAAGTGTACTTTCTCAGACAATAAATCAGACAGCCTCCTCGATCCTTCCTGGCATTAATAGTGTTATGTAATGTAGAAGTGTTTCTATATATGATCTCACGCGAGTGTTTTTGAATAAATTGCATCTCTATATATGGTCTCGTGGATATTTTTTCCTATAACAATGTGGAAAAGTAAAATTTTTTTAGTCATTGCCCATTTTCCCCCCCACATCGCATGTTAAATAGTTCCATTGTTAGTAGATATAAGTTGATCCTATTTATAATTGTCATCATTTCCTTCAACCCCAAATCGAGACCAGGACTGACAGTGGCGAATGCCATTGCTCTCTGAGAGTGAAGCCCTGTGAGGCCAGGTATTCAGGAGTAAATTCTTTTACTCTCATAGAAACACCCTTCCTAGCTGTCCACACCTGTCGCCAATGACCTTTCCATATTACCTCTCATAAAGGAATTTTCAGTGAATGAACAATGTCTTCTCTGCAGTAGTATGGGGGTCTCACCCTCAGAGGTGGACAGCATGTGTTCCAAAGTGGATTCATACTCAGCGTATCTGTGGTTCCATCTAACCAAAAAGAACACACACACACACATGCACGCAACATGTGTCATATGCCGTTGTCATTATGTGACTTCAGTGGTTCCATTTGATAAAGGAATTCTCTAATAGCTCATTCTGCTTCCTCTCAAGCACTGTATTCTAGTATCTCTAGAAGTTTCATAAACTTCTCAGCAATAGTATGGCCTGTGTCTAATTTTGCAATGAGGAGTAAAACTATGAATGATATTAATATCTTAGTAATATTGATCTCTGTCTCTGTGACAAAATACATTGGTTCCCTCCCGAAATGCGTTATTGAGGACTTGCGCTGGAAAAACATCATTGGTTTACTAGAGAGGTCACTCTTCTCTATTTGAAAATTATGGGAAAGCTCTACTGGCTTCATATAACTGTTTGACAAAATTTCAAAATAGTGTATCCAGAAATAGGGATAAATGGATTACTGATCCAGTAAAATTCAATTTAATATTTTTTTTTTTTTTTTGGAGACAGAGTCTCACTCTGTTGCCCGGGCTAGAGTGAGTGCCGTGGCGTCAGCCTAGCTCACAGCAACCTCAAACACCTGGGCTCAAGGGATCCTCCTGCCTCGGCCTCCCGAGTAGCTGGGACTACAGGCATGCGCCACCATGCCCGGCTAATTTTTTCTATATATATTTTTAGTTGGCCAGATAATTTCTTTCTATTTTTAGTAGAGATGGGGTCTCTCTCTTGCTCAGGCTGGTCTCAAACTCCTGAGCTCAAACAATCCGCCCGCCTCGGCCTGCCAGAGTGCTAGGATTACAGGCGTAAGCCACCACGTCAGGCCCCCAATTGAATATTTTCATCACTGTGTACTTCCTTTTTGCATTTTCCTTTTTAGGTCGCATGTATAAAATTATCTACTTTGCAGATCACCTTGAACCAGAGCACACAGATTCACATTCTGTATTTGCACAAAGTTTCTGATCACCACTTACAATTATGACATTTTTCTGAGTTCTTAGATTTATGATATGTTTCTATCATTATTTTGCATTTTGGAAAACCATTTTGAGCCTCTGGTCTATTTTTATTAACTGGAGAAATAATAGAACTAATAATAATGTTATATTTGTGCTGACTCTCCTGGTAAAGCATAATACAAGATTTAAAAACAAATTGGTTGTTATGCCTATAACAGCATTTCTGTGAGTCACAATCTTATATTTCAAATTTGAGACGTGCACATTGAACCAAAGTCTCATTGTTCTTTCCTGAAAACCAGGGATCAGCAGTGTTCTGAGACCACATGTTTACAACAATGCCTCAAAACATGGCTCCCCCAGTAGACTACATATTGATCTCTGGTCACCAGAAGAGCATCATTATCTTTTAAAACTACAGGACTGAAAAGTCATTATCCTGAGTGTCACACCAAAATATCACTTTAGCACAGAGAAAACCATATTCTCAAATATATTCCAGAAATGAAGATTGTACAAGTTTCCTTGGTTACAACAGTGGCATTTCACAATCCTGGCAGCCTGGAAGCTCTCTCTACAAGAACACAGAATGCTCTACCAAACAGGCAATCTTAGTCACCCATAGCAATCAGGAACCTTGTAAAGCTCAGAACCTTACGAAGTTTAACTACAAAATAAGGACACTGGTTTCACAAAGCTATACATGAAAACCGTCTTGTTGAATTAATCTATTCTTTTATTCATTCATGTAGTGATCCTTCAATGAACGTTTGTTGAATGACTATTAATCTTAATACAACCTCTGCCCTACCCTCCCTACCCCACACCATTTACCCTGTCATTGTTTTTGTACCAGGTTCTGAGTCTCAGAGCTTTTAACCCTTTTTAAAAATTGAAGTATAACTGACATACAATGTTTGTACAGACTTTAAGTGTACTGTTCAAGTAGTTTTGACAAATATATATTAAGTGGAACATTTCTATAAAATAAGTTTTAAATTATGATTAATATTTTTAATATGAAGATGACTTTTTTGAATCATCTAACACATACTTGGTCATATTTTTAGGTCTCTTCAATAGCATATTAGACATAGCTGAAGAAAGAATTACTGAACTAGAAGATAGATTGGAAAAGTTACCTCTGCCATTTGGGAAAGTTGAGCCATCTTCTATACCCTCTGTCTAGTGCTGGGAAAGGGTTCTGGTTGCCTCACTTCCTTGCCAAGACTTGGCATTGTCAGAGCTTGACACTTTTGGCCATCTGTGAGAACACTTGATAAACATATCATATAACACAATGATTCCACCTAGGTCCCTGGTATATGTCCACCCTTGGTATAGGTTCTTGGACATGTGTACAAGGAGATAAGACTATTTAGAGTGACATTATTTGTAAAAGTAAACTATTACAAATCACCAAAATGTCCAACATATAGAGCAAAGAAGAAATACTTTTTAATTATTTGCACAATGGAATATTATATAGTAGGGAAGACAATTGAATGGGAGCTACAAATTTCAATGTGGATTTATTTTATAAACATAATGTTGATGAAGAAAGCATGTCACAAAAGAATAACTTGCATGATTACTTATATATAAAGATCAAAAACTTACAAACTTAAATGATTATTAATAGATATACATATATGTGATAAAACTAAAGATAAGCCAGGAGGCAATGCAAATTTCAGGATAGCAGGATAGCAATTGCCTTTGGGAGGAGCAATAGCAGTTTGACCACGAAGGGGTACACTGGGAGCGTCCTAGTCATTGGTTTGTTTTGTTTCTTAAGTTGGGTGACACAGGCATTCATTTCATTACTATGTGTACACTGTTGTTATATATTGAACTCATCTGTGTGTATCTCTTTGTCCAAATTTCCCCCTTTTACAAGGACACCAGTCATACTGAATTAGGGCCTAATGACCTCATTTTAACCTGGTTACCTCTATAAAGACCCTATCTCTAAATAAGGTCATATTGTGACCTTCTGAAGTAGGGGAGTTAGGATTTCAACACAGCTTTTGGGGAAAGGTACAATTCAACCCATAACAGATGGTGTGTTTATTTTGAACATCTTGAGCTTAAGATTCCTTTGAGACATTCAAGGAGGCGGCTGGATACATACATGAATCTGGAATTTAGAAGAGAGGTGTGGATGACTAGAAGTGGAAATTTGACAGTAACAAGAGGACAGGTGGCAGCTGAGGCCATTTAAGAAGAGAGTATTGGGTGAGAAGAGTCTGACTGGGCACTGGCGAGAGAGAGGAACCCAGCAAGGACACGGAGAAGGAGAGGCCATGGAAGCAGGAGGACGCAGAGGAACAGCAGGCAGGAAGGAGGCTGTTTCCAGAAGGCAGTCGTGTGACGTGCAGCTAAGAGGGCAATGAGATGAAGACTGAAGGGGCTTCTGAGCGACTCGAGCAGAGTTGTTGGGCAAAGCGATGAAGCTGGAAGCCAGAGTAACAATGAATGCTTAGTGCACCAAGTCGTGGTATTACATGATTTTCTCCAACCATGTCAAGTAGACCTGCTAACCTAATTGTCATAAAAAGCAACCTCCAAGGCCCAGTGGCTTAATGTGATAAACTTTATTTCTTCCTCCTGTCTCAGTCTAATGTGAGTCATGTGCACGGGGACAGGGAAGCTCAGCTCCTCACAGCCATTCGGGGCCCAGGCTCCTGCCACCGTCCAGAGCCGTAGAGGCTCCTCTGGATTCAGCCAGAGGGTGGGGAAGGAGAAATCACATGGAGAATCTTGGGAAGTTTTAGGGACCGAGCCTGGAAATGGCCTACATCATTTCTGCCCATATACTCTTTTTTTTTGAGACAGTCTCACTCTGTTGCCCGGGCTAGAGTGCCATGGCGTCAGCCTAGCTCACAGCAACCTCAAACTCCTGGGCTCAAGCGATCCTCCTGCCTCAGCCTCCCGAGTAGCTGGGACTACAGGCATGTGCCACCATGCCTGGCTAATTTTTTCTATATATATTTTTAGTTGGCCAGATAATTTCTTTCTATTTTTAGTAGAGACGGGGTCTCGCTCTTGCTCAGGCTGGTCTCGAACTCCTGACCTCGAGCAATCCTCCCGCCTCGGCCTCCCAGAGTGTTGGGATTATAGGCGTGAGCCACCGCGCCCGGCCAATGCCCATATACTCTTGGCCAGAATTCAGTCATGTACACCCTGCCCCCAAGAGTGCACTGGCAGCTCAGAAATGGAGTCTATTCATTCCAGGCGATTCATTCTGCAGAAGAAATGCAGCATGGGCTGCAGGACAGAGTATGGTCTCCAGGGCCGGCTGGCTGGCTTTGGATCCCAGCTCCATCTCCGATGGGGTATAGGCTGTGGAAAGTGACTTACCTCTCTGTGCCTCAGTTTTTCTTATCTGTAAAAGGAGTTAATAATACTTAACATCATATATGGTAAGCATACAATTATATGAGAGTTGTATGAGAATTCAGTGAATTGACATATGAATAACTGCTGTCATTATTATGTACTTTTTATAGAGATAGCATCTCTCAGTGGTGCCCATGCTAGAGTGCAGTGGTATGATCACAGTTAACTGTAACTCGAACTTCTGGGCTCAAGTGATCTTCCTGCCCCAGCCTCCTGAGTAGCTGAGACTACAGGTGCTCATCACCACACTCAGCTAATTTTTCTTATTTTTTTTTTAGAGATGGGGTCTTGCTATGTTGCCCAGGCTGATCTCAAATTCATGGCTTCAAGCTGTCCTCCCACCTCAGCCTCCCAAAGTGCTAGGATTACAAGCATGAGCCACCATGCCCGGCCACCTCAGGATGACTTTTGAGATGGACATTTAAGTATGGGTAGGAGGCGGTGGTGGGATAGATATGTAAGTGGAGGAAGCAGGATTTTAAAAAGGATATGTGTGGGAAAGTGAAGGGTGCTCAGAAAACCACTGGTTTTCCAGTTTGGCTGAGGCAAATGATGCATATTGGGAGCAAAAGACATGAAAGCTAGAATGTTTGCTGGACACCTTATAGGATGCCCAGCTAATGAATGTCAGCTTTCTTTTTTTCTTCTTTTTGAGGCAGAGTGTTGCCCTGTCACCCAGATTGGAACGCAGTGGCATTATCATGGCTCACTGCAGCCTCAAACTCCTGGGCTCAAGTGATCCTCCTGCCTTGGCCTCCCGAGTAGCTGGGACTATAGGTGCATGCCACCACACCCAGGTAACTTTTTAAATTTTCTGTAGAGATGGGGTCTCACCATGTGGCCCAGGCTGGTCTCAAACTCCTGGCCTCAAGCAATCCTCCCACCTCAGCCTCCCAGAGCGCTGGGATTACAGATGTGAGCCATGGTGCTTGGCTCATAAAGTCATTTCTAATGACTGGTTGTCATGAGCAGTCCCTCAGAACCTAATAATTCCTCTGAAATGACAGAGAAGATTCTTTGAACCTGTAAGACCAAGGACTGGAATGGAAGCATCGTGGCTGTTTTGTCATTTACGTATCAGCACTCAGAGCATAGCAGTGCTGAGAAGGCCATGTTTTGTCTGTCACAGAGCATGAAGTCCAGGAGGTGTCCTGACGACAGAAATAGTCTGGCTAACGTTCTTTTAGAAAAGTAGGTTATTTCATCTTACTTTTAAAATATGACATATTTTAACATTGAAAAGTACAGAAAATTATATCCATTTTTCAGTACCAATATTTAGCAAGTGTTCCTATATTTTCATATTTGAATCCATTGTTTTTTTGTCTTGTTTTTTAACAAATAAAGCTTTTTAAGGGAGAGTTGAAGCCTCTTTTTCACCCTCTCTAATCTCAGTTGCCTCCTTTTTTTATCAGAGTCAACCTGGGTCATGAAGGTGGTGTGTATCCTTCCCATCTGTGTCTTTCTTGTTTTACTGCAGAGCTGTGTAGACATAGACAATATATGATATACATTTTTGCGTATTAGAACTGCACGGAAATGGTACCAAACTGTAGGAATTATTCTGCAACATTTTATCCACCATTGTGCATTTGAGATTTATTCAACATCTACATGTTGATGTAGTCCATTCAGTATTCTATTGTGAAATACATATATATTTTCTTATCTCCAATTAATGTACATGTGAATTGCTTCCAACTTTTCGTTACTACAAATAATGCTGCCCTGAGCATCCTTACATCTGTCTCCTTCAGCACTCATGCGAGGGATTCTCTTGGGAATAGACTCAGAAATGGAATTGCTGGATCATGAAGTATGAATATCTTAAATCTTATTAGATATCATCTAATTGCTCTCTGAACTGGTTGAACTAATTTATACTACCACCAGCAGAATATTAGAGCTCCTGTTTTAGAATAAAAACTTTTTTTAATTAAAAAGTTTGCCATACTTTTTTAATAAAAATGTTATATGAAGTGGTAGCTCATTGTTTTGATTTCCAGAATCATTGGTAAAGAATTTTGTTTTTCAAAAATAATTTTTTTTTTTTTTTAGCCAGGTCTTGCTCTGTCGCCTGGGCCAGATAGAGTGCATGGCATCATCCTACCTCACAGCAACCTCAAACTCCTGGGCTCAAGTGATCCTCCTGCCTCAACCCCCCTAGTAGTTGGGACTACAGGTGTGTGCCACCACACCAAGCTAATTTTTTTTATTTTTTTGCAGGGACGAGGTCTCACTCTTGCTCAGGCTGGTCTTGAACTCCTGACCTCAAGCTATCCTCCCACATCGGCCTCTCAAAGTGCTAGGATTACAGGCATGAGCTACCTCGCTCAACCTGTTTTTCAAATGTTTATTGGCCATCAGTTCTGCCCTCCCGTGAAATGCCTGAACAAATCCTTCACCTGTTTTTATATATGGTCATTTGTTTTGTTCCTACTGATTTGTCTGATTGCCATGTATAGTCTTCTTATAATCTATCTTTTGATTATATGAGTGTTTTCTTTTGTTTATTTGTTTCTTTGTTTGCTTGCTGTAATATATTAAAGTTAATTAAGAACATGATATTTCTATCCTAAGTATTTTAGTATACATTTCTAAAAAATAAAAACATTTTCTATATAACCACCATAGAAGTGGATATCTAACAACATTAATGATTATATTATTCAGTTTATATTGTTTCCTCAATTGCCCTAAAAATGGCTTTTATTGCTCATTTTTTCAAAGATCCCACAACGATCTACATATGGCGTTTGATTGTGTTTCTTAATAGAGTAATACGCCCCCTGCCAATCCAGCCACAGGTACACACACCTGTACTTTGTCTTCTCTTGTCATTGACTTGAACTGACCGAGACGGTTATGCCATTTGTCCTGTATCATGAACTATCTTTGAGATTTTTCTGATTGTTTCCTCATGATCTTGTTTAGCATTTTCCTCTTGATGCCCTGTACTTGCTTAAACTTTACTGTTATGTTTCCTTTTCCAGTTCTACATTATTCTTTATACCAATTAGTTGCAACTTCCTGGTGAATCAGCCTGAGTCCTCGACTGAAAATAAAAGTCCTCTTCCATCTGAGAAAGGCATCCTCTCCTCCTCAGAGCTGCAGGAGGAAAGGACATGTTAAGACAGTGTGAGCTACAAACGTGCAGAGCTCGCTGGTTGGCTGGTTACTGAGACAAGAGTTGGTGTTGGTCTTGAGTTCTAAGCTTGTATTTGCATCTGGAAGGCATTCCATAACTATTTGAAATAATAGATCCAGTGTTGATGGCGTCTACAGCACTATGGTTAAAACCTGAGGCTGGGCAATTCATAAAGAGAAGAGGTTTATTTGGCTCACGGTCCTGCAGAATGTACAGGAAGCATGGCACCAGGGGCTGCTTCCCGTGAGGCCCGGCCAGCAAGGGGGGCAGAGTGTCGCATGGCGAGAGGAGAGCAAGAGCTATATGAGTCTTAAATATGTTCTCTTGTCTGTGATTTATTTGAAAAAAATATTGCTGGTGTCTTTGCCCTATGTAAGTTTTAAATGTACCAACACGAAATCTGATATAACACAAAACTCACCGAAATGATGCATATTTCCACATTTTGTTAAATATCCTACCTTTGCTATTTTCATTACTCTTCAGAATAACTAAAGTTTGGGCTGACCCATTAGGGTGGGTGGCAAAGGAAAGAAACCTGCCTCAGGGAGCAGCCTCTTGCGGGACAGACCTGCTGGGGCTAAAGCAAAAGAGATCTCAATTTTTTTGTCACCAGCCTGAAAAGCAATTGCCAAAAAATGTACTCTCAGGCATTGAAGACCTGAAACTTTTTTCAAATTGCATTATGCTCTGGAGAACGTAAAAAAAAAGTTTCTTTGGAACTTATGGACTAGACTGGGAGGATGTAAATTTCATTTCTTCCAGTGGACTTGTATTTACCTGTCCTCAATCACAGCATGTGACATAAAGCTATGATGTGTCACGTCCTCTCCTGAAGGTGCCCCAGCTCTATTTAATTTCCTGAATGCACCATTCTAAAAAACTTTCCATCTTTTCCCAATAATAACCAGTTAGATGTCTTGATGGAAAAAAAAAATCCCAATAATAAAAATTAGAAAACTCCCAGGAATAGATTTAGAAAGAAATGTCCAGATGAGCTCTATTGGGGAACATAAAAGATTTTAATTATTGGAGAGAAACATTGTAGTCCTAGATTAGGGCAGTCATTACTGAAAAGATGCCAATTGTCCCAAATTAATAATATGCCTAACATAATTACCAATAAAAATTCTAAAGCATCTTGGCAAAATAATTAAAAACTTTATCTGAAGAACAAACTGAATAGCCAGAAAACTTCTAAAAATGGTAGTAATAAATCATAACTGCCTTGCCAGATCTTTAAATGTGTAAAACGAAGTCCAAAAGCATGTAAAAGAAATTATTAAATGATGAATGTGACTCTTAAAATCAGCTTCAAAGGGATAGACAACTCCATAGACGTTGTGGATAATTATGTAACCAATATAAAATTAGGTCATTACTTTGCATGGTATGCCAGAATAGATTCCAGATGAATTAAGGGTTAATTGTAAAAAAATGAAACCATAAAATTATCAAAAGAATTTGGATTTGGATTATTTATATATCCCCAGGAAGGCAGATGGTGTTTCTAAGAAAAACCAGAGGACATAATAGAAAAAAATTAATAGAAATGATTACAAAGATTCTTCATGGCCACGATGATGATGATGATGATAAAGTTGAAAGAAAAATTACAATCTTATCTTTATCTGTAATATGCAAATAAGCCTTAAGTCTAAAAGTATCCATACTGAACAGCTGAAAGAATTATAATGTAGGGAGAGGAACCGAAAACATTCACTTTTTACTTTGTATGTTTAAAAAAAGAAGAAAATATGGTGGGATTATGGGCAATTTTTACCTATTTTCCCCTGTTTTCCAGGTTTTATTCTTTTAATAATAAACACACGCTGCTTTGTTTATCAGGGAAAAAAAAAAAACCCACATAATCATAAAAGTAACTCTAAGGCTTTAAAGTAGGCCAAAGGCAAAAGTAACTCGAAGAAAGAAACACTCTTAAAAATAAATTTTAAAAAGACAGTCATCCCAATTACAAAATAGGCAAAGGATATGCCTATAAAAAAAGCAGTTTGTAAAAGAACTAAGAATGGCCAGTAGGCATAATAAAATATATTTCACTAGTCATCAAAGCAGTGCAAATTAAAATAATCACGAGATATCACAGGGGTCTGTGAAATTGGCAAAGATTAAAGAGAAAGAGAAAGATAATATTCAGAGCTGGTAGGGGTTTGAGGAACATGCTTGCAAGCAGTGCTCGTGGGAATACAAATTTGTTCAGTAGTTCTAAAGGGCAGTTTAACAAATATATCACAAGCCCTAAAATGTGCTACCTTTTGACCCCCAAATTTTGTTGTCAGCAATTTTTCCTAAGAAAATAATCAAACAAGTACACAAAGACTATCAAAGTGTCATTTGTAATAGTGAAAATTGGAAACTGTCTAAATGTTCATCAGTGGGGAAGAAGTTAAGGAACGGCGACACCTCTGCAGAAATGGAACACTGTGCCGTCCTCAGTGACTTGGAACTGTATTTCTTCAACTGGAAATACATCCATGGAATTGTGAAAAAGGCAGGTTATAAAACAGAATTTAGAAGGCAATTGCATTTTTAAATTGTAAGCCTGTGTGTAGGTGCAAAAGCAGAGAAAAAACTCTGGGAGAAAAAATGCCCTCCCTCACCTCACCTTTTTAAATTCTCTGGACAGTGGATTACATACAGGTGATCTTGGGGCGTTTTTTTTTTCTTTGTAACTCCTTTATCTGATTTTTAAAATTAGTAAGCATGTATTAGTTTATACTCAGAAAAATGCAATGCTTCAAAAACACCCCCCATCTCTGATGCACGTCACACCCTCTAGGGTGTCCCAGGTTATGCCCTGTCCAACTGTTAAGCATTGTGGGTTCTGATTCAGACAGACCTGCAGTAGAATCCAAGCCCTAACGCTGATGAGATGCATGACTTTGGTTAAGGCTTAATTTGTCTAATGTTCAAATTACTTATCTATGGCTTAGGGATATGAAAACTATTTCACAAGGTTATTAGAGGAGTCAATGAAGTGCTGAAAACTTCCCCTAACTTCTGTGAGGCACAGGGAAGAGCATCAGTGGAAGTCTCATCTCATATGTTAAATAGAATATAGTGTTATTCTCCATATAGTATATATAGTATTACAATATAGTATTACTCTCAATCCTTGCATGTACCAAGTGGACTTTCATAATGACAAAACTGAAAATTTGGTATAAAGCTATGTTTTTTTATGTACCTGAAAGTTGGCAAAAAATCAACAACTACTGACTTCAAATATTATTACACATGTGTAGATATTCTGATAATGAGTTGGTCACGTTTGTATGAGTAATAAAATAAAAATACATGTAATTACTAAACAATTCCACATTCATTCCATAAAATTTATTTTCTTGCCTTTATTTCCTGCTTATTTCTACAGATGGTGACTTGTAATAATGAAGATTTTTACTTAATTTATGTTCTATTGATAATACCTGAAGGATTAAAAGGAAATTTTATTCAAAGTGTACATAATTGGTATGTATTTTAATTTTGAAAGTATATTACTGGAAATATGAAAATTTCAAATTATTTTTATTCATACTAAAAGTTATTTTTCTTTTAAGATGTTTAAAAGTATAAATTGAAAGGTAAATACAAATTATAACAAGTGACTAACAATCTTAAAAATCAAATTTATTTAACACATTGCTACACTAGAAAAAAAAAATTTTCCGGCCCTGCGAGGTGGCTCACACCTGTAATCCTAGCACTCTGAGAGGCCAAGGTGGGAGGATCATTTGAGCTCAGGAGTTTGAGACCAGCCTGAGCAAGAGCGAGACCCCATCTCTACTAAAAAAATACAAAGAAATTAGCTGGACAACTAAAAATATATAGAAAAAATTAGCCGGGCATGGTGGCACATGCCTGTAGTCCCAGCTACTTGGGAGGCTGAGGCAGGAGGATCACTTGAGCCCAGGAGTTTGAGGTTGCTGTGAGTTAGGCTGACACCATGGCACTCTAGCCCAGGCAACAGAGAGAGATTCTGTCTCAAAAAAAAAAAAAAAAATTTTTCCTTGGGGCCAAGGTGTTTTATTACAAAAATAGAATAAAAATTTTAAAAGCAAAATGATCTTTTCTAATTTAATGAAAAATTTATTTTTTATTGTTTTCTGTGTATGAGTTATATGCAACTTGAAAAATAGTTCACGTGGCTCCCAAGGTAGACAGATGTATGAGTTACATATGCTTCACAAGGCCCCAGGCTCAGAACTAGCGTGAGTTAAATACAACTCACATGGCAGTTAATGTGTTAAATATGGCTGAATTTGAATTATCTTGTAAATTTAACTCAATCATATTAAATACCTTTTTAAAAATAAAACCATTTGCAGTTCTAGTGCTAAATGTCTATGAAAGTGACAATGTAGAGGATTGGTATACTTTCACTCACGTTAGACCTAGACCAAGGCTTCTCAAAATGTTTAGTTTCAATACTCCTTTGAACTACAAAAAATTATTGAAGACTCCAAAAAGTCTGGGTTTACACGGATTACTTTATCAACATTTACATGTTAGAATTAATACTGGGAAGTTTTTAAAACACGAGAATACATAAATATAGATACCATTAGCTCTCAGAGGAATAGATGGCATTATATGTCTGGTAGCCTCTAGAAAATTCCACTGTACATTCGTGAAGGCATGAGAATGAAAAAGGCAAATAATATTTTAAGGAAAAGGTTTGACCTTAGAGAACCTGAAAGAGTCTTGGGGGCTTCAGCGGTCCCTAGAACCACTGATGTAGAACAACATACTACACATTTAAGAGTACTATAAATTGCTTATTACAACATGATCCTGGCCCGTCACGGGCCATTGTTGCCAGCAGCCTCCTCATCTGGGAACACGTTTGCACCCATGAATTGGAATCGTAAGAGAAGCGAGAATAGGGCACTCACCACTACTACCAGACGACCCTTCATTATGCAAGAATCCGTTGCATTAGAGCTATCTAACACATCGGCTCTGACACGTTAATTTGTCTTTTCTCTTTCTTAAGTACTTTCTCCACTCTCCCTGGGGCCCCTGAAGAGTGTTAGTTCTGATAGCTGCGCCAGCTCTCATTGTCACCTTCCAAGTGCTACTTTCTGGGTCTTCTCAACCCCAGCCAGTGACTTTTTAGTATCTTCTAATTTGAAATTCGGTTCCCTTCCCCTTTTTCTGGTGCCTGTCCCAAACTCCTGGAGGCTTATGCGAAGTCGCAGTGAGGTCCCCAGGGGGGGAAAGTGGGTCCACCCTGGTGTCCTATCACAGCCCCCACCCCACCCAGGCCCCCCGGCCAGCCTTGTTCCCGGCACGCTCAGCCCCCGGGGCTTGCTCCAGAGATGGGAGAGCCCATCGCCACGTGGGTGCCCACCCTGCCCCCACTCAGCACCGTGGAGCTGAAGATGCGTCCGAGCCCGTAGCTGTGACGTCCTCCCACCGTGGGGACCGGCCTTCCACCCCAGGTCTGCGGCTGCCCGGGCCTGCGCGTTCCTGGAGCAGCCCGCGAGCAGACCTGCTCCCTCAGGTGACTTCGCCACCTGCAAACTCCGCTGGCTCCTCTTCCTCTTGTTAGTGATCGGAAGCTTGGGGGCAGTCTCTGGCCTCCTGGTGCTTAGATCTGCCGGGCCACCGTGCTGTTGGTCTTCCCCGCGGACCTCACCACTGCGGGTGGAGACCAGGACCCGAGTCCTCTGTGCTCGTGGGTCCCGCACGCTGCACGGGCCATCTGGTCGCGTCCCACTCCCCCCAGGGCTCATTGCAAGGTGCAGGAGCACAGGACAGGGACTTCGGGCTATAGTTTGTCATTTTCCTCAGCTGCAGACTCTGCTCCCTCTCCTTGGCTGGATGCTATTTATTGGTCACCTCGGCCGGGTAGATGAGGTGTCTCTTCCGTATTTTCACACCCCCTTTGGAAATGTCTCCCGTCTTACGCCACAGCCCTTACGTGTGCCCTAAAAAGCTACTTCGCTTCTCTCCAGCGTCCCTGTCCCGCTTCTGGCACGTTCCCAGCGGAGCAAACGAAAGCGGATCTCTGGGTCTGGCAGAAACGTCGCCTACCATGTCACTACACCACCATAACCTACCAGATTTTGCTTTCTTTCCCATTTTCCTTGTCTTCCATTTTTGGTAGCGGCCAATGTTAAGTGTTTAGCTGATTATTGCTTATTCGTGAACACAGACCAACAAGGGATCTCTCTGTAGAGGATCCTTTGTGCTTTGGGGGACAGTCACGAGGGCCACCGCACTATTCTGCTCCGTTGCGGTCGCAGGAACGAGTTCCCTGCTGAAATGGGACCATGTGCCCCCCGGCTGGGCTTTCCGGCTTGTCACTTGGAGAAGGCCTGCTATGGCTCAGGTTTGAAGCCACCAGGTCTGGTCTCCCCACAATCCTTCGGGTCCCTCGACCTGGTCACTTTGCAATGGCTCCCTCCGGAGCTCGGCTAGTCTCCCTAGGGCTTTTCTGCGCACATCCTCCCAGCTTCTCGCACCCAGGAGGGTCACTTCAAAGGCTCAGCAGCCCCGGGAAGAGAAGAATGACAATCAAGGAAATCCCAACTGGAGCAAGGTTTGCTCTGGCAGCTGCTGGATTGCTCGGTGGGTGGGGAGGTGGCCGCCCCACCTCCGCAGCTCAGGGGTCCTCGCAGCCGCTGCAGATGTTGCTTTTGGTCCGGTTTCTTCCTGCTCCTTCTGAGGCTGGGAGCCCCCCTTCTGGCAGCTTATGTAAATCTCCCGAGGCCTCAGCCGAGGCTGCTTCCATGGATCCCTTTATCTGCTGCCAGCACGGGATGCTCCTAATCTTGCCCTGAGCCCGTGGAGGGGACAGGCGCTGGCACTTGGAAGCTGGGGCCCGCTGCTGTGCGGGTCTGGGCTTGCGTCAAAGGCTACTGGGCACAGCTGGAGCGAGCGACTGAAGGACCAGCCTAGCCGAGAGCCTGCACCCCCCCACCCCCCAGGGTGGGCCTCCACCCAAATCCTAAACCTCCCGCCTTGTTGCCTTGTGCAGGGGCTGTTCCTTTTTCAAGATAAAAAATAAAACATCATGTGAACCAGACCAATCACCCGCTGAATTCACCCTGCCGATCCCACTTTAGGACCCCGGCTGACTTGCCTGAATTAGGAATTCTTGACCCAGTTTAAGTCATGGTGACTTTCTCTTGCAGTGCTTGTTTATTTACAATGCTTTTGAAAAGGCCTCAATCCGAAAAGTCCAGAAATCCATCCACACGGCCCCCAGGGTAAGTGTCTGCTTAGACATCCATGGGGGTGTCTGTCCTTCAGTTGAACCTGGACACGTCCAAGTCAAACACCAAATCCTCCACTTAATGAAGTGGGGCCCGGGAAACCTTACGTCCCTGCAGACCGGGCAAGACCCTACGCAATGGATGGCTCTTTTGCTGCTACTATCAAGTGAATTCAGCTGACAGGGAGGTGAAAAGGAAGGACACCCACTGGTCTTTTCGGCTCTTTCTAGAGGTTGCAGATTCCTTCCAGAAGCATCCCTTAGCTTGCCTTCCAGGCCTGCTGCCTCTCCCGTCCCCACTGACTCACTCCCACCATGAAATGACTGAGCAGCTGGACAAACAGCAAGAGCCCGAGTTAAAACAACAAAGACCTTTTCTGGGGCCTCCAGTTTGTTGATGGTGAGGGAACATTGTTTTCTTTTAGGAAACAATCCCACAGAGCTTATGCCACCTGCTAAAGAACACTTCATGG
>CM052454.1:9652761-9672426 GCA_028533085.1 Varecia variegata | reverse complement strand
AAAAAAAAAAAATTAGCTGGCCGTGGTGGCATGCACCTGTACTGGCAGCTACTTGGGAGGCTTGAGCCCAGGAGTTCAAGGTTATAGTGAGCTATGATTGTGCCACTGCACTCCAGCCTGGGCAACAGAGTGAGGACCTGTCTGTAAAATAAATAAGTTAATTACAAGAACAAAAAAATTTAAGTAAAAAATGCTTCCTGGCGGTGTGATATAATTTGAGAACAAACCTGTTATCATGCATCCTGTAATTGTTCTGAACTGGTTAGGAGGTGAGTTGTTTCGGTTTTGCATTCTATCTGCATTAAGCTAAATCAAACAGTAATAGGGCCATAAGTGACCTGTGCAAAGTTCTGCCCGTGCAATATTGTTAGATCAAGGCATGGACCAGTCAGGCAGTTTCCAGGAGTCCTGATCTGGAGGGTGTGATCCGGAGTGTAAGAAACCACTGGAAATACGACAGGTGAAAATTATACTCATCAAACTCCTCTCAAGGAAAGTACTATGTGTGACTCAAAGGAATGAAGTTGTGTATAGCCACTTGGACTGGGAATTAGAACTGCTAAGAGGCACCTTTAAATAAAAATAGTTGGTGAACTAACTATGGTCTAAGGAAGATGAGTGCAACTAGTCACCAAGCTTTGGTTTTCCTTAGTGAGCAGGGCCAGGCCAGAACTGCCGGTCAACAGAGATGCTGAGTCCAACCACCATGTCCTGCTAGGTCATCCGCCAGAGCATTTGGTATCTCCCTCAAACATTCGATGGAAAAGTCCAGAATATTTTTAAAATATTAGTTTGAAGAAGCACCAAAATGTCAGCTTGCCAAGGAGCTCACACATCTGGCCGAGACCATGGACCTCAGGCATCTGCCATCTTGGAGATTTGCCTGGTTCATGCTGTGGAGACAGCACCGTTCATCTGGCGAGTTTTAAACACTAGTGACTCAAGCATGTCCTGGTTCCAAAGCTCCTCTTGGACGGTGCATGGTAGGTTGGGAAATCTCAAAGCAAAGCTGTACTTTAGGGATGAAAGAGGAAGCAGGACCCCTGCAGTCATTCGGCCACCTCTCACTCTGACCAAGTCCCACCTGAGATGCATTGGCTCCACACCTGAAACTCCTCCCGGTAGGGATCGGGGAGCGGGGCAGCTGCGAATGGTCGAGGGGTCGAGGAGGAAGGGCCTGGGGAATGAGTGAAATCATTTTTCAGAGAAGCTGGAGAGGCATCCAGGCCACGGGGAAGGGGGAGCTGCAGAAAGCCTCAATGCAGCCGACCTCCTTGGTGCCCAGTGCTGTGGTCTGAACGTTTGTGCCCTCCCCGCCCCCCACATCCACTGGTGAAACCCAGTCATCGATGCTGTAGTATTAACACGTGGGGCCTTTCGGAGGTGATTAGCACATGACGTGGCAGAGCCCACGTCCAGGGGATTAGTGCTCTTATAAAAGAGGCTCCAGGGAGCTTGTTCTGCCCCTTTAGCCACGTGAAGACACAGCTGGGATGCACCATCTGGGAGGAACAGGCCCTCACAGGACACCAAACCTGCTGATGCCTTGATCTCAGACTCTCAGCCTTCAGAACCGTAAGCTATACATTTCTATTATTTGTAAGTTACCCAGTCCAAGGTATTTTTGTTCTAGCAGCCCAAATGGGAGAGGACATCAGTTATTTGGTTGAGGTCCCTTGACCTAGAATACAGCCAAAAACTCTGCCCCGTGTCACCTGCCACCCTACTGCCCAAGCACCTAGCTCTGCAGCCGTCGTCCTCATCTGTGTGTCCATCTTGTCTGTTAACACGGGCTATGGTTTCGTTTGCCCTGTCCCCCCAGAAAAGGGTAAACTCCTTCCGCAAAGGTCAGGCTCGGAGCGGAGCTCTGTGCACAGCGACAGCTCAGGGGATGCTGGAATCTTGTGTTCACAGCAAGCATGCAATCTGCCGCCTCCCCCCAGCAACCCCAGGCCCCCTCCACGGCGAGAAGACCCTCTGGGACTTCACTCAAATGAAAAGCGAATTTGGTTTATTATAGTTGGTCTTTGTTTAGGCAAAATAAGACATTTTGCCAAAATTAAAATGGAAATTTTGTAGTCAACCTTGCACATTTTTAAAACGAGGCAGTGTGCATGGTCCTCAACGAGTGTCTCTAGTTGCTCGGATGTTCTTGAGCACCAAATAAATGGAAGAGAAATTAGTTGATTTGGTCTGCATATGAGGTTGGAATTGTTCAGTCTGGAGAAGAAAAGTCTAAGGGACAATAGCGTGAAGAAAGTCACCATTAAATAGTAAGTTAAAAAAAGGAGAAGAAGAAACAGCTTAAATTGCTACACGAAAAATTTTAACATTAATGCAAATCATTAAATCATGGAATAGGTTACATCAAGAGGCTATGGAATCTTCTTTAGAGGTCATTAAACTAAAGCTTGTCAGCTGCCAGATAGTTTAATCCTAACTGAAGGAAGGAGAGACATCTTTCTCCCTATTTTTAGGTGAAGGAAAAAAAAAATCCCAGTAATGGTTCCTGTAGCTTTAATTTAGCTTTTGATCTTCTATGCATTTGTAACCAAGGGCAAACTGATTCTACTAGAAAATCTTTCTTAATAATACATTATTTATGAGGCAAGCTAGTGTGGACTAGTACAGAAAAAGAATTTTAAAATGAATGTGTAATTTATGTATAATCATTACATTGTGATCAAATTTTAAGAATCAATTTGTCAAAGAAAAATTGGGAGAAAAATATACCTCAGACGTCTTTTAGACATTTGAAAATAATCATCTACATTTCTAGGTTATAGCTGTTTTATCCCTTCATTTCTAGATCATAGTTTAAAAAGTTAAAGTTAAAACTTACTGATTAAACGTACACACACAAAATAAAAGATAAATGATACACCAGGAGAAAATCTTTGCAACATGTGAAAAATGCTCATTATTAAACTATAGACCTGATCTTTCAAATTTGTAATGAAAGGAACAACTCACTAATCAGAAAATGGACAAAGAACGTAATTGGACAATTCTCAGAAAAAGAATGTCAGAGGATAAATAAAAATATGAAAAAATATTCAGCCTCACTATTCATAAAAAAATAACAAAATAAATTTTTCCTCCCAGCTTTTTCCAGGTATGACTGACAACTAAAAATTGTAGGTATTTGCAGTGTACTTGATATTTTGGTATATGTATACACTGTCTAATCATTAAATCAATCTAATTAACATACCCATCACCCAACGTATCTATTGTTTTTTTTGTGGTAAGAACATTTAAGGTCTCCTCTTTTAGCAATTTTAAAGTATATGTTATTATTAATGTTACTATAATATTATACAGTAGATCTCCAGAACTTAGTCATCCTAAGTGAAACTTTGTGCCTGTTGGCCAACATCTTCCCCATTCTTCCCCCTGACCTCCAGCCCCTGCTAACCACTATTCTACTCTTTGCTTTTTCTAGATTCCACATATGAGTGAGATTCATACATTATTTGTCTTTCTGTGCCTGACTTATTTCCCGGAACATAATGTCCTTCAGTTTTATCCACATTGACATAAATGACAAGATTCTCTTCTTTTTTTAAGGCTGAGTAGTATTTCATTGTGTATATATACCATATTTTCTTTATCCATTCATCTGTTAATGGACACTTAGGTTGATTTCGTATTTTGATTATTGTGAATAGTGCTGCAGTGAATGTAGGAGTGCAGATATTTCTTCAACATACTGATTTCATTTCCTTTGGCTATACACTCAGAGGTGAAATTGCTGGATCATGTGGTAGTTCTATTTTTAATTTTTTGAGGATACTTCATATGGCTTTCTATAATGACTGTACTAATTTACACTCCCACCAACAACATACAAGGGTTCCCTTTTCTCCACATCCTTGCCAACACTTGTTGATAATAACCACTCTAACACATGTGAGGCAATATCTCATTGTGGTTTCAAGTTGCATTTCCCTGGTGATTAGTAATGCTGAGCATTTTTCAAATACCTGTTGGCCATTTGTATGTCTTCTCTGGAGAAATGTCTATTAGTCTGATTTCTGTTGCTTTAACAGAATTCCACAGACTGAGTAAATGATAAACAATGAGAAGTTTGTTTGGCTCATAGTTCTGGAGGCTGAGAAATCCAAGAACATAATACTGGCATTTGGCAAGGCCCTTGTGCTGTGTTATCCCACAGTAAAAGGGCAGAAGGCAGAGCAAGAGCAAGGGTCTGGGCTCACTTTTACAACAACCTGCTCTTGAGATAACTGACTGTCAACAGGAAAAAAGCCAAACTCTGTAAAATAATTTTAAAGAGATTTATTCTGAGCCAAATTTGAGGATCATGACCCGGAGCCACGCCCAAGAGGCCTTGAGCAAGTGGACTCCCCGTGGCTGGGTCACAGTTTGGTTTTATACATTTCAGGGAGACAGGGGTTACAGGGAAAGTCATAAATCAATATGTGGGAGGCACACATTGGTTTGGCCCGAAAAGGTGGGCCATCTCGGAGGTGGGGTGGGGTGCTTACAGGTTATAGGTGGGTTTTGAAGATTCTTTGGCTTGTAATTGGTTAAAGACATGAAGCTTTGTCTAAAGGCTTGGAATGTTTCAACATAGTTGCTGTTTATCAGAGATGAGCCTTGGGTCATACATTTGTTGTGTAAATTGAGGACCTGCAGGTTTGTCTTGCATACCCTTAGGCCTGTTAATGGCTTACAAAGAATGTCCCCAAGAAGGGAGGGGCATGATAAGGCATGTCTGACCTCCTTCCTCCTGGCAGGCAATTTTGTTTTAGGATATTCCTTTGGTCATGAAGGGGTCCATTCAGTCAGCTGGTTGGGGGGTGAGCCTTAAAATTGTATTCTAGTTCACATGATCCACTCCTGTGATAACTACATTACTCCATTCATGAGGCTGCACCCTCATGACCCAATCCCCGCTTGTTAGTCCTCATTTCCCAACACTGTTGCGTTGGGAATTAAGTTTCCAACGTGCAGATGTGGGGGGACTCCAACCATAGCATTTATTCAGATCCTTTGCCCATTTTTCATCTTGTTGTTTGTTTTCTTGCTATTGAGTTGTTTGAGTTCCTTATGTATTTTTGATATTAACCTCTTATCAGATGTATGGTTTGTCCATATTTTCTCCATTTCTGCAAGTTGTCTTTTTGCTTTGTTGACTGTTTCCTTAGCTGTGCAGAAGCTTCTTTTTTAGTTTAATCCAATCCCTTTTGTCTATATTTACTATTGTTGCCTATGCTTTTGGGGCCATATCTAAAAAATCTTTGCCCAGGCCAATGTCCGGAAGATTTTCCCCTATGCTTTCTTCTGGTAGTTTTACAGTTTCAGGTCTTATATATAAGTCTCTAATCCATTTTAAGTTGATTATTATTATATATATGGTGTGAGAGGGTCCGACTTTATTCTTCTGCATGTGGATATCAAATTTTCCTGACACCATTTATTGAAAAGACTGTCCTTTCCCCATTATGTGTTTTTGGTACCTTTGTCAAAGATCAATTGACTGTAAATGTGTGGATTTATTTCTGGGCTCTCTATTCTGTTCCATTGGTCGTGTCTGTTTTTATGCCAGTGGCATGGTGTTTTGATTACTATAGGTTTAGTATATTTTGAAGGCAAATAGTGAGACGTCTCTATCTTTGTTCTTTGTACTCAAGATTGCTTTGGCTATTTGGGATCTTTTGGGGTTCCATATGAATTTTAGGATTTTTCTTATTTCTGTGAAAATGTAATTAGAATTTTGATAGGGATTATAGTGAATCTGCAGATTGCTGCTTTGGGTAATATGGGCAGTTTAACAACATTAATTCTTCCTATCCATAAACATGGGATATTATTCCATTTATTTGCATTATCTTCAATTTCTTTAATAAATGTTTTTTTTTCTTTTTTTTTTTTATGGAATGCTTCACGAATTTGCGTGTCATCCTTGCGCAAGGGCCATGCTAATCTTCTCTGTATCGTTCCAATTTTAGTATATGTGCTGCCGAAGCGAGCACTTTAATCAATGTTTTAAGTTCTCGGTGTACAACACTTTCATCTTCTTGGTTAAATTTATTCTTAAGCATTTTATTCTTTTTGATGCTGTTGTAAATGGGATTGTTTTCTTGATTTCTTTTTTGGATCATTGTTGCATATAAACACTACCGATTTTCATATGTTGCTTTTGTATACTGCAACTTTACTGACTTTGTTTATTATTTCTAACAGGTTTTTTTTTTTTTTTTTTTTTTTGTGCAGTCTTTAGGGTTTTCTGTATATAAGATCATGTCATCTGCAACCAGAGACAACTTTACTTCTTTCTATCCAGTTCGGATACCTTTTATTTCTTGCCTAATTTCTCTGGTTGGGACTTCCAGTACTATATTGAATAGAAATGGCAAGACTGGGGTGGGCATTCTTATCTTATTCCTAATCTCAGAGGAAAAGCTTTCAGATTTTTTATTGTTGAGTATCATGTTGGCTATGGTCTTGTCATATATGGCCTTTATTATGTGGTGGTACCCTTGGTCCACTGGAGTCTGGGGCTATGGGGACTAGCCTGAAGCCTGGGTCTGCAGGGGCTGGCCAGCACCAGGCTCTATTGGGGTAGCCCTGGACCCTGAGTCTGTTGTGGTGGGCCTGGAGCCTAAGGCTGCAGGAGCTATCCTGGCACCAGGTTTCGCTGGAACAGGCCTGGCACTGGGATCTGGAGCAGAGTCTGGTACCCACCTCCTTGTCCCACACAGAGGGTATCTCTCTCACTGCTATGCTGCCTGGGCTTGGGGAGTCATGACGCAGGTAAAGTGAAACTGTCCTTCCTACCCTCTTCAAGGCAACTTTTCTTAGTTCTGTGCTATACCCAGGTGCTGTAATCTCTCTCCTGAATTCTTTAGCTCTTATAATGGTATTTTTGCATGGGAATGGTTGTTCAAACTGATGTTTCTGTGAGAGGATGAACTCTAGGAAGTCCTATTCCACCATCTTCCTGACATCACTCCAGAAGAAATTTTAAAAAGCAATCCGTGAGCTACCATTTTCCAACCCAACACACTGGCTAATAGTAAAAAGAATGCTACATGTCAGTGGTAAGAATATGGGAAAATTAGCATTGTAGGGGAGAAAAAGTAATATTTTTTTCCTTACCCATTGCAAGGTTCATGGCTGACCCTCCTATAACAAAGGATAGATTAACAAAAGAAAAGCAAAACAAATATATTTAAGCAAAGTTTTAGGTGACACAGGCTCCTTCAGAAACAATGACCCAAAGGCCCAGTGGAAACTCTGTATGTTCATTCTTAGGCTCGATGAAGAGTGGACGGTTGTATAAAAGTACAACTGGGAAAAATGGGGACATGATCCAATGGTAATAAACTTGGGCGGGGTATAGCAAGTCTGTCCAGATTCTTCTTGGCCTGTCTATGGAGCATCCCTTCCCTCAGGGTATAGGGCAGGACACCCGTCACTTGAGGGTCTTCAGGCGGAAGAAGGTCAGAGAGACCTTTCTACTTCTGTGGTTTCCTCAATTTTCTTCAGCTTAAAATACTCAGTATGCCAAGCTGCCATATTTTGGGGTATCATGTTCTGCACCAGATGGCACTCATCTATCAAACTGGCAGGAATGAAATGTGTACCTTTCTGGATGGAAATTAGGGGATATTAACCAACAACCTTAAAATATATTAATTTGACCCAGCAATTTCACTTATATGGATTTATGGTAAGGAACTAATTAGAAAACTATGAGATAATGTTTATTCAAGGAATAATTATTACATCATAATTTTAAATAGTGAGAAGTTGGAAATAATCTAAATGCCTAAAAAGGAGACGAGTTATACCAATAATCTGACATCTACAGAGTAAAACACTAGTTGTTAAAAATCATGTGGCAGATGACTACTTATTAGCATGAAAAAATGTTCAACCAATTCCTAAGGCTACACATTATATGTGAAGTATGAGGACATTAAATACATTCTTGTGTGCATATTGAAGCAGACACAGCAAAAGGTTTTCTCTGAGAATGAAATTGGTTTCTTTTGATTACTTTTTGCTGTTTTCTAGAATTTTGTCTGCACTGAGCATATGTTACATAGTAGAAATAAAAAAGATAATTTTTAACAATAAAAAGGAGTAAAGGAACCCTAATCTAGGTATCCCAGCCAACTACTCAGAAGCACACTAGCGATCCCGTAATTATTTTAGACTCTAAATTTTCAACAGCTTTGAAATCAAAGGTAAATCCTTGAGCTGATCATACTGCTCTGTCCTCTTCCTTTGAGGTCTGTTACCTCTGTATCCCTTTCTAGGAGATGTGGGTGACTCTCCTCTGTTCCATGCACCAAGTGCTAGGACCCGATGGAAAGCTAAAGTCTTAACACATAACCAATCCAGGAAAGGAGGTGCCTTTGGACACTTGTGCAGACATGAAAGGTTGCCCTACTTTAGGCTTTCACATTTTGGAAACTGCACATTTAAAATGCATACCTGGCCGGGCGAGGTGGCTCACGCCTGTAATCCTAGCACTCTGGGAGGCCGAGGCGGGTGGATCGCTTGAGGTCAGGAGTTCGAGACCAGCCTGAGCAAGAGCGAGACCCGTCTCTACTAAAAATAGAAAGAAATGATCTGGCCAACTAAAAATATATATAGAAAAAATTAGCCGGGCATGGTGGCGCATGCCTGTAGTCCCAGCTACTCGGGAGGCTGAGGCAGGAGGATCGCTTGAGCCCAGGAGTTTGAGGTTGCGGTGAGCTAGGCTGATGCCACGGCACTCACTCTAGTCCGGGCAACAAAGCGAGACTCTGTCTCAAAAAAAATAAATAAAAATAAATAAAATGCCTGCCTGCCCGCCCTTTATTTATAAATGTTCCAATCAGAACCTTCTATATTGTAGCAAATGAAGAATTATTAAGGAGTCAATAGAATTCATACAACCATATGCAGGAAAAATACAGCATAAGAAACTGTGAATCAACAAAGAAGTGTTTATTATTTGTAAAGAAACTGATCACCCAAATTCAAGATATGTATCAACTTTTAGAGGACATTTCTCAGGTAAGAGGGTAGGAAAATAGCCCCCTTTTTTCCTCCCCCTTTGAAGCGTTTTTTAGGTTTTCCTAACAGATGTTATTTTTAATTAGTGACTTCATGCAACAGTCAACAAGCATTTTTGTTTGTTGATTTACCTTTGTTTGTTAGTGTCACCAGGTTGCAGCTTTCTGTTGTATGATCTTGGTAACAAGGATAGTCTAAAGCCACTTGCAATGTTATATTGTTACATGACCTTGATTGGTAGGGCACAGGAATACAATGGACGAAGTATAAACACAGGATGTTTCTTCACTCTGTCCAGTGTTAAAATAGCACACTGAATCATAGCAGCTGGTACCACAGTGATAGCCGTGTGCACGTTTGTGTTGTGCCCCGTTTTCAGGTCTATGAGAAATCTGTGTGTCACCAAAGGAGGCACAGACCTGGGGACTCTCCTCTTTGCTGTGTACCAGGGACAACTGCAGCAAAGTCCTCTGCAGCATAATGTGGAGCTCTTGAAATCAGGGTTAAAAATGACTAGCATACATTGCAAAAAAAATTATATTCATAATAACAACTTGAGTTTGTTTAAGGAGACAGCCTGTGAAAAGAAGATTCTGGAACTGGGCTGGGTTCAAATCCCAGCCCATTAGACATGTGACCTCAATCTCTTGAGTTTCAGGCTCCTGAGCTGTAAAACTGGAATAAAATTATGTATGATAAAATATTCACAAGGTGCAGAGAGTTTTGTGATGCATTTTCAAATATATTATCTCATTTCTTCCTTGAAATTACCCCAGGAGGGAGATACCATCCCTAACTTACAACTGAGGAAACTGAGGCTCAGAAATGGAAGTGCCTTGTCTTAAATCACACAGAATAAGGACACTTATCTTCTGATCAGAGTCCTGTGCTCTTTGCACAAAAATGCGTTAAGAATTTGCTAACCAACCAGCAATAGGAAAAAAATAATGGCATTAAAAGGAAGATGGGAAAAATGCTACTGTTTGTCAGTTACCCAAGCAATGCTCCTATTTATGGATCCAGTGTGGCCTGTCACTGGTCCATCCCTGGGCTCCAATGCCCTGTCAATTGAGCCATCCTCAAAACATCCCAGAGAAGCACAGCCGTCAGCACTTTGCATAAGGCCCCTCTGTGTGACCGCAGCCCAATATCAGCCTGGGCTGAGCTGAGAAAGGGCAGAGGGCTGCCTGGTGCACTTCCATGACCCTGACCGTGGTCCTCTACTTGCAGACCTGAACTGAACTCGATCTAAGTTGCCCTAATGTCATAGGAGTCTCTGATTCTACCTACAAGAAGAGGATTTCACACATCAGCAGTGGGAAATTATGTCAATTAACTTGTGTGAACAAAAGCTGCATGTCACATGAGACTAAGGTTTTAATCTGAGCCACTGTGAAATCTCAAAATAAGAACAAACTCCGTGAAACCGACTTTGCCTTTGTGCACTGCTGGGTAGTTTCATGACACTGGTCTGGAGCACTAGCTCATTTTATTACCTGTGGGGTCTTTCCACCCTCCATTGGGTAACTTCCCTGAAAACTCTGCCTGGTATTACAATTCAGAAGCTTTGCGAAACATGAACTTTGTGATCTGGGATTTTTCTAGTGCATAATGATGATGCTCTTATTTCCATTTAAAAAGAGCCTCAAAAAGAACTTCGGGGGATGAATTTTGTGACGTGAGACCTCATAAAGACTGAATCCTTCAGAAGGTTAAGTTTCCAATGCCTCAAGTCTGAAATTCCCCTTCTAGACACAATTCTCTCAATGGTATCACAACGAAAAGCTTGAGTTGCACAGTAAGATGGAACTGGATTTAACTTCGGCTGTAACTGTGGGATCTCAGATTAATTTCTTTGTATGTTCAA
Organism: Varecia variegata; assembly: GCA_028533085.1. Classification (NCBI taxonomy): domain Eukaryota; kingdom Metazoa; phylum Chordata; class Mammalia; order Primates; family Lemuridae; genus Varecia; species Varecia variegata. Next base: position 9,661,523 of record CM052454.1, on the reverse strand, counting down.
TCTCCTCATCTATCACATGGTGACAATAATTGTATTAATACTTCATGGACTTACAAGGATCTAAATGAGATTATGTATGTAACACGTTTAGTAAATCCTGGCAAATGGTTATGATTCTAAAGTGTCACTGCTGTCATTATTCATCAAGTGTGTATGTATTCCCTGCCACTGGGGATCACAGCAGGGAGTAGATACCGTTCTGGTTCCTATCAGGAAGCCAGCTGACCAGTGCCTGACGCACAGCAAATGCAGAACAATTAGCTTTTGATAGTATCTAAGCTTGTCAATGAGAGGAGCTACTAAAGAACCCAAATTTAAGCAGAGTGCTTAATTTTAAACCAACTCCCCGTTTAAAAAAAGTCAATTGTCCTAGCACTCTGGGAGGCCGAGGAGGGTGGATCGCTCAAGGTCGGGAGTTCGAGACCAGCCTGAGCAAGAGCAAGACCCCGTCTCTACTAAAAAAAAAACAAAACAAAGAAATTAGCTGGACAACTAAAAATATACAGAAAAAAATTAGCCGGGCATGGTGGCACATACCCGTAGTCCCAGCTACTCGGGAGGCTGAGGCAGGAGGATTGCTTGAGCCCAGGAGTTTGAGGTTGCTGTGAGCTAGGCTGACACCACGGTACTCTAGCCTGGGCAACAGAGCGAGACTTTGTCTCAAAAAAAAAAAAAAAAAATAAGCCAATTGATTTGGGGCAATATCCTTAATTTATAATTTATACCTTCTTCACAGGGGAAGGGGAGGGGGAATGCAGGCAACTTAGGGGAGAGGAAGTGATTTCTGGGAGAGAAGAGTGGGCTCTGGGAAGAGTAGGTGACAACCTGTGACCAAGTCTGTCTGGATGTGGTGTCCACCTCCAGGCTCCTCTCCTGGGGTCTTAGTTACTCTTACCTGGTTGACGAGATTCCTGGGGAGGGGATTCGAGTTCCTTCTGGGGGAATCTACCTCTGGGCAGGCAAGGGGCGCTCAGAGGAAGCGTCTGCCTGCGTCTGCTGTTCCCCAGGTGCCTCAGTTCAAAGTCATCAGCATACCAAAGCATCGTATTTTGGGGTGGCACTCTCCGAACTCCTTCAAGCCAATAGCTTTTCTTTTTACGTACAGCTAAAATCATCCCAGCTGATAGACTCTCTTGCCAGCTTCCCTCCCAGTGCATAACCTCAGTCTCCAAAATAAATCAAACATTATATGCGAGCCCATAAAAGCAGACGTTTCCATTCTCAAGATCTTTCTAATGGAAAATAGAAATACCAGTTAAAGCACTTAATATTTTTTAAGCCAAAAATAAATCATTGCTACAATGATAATAGCAAGGGAGTAACCAGAGGTTTTGAGGTGCGGCTCTTGCAAATTACAAGGGAACTCACAGAGAAGGAGCAGTGTGTGTGTTGCATGTTAATGGCTCTTTCTAGCATAGGAACCTGCAGTGACAGCCTCCTGGTTGCATGTGGCTTGTCTGTGAGACGTTATCTAATTCTCACCCTATTCCTGGCTCTGGCCCCAACCTCTCCCCTTCCCTGAATTTCATCCCAGATGCAGGAGTTGCCAAGAGGTGAGGCTCTGAGATGGCTGTTTTGCACATGACTTGGTAATTTTTAGGAGCTGCAAATTAAATTACTTTTAGGCCACCTGGAAATATCCCTGAGTCCAAACATCAAAGCAACAGCTTCAGGGTGCCAGGTATCTGCTGCCTCTGGCTGGCCTTGCCCCTTGACTTGGTTTCCACGCGTCTTCCTGAAGGATTTTTTATAAGATGCAGATCTGATCTAATCGTGTCCTTGTTTAAGGTCCTTCCGGCTCCTGTTTTCCTTTCTCCCGCCCCATCCCCACCTGCCTTCCTAGCTCCGATTGTACCAAGCTGCACGCAGTTCCCCAGGTGCCCTGAGTCCTGCCTCTGTGCCTGCACAATTAATTCCCTTTCTCTGCTCTGAGGCCCCTCGCCCAGTCCTGCCAGGTGAAGACCCGTCTTGGGGCATGTCCTCGGGGACGTGCTCCCGTGTCTCCTGGGCGGGGGTGACTTAGCCATTTCTTGCTCTGGCTCCTGCAGCTGTGCTGCTCCTCTAATGTCACACTTTCCTTTCAGTGCAATTAACTAACTTTCACATTCTTCTCTCTCGCTGGGCTGTGCATCCCTCAAGCGCAGAGAATGTATCTTTTCGTCTTTGTAGCCCTTGAACGTGGCATAGCACATCACAGGGCCAGCGTTCAATAATGTTTGTTGAATGAATGCATGGTGAGGAGAGAAACAATACAGTGAGTAAAAGATGCCAACCCTGTGATAGGATGGTAACGAACACCCGGGCTTCCCTCCTAGCTACACAGCTTTCAATTTGTTCATGTGAAATTTGAAGTTGCTGTAATTTCCTGCCTTCCACTCAGGGAGAAGGGAAGTTTGTGTTGCCCTTTTAAGGTTTGGGAAGAAAATTCTGTTCTTTGGTTGTGCTTGGATGGCATGATAGCTAATTTGCCAAAACTTCAAGGACTCCAATATGATTTAGATGAGATGACAATACATGGAAAGTAGGCATTAAAAATACTAGCTATCAGCCAGGCATGTTGGCTCATGTCTGTAATCCTAGCACTTTGGGAGGCCAAGGTGGGAGAATTGCTTGAGGCCAGGAGTTCAAGACCACCCTGAGCAACATAGTGAGACTCTGTCTCTACCAAAAATTTAAAAAATTAGGCAGGCATGGCAGTACATACCTGTAGTCTCAGCTACTCAGAAGACTGAGACAGAAGAATTGCCTGAGCCCAGGATTTTGAGGCTGCAGTGAGCTATGATCATGCCACCGCACTCCAGCCTGGGTGACAGAGTGAGACCTGTCTTTAAAAAAATTAGCTATTATCATCACCATGATTAAAGAATCATGGTGCTTATGTATATAGCAGTAGAGCACTCAAGAGTTTCAAATTAAACTCCCTGGATTTGTGTCCTGTTTCCACCACTTACTGAGCGTTGGCCCCTAAAAAATGACTTAATATTTTCTGAGTCTTAGTTTCCTAATCTGTCAATGAAGACACAGTCACGTGACAAGTATGTATTGAGTGCTTCCTCTGTGCCAGGAATCACTCTAGTGCCTGAGATCCACACTGAACAAAACAGACAAAAATTCCTGCCTTCATATGAGGTTGACATTTATAAAAATAAAGTAGAATTTATCAAATTGTTGATGGTGACAAATGCTATGTCATAAGTAAAGTTAGGAAAGGGGGTAGGAAGTGATGGGTCAGGGCTGTGATTTCAAACAGGGTGGCCAGGGAAGGCCACACGGAGAAGGTGGCATTTGAATGAGGATCTGAAGGCTGGAAGGGAATGAGCCGAGGGGGGAGTTTGCCTGGCACAGGGAGGAGGCTAACATGGCAGACGGAAGGGGACAGTAGTGGAGGTGACATCAGGGTAGTATCAGAGACGGAGCTTCTGGGGCTGTTGTAAGGACTTTGGGTTTTCAGAGTGAAAGCTCACTGAAGGGTTTTGAGTAGAGGCATGACTTGACCTGACCTCCAGGGTCATGCTGACCACTGTGCTCAGAATGACTGAATGAGGACAGGGGTGGAGGCAAGGAGGCCGCGGTAACAATTCAGTGCAGGTGATGGAACAGGCCCTTGTGGCCTGTAATCAAGACATTTTCCTTCCATCTCTTAGAAAATTGTTTCAATGTACTTTATTTTATTGGAATTGCCAGATGCTGGAAAATTATTGTACTTAGTACACAAATCTGTGGTGCCTATGCTGTGAATGGCAACTCCTTCTCTTGTGCAGTGCACAACCTGCACAACCATGTGTGTTGGTCCTGAAAGAGAGATAGCGAGTGAGAAATCAAGGATGAGTTGGGTTTTTGGCATGAGCAACAGGAAAGATGAAATTTCTATAAACTAAGAAGGGTGAGGAAGGGGGCAGCAAGAGATCAGTTTTGAACATGTTAATACACATATTTAAGTTTAGTGTGTGTGTATATACACATATATATAATCTGGCATGCCTCTGTGTAGATATAGGATCAGTCTCTAAGAGGTTATCACTTCACACTTGATATTCCCAAATATAATTCCAAAACTTCAACCCAGACTAATCTATTATCAAATTATCAGCAAAGAAGTTATTTTATTTATTTTATTTTTTTGAGACAGAATCTGGCTCTGTTGCTCAGGCTAGAGTGCCGTGGCGTCAGCCTAGTTCACAGCAACCTCAAACTCCTGGGCTCAAGCGATCCTCCTGCCTCAGCCTCCCGAGTAGCTGTGACTACAGGCATGCACCACCATGCCCGGCTAATTTTTTCTATATATATTTTTAGTTGTCCACATAATTTCTTTCTATCTTTAGTGGAGACGGGGGGTCTTGTTCTTGCTTAGGCTGGTCTCGAACTCCGGACCTCGAACGATCTTCCCGCCTCGGCCTCCCAGAGTGCTAGGATTGCAGGCATGAGCCACCGTGCCCAGCCAAAGAAGTTATTTTAAATATATAAATCTATATAAAGGAAGCATACATTTTTATAAACTATACATGTAAACATACATATGTTTTAATAAAACCATGTGAATGTGCATGTTGGGGGTTTGTTTCACAAAGTCCTCTCTTCTCTTCCCCTGTGCGCATATGGGCAGCTTTGTCCTGACGGGCCAGTAATATACAAGCAAGCAAGAAACCATCTAGAATAGAATCGATTATCTTTCACAATGTCTTTCTGTTTCTAACCAGACCTGACAAGGGAGGAGTGCTTAGATCTAGGTTGTAAAAATGAAATTAAATTTTTGGATTTATTACCTGTAATACCACTGAAGCAGAACATTTTGATTTGTCTGTTTAAACAGATATGCAAAAATATGTTTATTATAATCAAGGGTGGCAGATTTCTCTCCCATCCACCTGCTTGTTTTCTGGGCCACACCAAGCTAGACCAATGACAAGAGGGGTTTTGGTAAAGTTAAGAAACTCCTTTGACAAAAACAAAACAAAACTCTGTCAAGGTAAGCTTAAGTGGTGGCAATTCTAGAAGTCTTTGACAAGGCAGAGAAAAAAGACAGAAATGCTAAATAGTCTAACATGAAGACATTACAATACAAGACCGTATTGGACAAAAATCATGGGCTCGGCAGACACCCCATCTCCAAGCTCTAATCAGGCTGCCTGTTTTGCATACGAATAATTTTAACTGCTGAGTAGTTAATATTTTTGAAGTATATTGACGTATGCATATACATTTAAAAACATCCAGTTTTGGGATACTTTTTGTTTTATGTAAACATGTCACATATTTTCAGCAACTTATTGAAAATTTCATAACGAGGTATTCATAGATGATTGCTCAGTTATTGTATAGCGTCCTCCTGCACTGAGCTCTAGGAGAGCAGCATCTGTGTACGTACATTTCCTAGAACACAGCAGGTGCTCAAATGTTTGATGAATGAATAAACGAGAGATGTCCCGATGATTAAATGAATTCATGCTGATGAAGCACCTAGTACCCGGTGCACAGTCAGCACCGAACATATGTTCATTTCCTGTATTATTATTCCTTTAACATCCATCTTCTTCTCTACAAGAAATCCCTCCTGTGCCAGTTTTATACCTAATCTATCTCCAAATCTCATCTCTGGAGCCCCTTTTCCGGAAGCCTTCCCTGGACACCCCTTCTGGGCTGGGGGTCCCACTCAGGTGCTCGTACAGCACGTTGGGTTTCTCCCTATCACAGGACTAGCCAGCAACGTGTCTCTTTCCTCGACAGACTGTAAACTCCCAGGGGGCAGTCACATGTCATATTTGGCTTAGAGTCCCCGGGGCCCCGCACACTGCTTGAAACACAGCAGGTGTTCAGTAGAGATGTAATGAATAGTATTAAATCTCAGTTTCTCTTAGATATGTTTCGACATGGCTTCCAATAGTCCCTTTATGAAATTTGGGAAATGCCAACTTTATTAAAAATATTTGCAAAGCATCTCTTAGAATTGCGTGACTTCAGCATACGGTTGATATTCATTTTGTGTTGAATCTTTCTAGTTTCAGATGAAAGATGATATATTCTGGCCACCTTGTATCCCAGTTTGGGAAATCTGCTCCCTCCTCTGCACCCACTAAACCTATGAACGTGGCTTTTGAGATGCAAACACCCAGAGGCGTAGGGTTGAAGGGATTTCTTCCTCCAGTGTGTTGCCTAAACTACCCACAACTAATGGTTGTTGAAGACATTTTCAAAGCTCTCCAGCGATGGCAATGACAGAGTTTAATCACCTTTGCAGCTGAGTTCTGCCTTAGGTCATAGCGAACTCTCTTGTTGCATTCTAATCCAATTTTGTCTGGTTTTCATCTCTATAGAGACGGAGAAAAGCCAGCTAGCATCCTCCTTCAAATAAACCATCCTTTCTGGAAAAAAGTTATTAAATCAGTCCTTGGCCTGTGCTTTTCAAGGTGAAGCCAGTTCAGCCTCTTCCACCTTTCCTCCCAAGGCTTATCCTTCATCCTCTTAATGGTTTCTGTCTCTCTTTGGACCTTTTCCAACCCCTCTACAGCTCTCTAGAAATTCAGAAACCCGAACTTGACTCAGCACGAACAAGGGCCTGACCAAAGCTAAATATAGAAAAAATGATAGGTCCTGTTTTGTGTGTCACTCTCTGTCAGTACACGTCAGGACAGGAGGATGCCATTAATCCGGACGTCACTAAAGCATCGTTTGTGATGTTCTAAAACAAGGTTGAACCAAAATATACCACTTTAAAAATATCTTCTTCTCCATAAATAACATAAAGCGAAGCACAGGAAGATATTTAAAATGCTTGCCGCAGGATGCTATTTCAGGCATTCATTAAGCGAAAAATAACCAATAGCACACGTTATAAGCTGTTTTTAACTTTTTACTAGACCAGTTTGCCTAAGGGACTTTCTAGATCGTTGGTTTAGTAACCCAGATTGTATTTCTGTATTTGAAAACGATGCTGCATCTTGACACCCAAATACATTTTGTTTATTAGAGCTTTTGAGTCAATTGCCTTCCAAATTTAGGAAAGGTTTTTCCATATTTTAGAAACAATAACGGTATATTTCTACAATCACTATTTTTCTCATTGATTTTTTTTTTCTCTTTCCTTTTGCACCTTTATTCGTGCAAGGCTGTTTCCAGAATAGACTTGCACGTTCCCCATCCCCCAGTTTTGCCTGGAGCCGTGCGCTGGTGCCGTGGGGTTGCTGACGTTTGCTGGCAACTTTCTGATGAGAAGGCTGGTACTTAGGGTGCCCCTGGGGTACCTGCCCGTGTTCTTGGTTGCTGCCCATCCACTGTGGGCTTTTTCACCTCCCAGGTAGATAAGAAATGGGCTCAGAGACAACCACCCTCCATTCCAGAACATTACTAAATTGCACTACTAATTTCTAAGTTTTGGCCTCAATTTCTTTTGTTCCTCCAAGGAATAGCTCCGCTCCCCCAAGTCATTCTTTTACCAAATATCTTCCTCTTCTTTGCAAAAACATTTGTATATGAGCATATCATATTGCAAAGGCTTTGTTTGGCTCATGAAATCCTTTAGTTTGTTTTTTCCTAAGTCAGATTCTGTTGAGTTTAGACTCTTTGTTAGTTCCCCTGTAAGTGGAAATCCCATGCAAGGACTCGGGTGCAGGTGTTGTTTTTGGGAGGTTGTCGCAAAGAGCAGGAGGAAGAGAAAGGGAAGAGAGACAGGGAAAGAGGAACAGTCAGTATGACACACTGTCAAGGCCCAGCCGCAGAGTGGGGATTCGACTTCCCCAGGTGCCCTGAGAAGCACACAGAATTCTACCCGGGGTCGCCCCCAAAGGACAGGAGCCCCGAGCATGCGTCCATCAGCTCACATACCTCGTTATTTGAACATTGTTTCCAGGGTTATTAAGTCTCTGACACTCCTGGGCTGCCTTGTGCATAGACAGAGGTTTTGTGGCAGCGTGGGGACAGGCCCTGAGGCTGAACATGGACAGGTGGCACAGGCAGGTACCTGACTGAGCAGGTCTGAGACTGCAGAGACCCGGCCATTGCCCCTGCACTGAGATTAAAGGTGAGACAAGGGAATGTGACGCAGAGCACAGACCCCTCCCCTGTGACATGTTAATATCACGACCATGTACCACAAACAGGGCTCACGATGGCCGCCTCATGGAAAACGCCCTGCACTGGAAATTGGAATTCGGGAGGCGATTTCTAATCTCTTTGGAATTAAAATAAATCAGCTTTAAGATGAAGCTACAGCAATACCATTGCCCTCCCCAACAGTGCCATGGAAATAAATCTCTTTCCTCCCCAAGGTCAGCATGAGAAGCAAGACGCAGGCAGAAACCACAGGCGTCGCACAGAGGGAGAGGAGCCGAGAGCAGCTCTACCCAACAGCTCAGCCCGGACCCACAGTGCTCCCGGGGCTCAGCTCTGCGTCCTGGGTCCCCTGTTGATTCATGCGTCGTCTGGGGCATCGTTTTTATTGGAGAAGGAATATTTTATTACAGTCACACGAGAATCATTTTTATTAGAAAAGATGTGAGATTTATTTGTGCAATTAAAGCAAATCAACCGGTCAGTGCTGGTGATTTAGAGAGAGTCATCGTGTGTAGAGCAGCACGGTCAGAGCCTCACTTTATTCTTACACAGTGTTTCTCAAACCCTTTCCACCGTGAATGAGCCGCAAGACAGACACCTGGCCGGGCGCGGTGGCTCACGCCTGTGATCCTAGCACTCTGGGAGGCCGAGGCGGGCGGATCGCTCGAGGTCAGGAGTTCGAGACCAGCCTGAGCAATGAGCGAGACCCCGTCTCT
>CM052454.1:9619210-9652261 GCA_028533085.1 Varecia variegata | reverse complement strand
GCTGCCTGTACTTTCGCGGCCCCGCGGGCGCTCGCCGGAGCGGGGCAGAGGCGTCCGCCTTCCGCTTTTCCTGCCTGCGCCCTCGAGAGAGAAACATTTCATCCTTTCTAGGAATGGGCAGAGGTGGAAGGAGAAACCGAGCCGCCGAGGGGGCACCCGGGCCTCGGGGTGGCTTCTTAAGGGACGAAGAGCGGGGATGCAGATAAAGGAAGGGGCTCGGCGGTTTGAGAAACGAGCAGCCGCACGGATGGGTTTTGCCCCCGTGGGACGTGGATGTGGGCAGAGCGCGGTGTCATCACGGGGAGGCTGATCGGGCAGCGCCGACCCGAGGTCCGCCTTGTGACAGGGACCCGATTGGACGCGGCTGGGCCCCGCGTCGCGCGGCCGGTCTGCGCCGGGCTCGGCGCGTCTCTCCTCGCACCAGCCCGGGCTTTGTGTGGGTTGCAGATGCGCGGCGTGTGGCTCTGTAATGTGCACGTAAATAACGCTGCCCGCGCGCTGCCCCCGGCTGGGAAGCGCTCGCTCTGCATGATGCACCGGCCAGCGGGCGTGCGGGGGGAAGGATTTATTTCTATCTATATCGCTGGCAGGATAATAACAAGTCACCATCAACATATGTTTCCATGTGTTCGTGCCTCACGTCCTCCTTTTTAAAGGAGCGATACGGAGCGGGCCGTTTTTGGGAAGCCCTGGAGACATGCAAAGGAGAAGGTGTGCAAGGCATGCTTCACCGGGGACCGGGAGAGCGGATGCTTGAACGCAGGATTCTGACCGTGCCCTGCTGGGCACCCCGGTGTGCTGGACACCTATTGTCATTAGGCTGGGACGCCTACTCTTTTGTTTTGATCCTTTTCCGTAATCTCGCCAGTGTATACAGCAACCAGACAAAGAGTTCTCCAGGACAAGGGGAGAACGTTGGTTCGAAGATCATGTTATTTTTCCTGCCTTTCTCATCCCATCCTCTTCCTCACTGGTCACCCCCTCCCCGTGGAAAGTAAAGATGGTGGCCGTCTTGGGGGGGCTCCCCAAGTTGCTTTTCCATGTGAGGTAACCAGTGATCGAACTGCGGGCGGGTAATAATCCACAGTGGTCTGGACACAGGTGTATTTATTTGGGTTCCCCTTTAATTGTGGCCATTAGCTGTGAGTAGATACATCTGTGAGGATAGTTAATCCATACAGCTCTTCGTATTCTTTTATCTGTACCACACTTGTACCAGGTGATTTTATTTTCTGTTTTCTATGAGAGTATCTTGCATTGGCTATGCATGTTTTGTGAAAGGAGAGGGAAGGGGTTGGAGACCACTGCCTGCGTCAGCGTGTCATCAGCCTCCAGGGCCGGTGAAGATAGTGCGGGGGACAGTGAATAGGTTTCTTACCCAGTCGCTCACTGGCAGTTTTTTGCCAGTGTTGTGCAGGATTCTTGATAGCGGTCCTCCCCCACCCCCCTGCAGTCACATGCTGCTACAAATGTAGGAAGAAGAAATTATTTTCTTTCCCCCACTCCCTAAATCTGGAAATGTTTAAAAGTGGTGGGTAGTCACGTTTCTGAATGAGATACTATGATTGTACTCGAACTTGCAACTTTGTGACTTTGAGAGGCAGGGACTACTGAGTTGGGACAGGCCCCTGCGGGGTAGTGAGTTCAGGCCTCTTGATTCTACTTGAACACTTCCCAAAGTTGCACATTTCGGCTACCAGGCAACAGAAAGAATCCAGGGGCTTTCTCTGCAGTTTCGTAGCAGAGGGTGGAAAGGAAATAAAAGGATTTGGGCCTGCTTCCCTGACCGTTTGGTATAATTTCGTAGAGTGCACAGAGGCAAACTTAGCCTTATTTGTGGAAGAGGCTGCAGCAGAACCCCTGGAATTGTGGAGAGCTTCAAAGACTTGCAGAGTGCTTGCATAGACAGTTCCAGAATAGAGCCGCAGCTTGTCTGATTTTGAAGGTCTTCAGGGGGGTGGGGAGGAGAGGGTACAGGAAGCCTGCCAGGAGACCTAGGCTGTGGAACTAAACCAGCTGTCCCTGGCAGAATTGTTAAGTGGGTGCCTTGGTTATGAGGGCCTTTCACTTACCCTGCTTCCTGCATAGCCTCCTGCTGCTTTCTGTGCCCAAAACCTTTCTCTCAGATACCCCTTTATACCTTTCCTGTCCTGCTCCGCTCCAAAATTTCGCCATATTTAAATTTCCCAGTTGGTTTGTATTTATTAGTACCAGGGTCTGTAGTGATGATCAGCAGGAAGGCAAGCATGTTATTTGATTAAAATAATTCAGACTAAAATGTTAGTGACTGAAGAACTGGAGTCAGTAACCTGGCAGCCTGCTCCTGAAAAGTTGCATACCTCTGCTCTCTACAGAGTGACTGACCTGTCTGTGATTGCCAAAAATAGCAGATTTGGTGCTACTTCTATACAACTATGAAGAAGAGATTGCTAACAGAGAGCATGTTTCACACTGAAGCACTAGAAAAAATTTGAAATAATTGAAAACATTTAGAGATATTGTTTTGGTAAAATAAAATTGAACATTATGGTAGCACCAGTGCTAAGAGTTTGGTTCTTTTATACTAATCAGCAATTTGACTGTCTGTTAACTGCCTGGGCCTCAGTTTCTCAGCTGTTAAGATGAAGGAGTTGGACAAGTTGTAAGGTTCTTTGTAGCTCGCATACAGAATGAATCTATCAAGTTACAATACGCCGGGGAAGACAAATGGAAGAGATAGGCACTAATATATAATGGAAATAGCATATACTGGGACACTTGTTAAATTATAGACATATTGTCTTATTCAGACTTGTCTGAAGACCAATTTTATTACTTTGATTTCTTCTTCAAAGATCCTTTCATTAAGCAAAAAATCTTTCACTGATTTCTTCTTGGCTTGTTCAGTTATTGGTATAGTTTACATGCTTCCCTATCCCCACTGTGAATTTCAAATGTAGACCTGTGAGTCATTAAATATATTTTTATTAGAATTACAGTTTCATGTATAAAATCTGAATCCTTTTATGTAACAATTGTAATGATCTTCTGAGTAACAAAGTCAACATCTTGTACAGATTCCTTTCTCATTAGTTAGTGCAGGGTGGTGGGGAAGAACTTGTTTTCTCTATTATACATTGGAACAACTCAAGACAGAATGGAATTGGTTTTATCGAGGGTGTCACCACAGTGGGACATTTCTCAGAAAACTCTGCGACTGCTTTGGGGTAGGAGGAGGGAGGAGAGGGGGTTTTGTCTGAAAGTCATTCCTTTTGAGTACTGAACCCCTACGTCCTGTCATCCACCATTAATAGATGTTTTGCTCTTGGTGCTTTTGGATTCTGGATCTCATGCTGAACTGTTTCCAGCAAGAAAATTGATCTCAATATTCTGGTTATTTATTGCTCTGTAACAAACAACGCTAAAACTTAATTGTTTAAAACAAAACTGGGTTGTTATAGCTCACAGTTTTGTGATTTGGCCAGGCCTATCTGGGCGGTTCTCGCTGGGGCATCACAAGCAGTTGCAGTGAGACGTGGCTGGAACTGGAGTTTTCTGCAAGCCCTTTGGGGTGGGATGACGGGAAGTCGATGCTCCCAGAGATCAGCCAGAGGTGTCAGTGGGGGCACCTACATGTAGCTTCTTCCTGTTTCTAAGACTGGAAGAAGAAACTTCCAGCCAGGTAAAGGCTATACCTGGAACTGGCAGTGTCACTTTTATCTATTCCATTGGTTAAAGCGCTCATGAAGTCTGCTCAGTGTCAAGGGGCTGAAGAAATAGATTCTCCCTTTTGATGGAGGTCACATTGCAGAAAGTCATGTGGGTTGTGACCGTCTTTGGAAAATACAGTCTGCTATATTAAGGCACTGAGCCTTAATTTGTTTATAAAGTAAAGACAACATTGTCTAATGGAGTTGTAGTTTCAAGGATTCGGTGAGATAATGTATTACCTAGCACAGTGTCTCAATATTTAACAAATGGTGACTACTATTACTGATATTGTCTCCAGACTTCACACTAGTTCCATCCAGGGCTATAGGACTTCTACAATGTCTTGGTCTGGGACTCTGGCATCATTATGACTAGGTTAATGATAATACCTTTAAGATATGGCAAGAAGATGAGGCAAATGGATTTGATAGATTTTATCATTACTTATTAGGGAAAAAAAAAACACTCCAAAACTCATGTTATCAATAGAAGCCTTGAGTGATTTGGGAGAAACAAGTCATTTCTCTGTTCTCTTTGCTATGCAAGGATTAGAGCAGCCTTGGATACTTGAGGCCAAATTTCTCTTTTTGATGTGCTTGCAGATATTACATTGTGTCTTTAAGTGGAGGTTTATCCAGTGTTGATGGCAGAATCGTGCATCTCATTTGCTTCCAAGGGCTTAAATTCAGAGAGGAGGGAGATTTAGGGAACCTTGGTGGGGCATCAAGTAGGAAGGCTTATCTTATGATTCACTATAAATTGCAAGATGTTCTGGAATGATGATACATCAGCAGTTTATAAGTCATAATTTTTGTTTTAATTTGCTAGACATCTGTTAGCTTCGATGGCAACCATATGGGAGTCTAAATTGCCTTTTGAATTACAGGGAGATGGTAGGAAGAAAGCTAAATATGGTTATGAAAGTGTCATATGGGAAAAATGTAAAAGGTATACAGACCTCAGCAGGGAAGGCAATCGAACACTGACTTGCTTGGTCTGGCCACTCCCTCTGCTGGGCAGTGGGAAGGCGCAGAAACATTCTCTCGTGATGATGCACTCGGAAGATTGAAATGAAGCCAAGGGGAAAAGTTGGAAAATCAGCTAATGTTTTGCCCACCATAAAATTACCAACGTGAGCTCATTTAGATGGATCACTCCATCTTAACATCCACAGTAATAGGTAGTCAGTCCCTGGCAAAAGGTAAAAGCAATCTGTATTTTTTACAGAGCTCTATAATTATGATACCTTTCTTGTAAGCATCTCAAAGCATCTTCTAAGAATATTATAATATCATTGTGACAGATGAAGAAATTGGAGTACAGAGATGTGGAGAAACTTTTTTTTCCTTTTTTTTTTTTTTTTTTATGACAGAGTCTTGCTCTGTTGCCTGGGCTAGAGTGCTGTGGCATCAGCCTAGCTCACAGCAACATCAGACTCCTGGGCTCAAGCGATCCTCCTGCCTCAGACTTCCAAGTAGCTGGGACTACAGGCACGTGCTACCATGGCTGGCTAATTTTTCTATTTTTTGTGGACACCAGGTCTCGCCATGTTGCTCAGGCTGGTCTTGGCCTCCTGGCCTCAAGTGATCCTCCTGCCTTGGCCTCCCAAAATGCTAGGATTACAGGTGTGAGCCACCCTGCCTGGCCATGGAGAAACTTTTGAGGTGTTACAGAGCATGTCAGGGTTCACTTTTGGAGTGTTAAGTCTCTTCTGTAACTATTGCCCTAGCTTTTTGGTTTGAAACTTATTTTAGAAGATGCTTATTATTCTAAAAGAAAACATCAAGTAAGCCATTTACATCTGTTCATAATTGAAAAGTGATAAAGTTTTTGCATATGCCACAATTAACACCACCCACAATCGCCAAAAGTTAGGATGAAAATGTTCTTAAAGAATATGATAGAATAATAAACTATTATGTAGTCTGTTGAGAACTCATAAATGAAAATTGGATTATTATTAAAGACAGCCTTCTTGAATCCCAGGGTTTTCTGTGTGTAACACTGATGACTGCCTTAAAATTTCTAACCTCAGACTTGCACGTCATCATACTCCATTGGATTGTAAAGGCCTTAAGGGTGGGGTTGTTAGTCATTGTCATAAGCCCAGTGTCTTGCACATTGTCTGAAACACAGTAGGTGTTTAATAACTGTTTGTTGAATGAAGGAATTAGAAAATCATTGGAAAGTACATAGGAATCATCTCTTCTAACCTCCTAGTGAGTGAAGTATTTTCCTCTATAACATCCTGCCATCCCTTCCAAGGATGGATCTGTTTGTGGACCACTGTAGAGAGTTTCATCTGTCCTCAAACTAAATGTGATCTGCTCCCTGTAACTTCCATTTTCCTATGTATTGTTGTTGATTTTTAATTTTTATTTTGAAACAATCTCAAACCTACAGAAAAATTGTAAGTGGTACAGAAAACTTGTTTTTATCCTGAACTATTTGAGAAAAAGTTACCAGCATGATGGCTATCACGCAGTTTAGTGTATATTTTCTGTAAACTAGGATATTCTTGGTAACCACAATACAACCATCAAAGCTCTAAGACATTACCATTGATACATTACCACCATTTAATCCTGAGAGTTCATTCAAGTTTTCCTGTTGCTCCAATAATATCTTTTAAAGCAAAGGAATCCAGGTCAGAGCCACACATTATATTTAGTTATATCTTTTTAGACTTTCTGTCCTTTGCTGTTATGATCTTGATACTTTTGAAGATTATAAGCCAGTTATTTTGTAGAATGTCCCTCAGTTTGTGTCTGTCATTTCCACACGCTTAGATTCAGGCTATGCATCTTTGGCAGGAATAGTCCAGAAATGGTGCTGTGTTTTTCTTATTGTATCTCATTAGGTAACACTCATTTCTGTTTGTCTTACTAATGGTCACTCCATTAAGGTGTCGTCTGCCAAGCTTGTCTACCAAATAGTTAACTGTTTTTCCGTTTTGTAATTTATAAATATTTTGTGGCAAACTACTTTGAAACTATGTAAATAGCCCGTTCCTCATCTAATTTTCAATTTGTTAATTTATTTGCATCGGTAAGAACTTATGGATTTCTTTCTTTTTTTTTTTTTTTTTTTTTTTCCAGTGTGTTTTAATCTGTTTTGCACCTCCCTTACTTTGTTTAAACTGGTTCCAGGTTTGGATGGTAGTAGTCCTTTCATGTTGGCTCCTGTGCCGTTTTAACTCACATCAGTGCTTGCTTTCTGGCAGAATAAGATGCTCTAAACTCATCGTGTAATGAATGTACCGTGAGCCGTTTCTCCGAGGAGCTCTGGTTCCTTTAGTAGAGAATGGGATTTAGAAGCCAAGATCCGGTTGCGTGGTGTGCTCATTGCTGTTAGAGTGTCACTACTCCTGGGTCCTCTCAGTGGACTTCTGTACGCACATACATTTATGTCTGTGTTTATTTCTGTATCTATGTATTTTTAAAACCATGAGTTTACGGTGATACCTGAAATTCCTATCTGATACCCCAGGGTTTGTTCTAGTTTTTTTCCCTTTTCATATTTATAGCTGCCGTCTTGACAGTGAAATTCCTGGCTCCCATTGTTCTTAACAATTGGATTTGTTTACTTATTTGAAAAATCTCCCATAGGTAATTAGTCTTCTTCCGCCACCACCTTACCTCTCATGGCTACCCTCCTCACCTATTGGGGCTCCAGCATCCCATGCCACAGCCCTCACCCCACCACGCGGACACCCTTCTCACTCTGATGCCCTGTCCTGGGCCTCCACAGCGTTCCTCCACCTACCTGTTCCTAACCAGAGGCCCACCTGCTTGGAGCCACCTTGAATTTTTCAGGAAGGAGAAGGGGAAGGGCTTAGGCTCCTCTTGAGTGGTACAAAATAAGACTTATCTTCCTTCCCCATATTTAAAAATAGCCATTATGTCATTTCTGAACCTTCTGTTTTCTACCTTTAAAAGCTCCTAGTTCCTCCATGTGCTCTTCATACACTATTTCCAGATTGTTCTTTGCTGTGGTCCCATTTGGATGCACCTTTATTATTATAGCAACCAGAATGGAACACATTTTTCACAGGCTGTTCTAACCATCCAGAGAACTTCAGTCCTAGGCTTGGCTGTGCCTGGAGGCAGGAGCCTCTGTTACCGTCTGGAATTGACTTTGAGTAAGTTACACTCACGGATTGGTTCCTCAGTTGCTCATCTGAAAACCTGGGGAAATAATTTTCTGCAGAGTTATTATCCAGTATTAAATGAGATCATACGTTGAAAGTGCTTCATAAAAGGTAAATCTCTAAATACAAATATTGGTTATTAACCCAGGCTAAACTGCATGTGCTTTTCCTGGCAGCCAGGGAACACTATTGGCTTGGGTTAACTTTCTAGGGAAATAAAACCATCACTTCTCTTTCAAGTGAACTTCTGTTAAACCCATCCCTGTAGGCTAAGTGCTAATCAGAAGAAGCTCTAACCCTCCAGTTAATTTTTTCAATTTAGATTGAGTGCTGTGTATTTCTCCTGTTTAAATGTTTTATTCTGGCCCTGTGGTTTTCAAACCTTCTACCAGCAATCCTGGACTTCGTTGAGGTGTGTGTGGGTTGGGCTGGTGGCTGGGCAGGTGCGTGTCTGACCCCACTTCCCCTAGAGAAGCTTGGCCAATAGGTTTGATATTTTGGGTACTATGAAGGATTTTGCTTGAAAAAAGGGGTCCACTGCTTAAATAGAAAGAAGACCATGATTTTAGCCTTTAGATGTTTTTTGAATCTTGATGGCTAAGGTATGTTTAAAAAAAATTATTTCTTGTGTAGGTTTTTATCTCTCAAATTTCTTCATGCATGGGAAGCCCCTCTCACTAACTAGAGGTGACTTCTGTAGGATTAGTTGACGTTTCACCCCTTTATATATGTAGTGTAGCAGTCAGATTAGTAACTTAGGAGATTTCAGCCTTCCCACTGGGTGATCTGATTCGGTAGGTCCGTCCAGCACAGGGCCCTGGAATTAGTGTCGAGGAAAAAAAAAAAAAAAACAAAGTCCTGCAAGTGATTGTGGTGCGCAGGCGAAGCTGAGAAGCTCTGGTTTATTTTTCTTGGGAAGATGTGGCCCCTCCTTGCCGCTGCTCTCTGGAGGGGACCCTTGGGAGAGCCGGGCGTGGGTGGTGTAGAACGGTGACCAAAGGATGACTGATTTCACCAGCGCATGAAGCTACTGTTCTTTGCTTACCAAAAAAAAAGTGTGGCCTATTTTATGCCTCATGGAATTTTGTATTAATCTAAAAACACCAATTTATTTTTAAGCCTGAAAGTCCTAAAAACAAAATGAGAAGAATCTCTTCAAAGAGAACCTCCTGTGCTGCAATTAGTATGCTAAGAATGAGCATGGTAGAGGGATGGAAGCCAGTTATTCACAGGCACCGTGAGACTTTCTGTCCCTTTGCCCTGGCTGTCCTGGGCCACTCTGCACATGTCCATATAGTCGACTGGATCTAACTATGGACACCGGACCTAACAACAGCAAACCATCCACCCTTCTGAAAGTCAACGTCCCTGTCCACTGTTGCTCCTCCTTCCAGCCTCTGCTTCTCTGGGTTTCCTCCTGGCCATCAGCCCTGACCACGCTCAGGTCAAGGGAGGGGTCTTTATGGCAGGTTCCTTGCCTTGATGCTGCTGGAATGTGGGAGGGGACATTTCATTTCCCATGTCGAAATTTGCAGTCCTGTCACAGAGGCAGTTGACAGTAGAGCAGACACGGGAGACCTAGACATGACATTTGTCAGTTTTCTTAAGAAAGAAAATTTCCATTGTGGAATATTCACAATGTGCATAGAGTTTTCTTATTTTCTTGATTTTCTTTCCCCTACCTCCTTTAAAAAAAATGAAGTATTTGATTATGGCTGGGTTCCAAAAATGGAAATCTTTCGAAAGGAATAAAATTTTGAATACGAATCTATATTATTTCCTTGAGATGTTTTACTGCAAGCTAGCACCACTCCTAAAACAAAATCAAAAAGCAACAACAAAGCAAAACAAAAAAACCAGAATGGTGTATAAACCCTATGGTTAGGACTGTGATATTATCCGTATGTACATAAGGGATTGTTAATTAGGAATTGCAAGGTATAATTTTTAACTAACATAATGACCAAGCTAAATAACAAAACAGCGTTTGAAAGGGGATGGCGAAACATTTCGGCTCGCCTCATTGAAAAGGCATAGTGATGTTCTATATCTCTTCCAGCTACTATTTAATATTTTGATAAGCATTACAAGACATAGGGCTCTTTTTATGTGTTGAAAATTTTTCTAAATTACACTTGGCACTAAGGCTTGAATTTCTAAAAATCTGGAGGGAACAGCTGGTGTTCTAATAAATATTCAGGCCAGCTATTTTAATGCTTTGTACTCAATTAAGTAGTCCTCATAAAAGAGGAATACTTGACTTAAGCATTTTTCAAAGTACAGTGTTTTGCTTCCAACAAAAATTTCCCCCAATTGTTTCTATATCCCCCCAAGCAGCCTTAAAACTTAATTCTGCCAAGTAAGTAGTTCTAATCATGGATGATGCATTTAAATGCCAAAAGTTAGTTCTCCTATTCTGAGCTATAGTCATATCAATACAGCCCAGCCCTTTAACTGAAATCTCCACTGGTCATTGACCTTTTAGAAGAATTGTTTATATGGTACAATATTAGCGAGTAATAAAAGATTCAGCCTAACTTGGGCAGTCCAGTGCTCTGGTGGTAGGCGGGTAGAATGTCTGCTGATAATGAGTTTGGACCTCAGGCCTGTCTGAATTTTCCCCCAGCTCCATTCCTGGGATTGTGGCCTTAGGTAATTTACACACCCTGCAATTAAGTCTCCTCCTCATCTGCAAAATGGCATGTTTGGTAGTAACATCTCCAAGTACTGAGGATTCGAGTGTCAATTGCTTGGAATACCCAGTTAGGTATTAGCAATTATGTCTCTGTTTTCCTCGACACCCATAATTTCTTGTAGTTGTTTTTCCTTAACTTCTTTTAGAACCATTAAAATAATCTTACATTGTAACATATATTTTTTGTTCTCTGTAACGTTCTGCCTGCATAAGTGAATTCTCAAAATAACTAAAAGGAAAAAAGATCTAACAAATGTTCACAGTGTTCTTTTCATTGTAATGAATGGCATGCAATTCTTATCATGGATACCAGGCCATGAATTGGCTTCTATTGTTTGTTGTTAATTTTCCTATTTTTCATAACCCAGTTAGATTCACTCTTCGTTTTCTTTGCAAAACCAAACTGTCTCCTATTAGTATTTTCTACTGGGAAGTTGCGTTTCTGATTTTTAGCTCTGGTGTTAGGCCTAACACCTGAGGGCAGAGGGAGATAGGGATACTTTATTATTGATAACATCTGTTAAATCTGGATATTCTGGAATTATCTAGATGGCTGTAACTATATATTTTTAGCTATTTATGGTATCATAAATCCTGCATATTTTGGTCGTTGTTTTACTCTGTGTATTTCAGACAAATTCTTTAGGTTACGAAGGTGAAAATTGAGTCAGTGATACAGATAACTTGGGTTTTCTCCTTATATGTTCTTCTAGTGGATGCAGAGCTACGATGTTGGCCTGACCTACCTGGGTCACTGGCTAAATGGGCCAGCCATCGTGGTGAGTGAGGGACCAACTGGCCTCTCCTCTGGGGCATAAATGGGACTCACTGAGACCTTGTGCTCTTCTGCCCCCAGTACTGTCGCCTGATGAAGAAGACAACAAGCTGTCATGTTTCTAAGCTTCATTTTCCCTGTAACTGGGCTCAGCTCTGGGAGGAAAGGCCAGGTGCAAGGAGCCTTGTCACTCGTTCCCACGTGAAGGTGTGCCCTTAAAGGGGCAAGAGAAGGGATGAAGGGGGAGGGTTACGTAGAATTTTTACTATAATATTCTTTGGGTAAAAGGAATGATACACGTAGTGTGATGGAATGTTATAGAAGCTTATTTAAAGCCATCCGTAGCTTACCAGAAATGCCCCCAACACTGCTGGCTTGGTCTCCTTCATTGATCTTACAGTGCATCGCTGGGTTGTGACTCCACATTTTGACAACACAAACCACGTTACCCCCTTGTCCACTAGCAGATTTTGGGGAGTGTCTGGAGGATGGGTCGCCACCTGATCATCCAAAGCAGCGAGTCCCAAAGTGCAGTCGTTTGCAAACTGCCTGCCTGGTTTTGGACAAACTCTTGTGCCACCCCAGAGTTTCTCAAGTTTTAATATGCGCGTAAGTCATGTGGGGATCTTGTTCAAAATGCAGATTCTGGTTCAGGAGAGGTGAGAGGGGCTGAAGATGCAGCTTCTTTAACAAGCTCCCGGGAGATGCCGAGGCTTCTAGTTGCCTGATCTCACTTTGAGTTGCAAGGATCCAGTCCATTGCGAATTTCATCTTTCCTTTTAAATTGACTCCATTTTTAAACCTTAAATACCTATATTTAAAAAGGAAACTTAAATCGCTGTTCAAATGCCCTACGATGACAATAATACGGTTTATTAACTTGTAGGTAGCTCTGGTGCCTGCTGGGGGCCTGAGTCGGAGGCTTGTTTGGTTTTGTTTCAGTGCAGGTTAACCAGGGTACCGAGTGTGCGACATCCTGGCATCAGATGGAGACTTTCTCCTAGAGAGTTGGAAAGAAATGACTTTCTCATTCAAGGTTATTTAATGCCGTATTCTAAAATTGTCTCCTCTGGCACCCCGGGTCACTGGGGAGTCTCACTTTGGGGAACACTGCATTTGAGTATTATAATTTGCGGGAAGGCAGGCGGTTATAAGCTGCAACCCATCAGCGAGATGGATGGATCTCTAGAGGTGGACTGGTTGGGAGAGTGTGTTTAAATGTTGGCTTGTTCTGTGTTCTGTTTCCTGTGGTGCTGGGGAGAGAAGACGGAAATCTCCTATTTCTCAAAAGCTGCTAACCCCAGGCCCAAGGAGCGGTTACACGTTGGGCATAAAAAGGAAAATGCTTTGGGAAATTGAGTCTCAGGCTACCAGGAAGTCAGTGTGAAATACCCAGGGAACCTGTTTCCTCTCAGTGGGCTCTTCCTGTCCGCCTTTTCTTTCAAGTTGCTACAGAGATTGCTCATGCTCAACTCTGGAATGAATCGATTTATGTGATGCATGTTTTTAGACTAGGGCACTGTCTTTAATATTGTAAAAACAAAATGGCAACACAAATGCTGCTTTTTTTTAAGGAAAAGAAATTCACCACAATCCCCATAACACTTTCTGTTGGTTCAACTATATTAAAAGTGGAAACACTTAGTCAAATGCTCTGAGAGCAGCAAACACCCCAAAATGAAAAAACAAAACATTTTCGAGTTTCAGCTGTATTCAGCTCTGAGGGTTTGAATTTAGCAAGCCTCAGTTAATTAACTTTTTGAAGGAAAAATGTGCTGTTACATCACTAGCTTTTAACCATTTCTTCTGACTTTGCTGGCATTCCTCCCTCCGGATAACGTTTAGAATGAGTGTTTTCAACATCCAGAGCCAAATACCTTGTGAATAAACATGAATTTTACACAACCAGAAAAAAAAATCAATAAATCTCCTTTAGGCACTTGAAAACCTGTACTTTTAAAGGAAGGAGTTATAATGTTAAGTAATTGGAAAATAAAAACTCAATACAGGAAATAAATGTGGTTGACAACTTCCTTGGCACCTGTTGTGGTGTTGGTGCCCTGCTTACCCGAGGACAGGCACAGCTGCCCACATGGTGGCTCATGTGAGAAAGGCTGGCAGTTGGTTTTTAATCTCATAACTGGAATCCAGGGGAAAACGGTGTTTCTTTGGTACAAGTTCTTTCTGGCTTCATCTGTTGGCTTCGGAAAGAATGAACTGAATGCAGAGAAGTCTAGATGGTATAACTGTATGTGGCATTTTCATTTTTTTTTTCTGACCATGCCAGACTTAATAATCCCCGATATTCTCACTGTATGTTTTGAGAGTTTTCAAGTTGCTATCCAGTGAGGATTTGAAACAATTAATACAAGTTTGAAAGTAATGTTTTACTTGTCTTTTTTAAAGAGACAAAATCAATATTTTAGAAGTGTAGGGATGGAGTCACTAAGAAAGAATCGAAATATCTTTTATGTTTTGTGAAATCCAAAAATATGTGCTCCCTTTAAATGTTGATCTATGTCCTTGGTTTTGAAAATATATATTAGCAATATATATCCTTGATGCTTATTATAATCAATACTGATCTTTTTTTTTTTAAGTACAGTCATGTGTTGCCTAATGACAGGGGTACTTTCTGAGAAACGTATTAGGCAAATTCGTTGTTGTGAGGACGTCCTAGAGTTACTTGCACAAACCGAGATGGTGTAGCCTACTACACACCGAGCCTATGTGGTGTATCCTATTGCTCCTAGGCTACAAACCTGTAAATCATGTTAATGTAGTGAATGCTGTAGAGACAGTTGTAACATAGTGATAAGTATTTGCGTATCTAAACATAGAAAAGATACAGTAAAAATATGATATAAAAGATAAATGATGGTACACCTGTATAGGGCATTTACTATGAATGTAGCTTGCAGGACTGGAGGTTGCTCTGGGTGAGTCAGTGAGTGAGTGGTGAGTGGATGTGAAGACCTAGGACACTGTTGTACACTATTGTAGACTTTATAAACACTGTACACTTAGGCCACACTAAATTTATAAAAAATGTTTTTCTTCAATAATAAATTTAACTTATGTAACATAAAAAAATTTTTAATTTTTTATAACACTTTTGTAATAACAGCTTACTATACACATTGTACAGCTGCACAAAAATATTTTTTATATCCATATCCTAGAAGCTTTTTTCTATTTTTAATTTTTTTTTTCTTAAATTTTTTTTGTTAAAAAGTAAGACACAAACACACACACATTAGTCTAGGCCTACACAGCATCAGGATCATCAAGACTTTACTACATGATAGGAATTTTTCAGCTCCATTATAATCTTATGGGACCATCATTATATTAATATATGCAGTCCCTTGTTGACTGAAATGCCAGTGTGTGGTGTATGACTGTAGATATGTACTCTCTTTGGAGAAAAAAAGAGAAACTACCTAAATGACCATATGACCTTCGAATATTTTCATTCGTGATAGGAGACCAAAATTTCCTTATCATAGTATACTATAAATATGCAAACTTCATATCTTTTGCCCACTTTTTAATGGGATTGTTTGAGTTTTTCTTGTTGGTTTTCCTGAGTTCTATGTGGAATCTGGTTATCACCCCTTTATCGGATGTGCAGCATGCAAATATTTTCTCCCATTCTGTAGGTCGTCTGTTTGCTCTCATGATAGTTTCTTTGGCTGTGCAGAAGCTTTTTAATTTGATCAGGTCCCATTTATTTATTTTTGTTGTTGCTGTGACTGCTTTACGGGTCTTCTCCATAAATTCTTTCCCTAGGCCAATGTCTGTAATAGTTTTTCCAACATTTTCTTCTAGAATTCTTATAGTTTCATGACTTAGGTTTAAGTCCATCGTCCACCGTGAGATGATGGGTGTGGTATGTACTGTCTGGGAGACGGACACGCTTGTAGCTTTGGCTTGAGTGGAGCAAAGACAATATATGTAACCTGAACATTTATACCCCTGTAATATTCTGAAATGAAAAAAAATATAAAAAAAAGAAAGAAAAAAATATGCAAACTAAATGAAATTTTGGTTTTAAAGTTCAAAGCCAGAGATCAGTTTTAGAATCTAAGCTACAAGCAGAAAAAAAACTATCATTGTATTTTTGGTTATTAGGTGGAGGTTAGAAAATAAACGCTTTGTACTATGAAATTATTACATCTTAGTTGGAGACGCCAACAGATCGTTAATTATTGCTAAGAACCTTTCAAAATGCAGTTTTTAATTTTAAATGTCCTTTCTGTTGAATTTCCCCCTTACCTGCCCCTTTCTTTCTGTGATTTTAATTCCAAAATTGAGAAGACAGAGCTTTTTGCCTTTGGGGAAGCTAAATCTCTTTCTCACTCTTTAAAAAAGTTAACCTGCTGATGAAAGAACAGAAGGTTGGAATTCTTTTGAACAGCAATGGCTGTGAAAATATTTAACTCATTGTTCTTTGGCGGGTCATTTTAGTGCCCAAGTATTGGAACTATGCTTTCGCTGGTCTTTTGCAGTCCTGATTGTGTAATCTTAGGGTTTATATGTTGAAAGGGACCTTAAAAATCCTTTAGGCCCTAGTTTTTACTACCCACTGTTCCCCACCTCCTCCCCCTTTAATAGTGGAATTCTTTTTTTTTTTTTCCCCAACCAAAATGTTAAGCAAAATCCCTAGTTTATAAAACAGGGAACAGAACTGCTGTTCTGGGAACTTAGCATCTTGGTGGCCTCAGATGTTCTCAGCATCACTGTGGAGGGACAGTGTGCAGAAGGGACAATGAGAGTCCTGACAGATTTTACCCGTGGGTTGAGTTTGAGCTGCCGCCTGTGGACAAGGCATCTGTTTATGATTTACGTGTTGAACTAGGGTGAAGTTGGCACTTGTCCTGTGTTGTTTGTGGGATGGTGTGCTTGCTGAACTGCCAGAGTGGCCAAGTCCCCACACTTTGACTCCACTTGGTTCTCCTAAAAAGGTTTGGCACAGTTGTTTTGATTAACATCAGCCTTGCTTATGTAAAGTAACTATTCTGGTTATTTATTATGTATTACTCTCATGCTTTGGAATGAGCAGACTCAAAAAACCCCTGCTTCATATGGATTCCATATGTGGCTTTTACGTTAGTAGAAACACAAAGGCTTCCATTAATTTGCACATAAACTTGCATGTTGAACAGATTAAGCTTGATGGCACAGACATTATTTGAAATTCTTTGTCGTCTCTAGTATTGTTCATATTGCATTTGAACAAGCTATTAGGTGTTTGAAATTCTGTGGTGATGAACATAATCTACAGATTCACATGTGTCCTCTTTGGTTTTTTATTACTGAACGCAGACATCCATGGAATTTATTTTGTTGTTTGTTTGCACTGATGAGCTCCAGACAGCACGAGATGATGTTAAAAAAGGGGGGAACATTTACTCTTTATTTCTGTGATTTAACTTTTCTCCTCCTTTCCCACACACAGCGCTAGGCAGAGACTATTGCAACATTTAAGATGGTGCTTAAGGGTGAGACTTCCTGGGTTCCAGTAGGGACCTTGATGCTTCCAAGCTGTGTGACCCTGAGCATTACTTCCTCACTCTGAACTATTTCTTTTGGGCAAACAGTGGGTAATCGTAGTGCCAGCCTCTAGGGTCGCTGTAAAGATTCCATGAGATGACGTGCGCACAACCCCGCACACAGCACCTTAGCGGGGTGAGCACCCGTTGAGGGCTGACATGGTAATTAAGTCCCCAATAGGTGACTACTTAGAATAGTTGAGGCTTTGGTTCATTATCACCTGGGAAAGGTGTTGTCAGTGTCCAGGAACTTCAACTTTCCTGGTTAGGGAAGGGCAGTCTGTGAAATAGAATTTGTCACTAATGCCAGGATTCGTTTCCTTTTGTCCCTCACCTGCTGGAGGAGAGCGAATCTCCCTGCTCTGCTTTGGCTGCTGGATCTGAGGGTTTTCTCCTCCTCCCGGAGCGTCTTTCCTCCCCTGTGCAGGGCAGCTGTCTGCCGTGGCCATTGCTGGATCACAGTGCCAGCATTTCTTGGGTCTTACCTGGGGGGTCGTTCTGAGGCCACAGACCTGTCTTTTTTTTAAATGGCAGCATCTGCAGAACATTACAGTTTCAGTAAAATAACATATAAAGATGTCTAGAAAACTACCTACAATATAGTTAGCTGTCCAGTCGTTATTAATTGAAATAAGTTAGTTGAATGTTATTTTCTTGGCTTAGAACAGAATTAGATCCCATCTGGGCCCATCTGCAAAAATTTCTTAGGCATAAATAGGTATGTTTATGAAGTTACTTAATTTATTAATATATCATTTATTCTGATGGCAATTACAGATTTTCTAATTTATATTTGCATGCTTGCTTTTTTGTTACAAATAGTGTTTATGGGTTGTTAAATTTTAAGGAATCTGGTATTTTATTTTTTTTATTTTTAAAATTTTTTTTGGAATCTGGCATTTTAAATTGTTTTTTACTATCTGAGAAGTAAAAATGTAGATCTGAAAAATCATCGATGTTATGGAAAAGGAAAGCTGCCTCCCTCCCCGAGGGTAGTGCCTCTCAGAGTGCGGCCATTTGTCAGGTGGGATTCTGTCTGGTCATTTTTCATTTCCTGAGCTATCGTAAGTGGTTTCTTTTCCTGTAACTATGTAGGTAAAGATTTCTGGAACCAAGTTTTGCCCAGATTGAGACCAGCTTCATCCCATTCGCCGCTCACTCACTTCTTGATTTCTGGTGCGTCTGTGAACATAGAGAAGTCTCTGAAGGTGGAGAAGGTGAAACAGAAAGGAGGAAGGGAAGCGAGGCTGGCTTGGTCACCCTGTGCAGGGAAGGATATGCTTGGGGGGAATCCCAGACCGTGCTGATGGAGTAAACAAGTTACGGGTGTTGTGACATCCCATGTGCTGCTGCTTCTGTGACCCGTGATGTGAAGAGCGGAGCCGGGGTTTGTGTGCAGGAGTTGCTGGGACTATGAACCCCGTGAGGATGGTCGTCTACATTTGGCAACATACGCAGCTTGTTGGGGGACACTCGTGAGGGTCTCTTGCGTTCCTGCGTGCCTTTCTGAGTGTGTCAGGAATGCTCTTTACCCGGCCATTTCTTAGGGTTGTGTTTGCAGTGCGCATCCTTGAGGGGTGAAATAATGTCTCTCTGGGACAAAGACCAGTGTCACTCACTGCTCACTAGAAAGCAGCAGGTTCTCCACTCAGAGGTTCCTCAGCTGTGATGCAAACCCGCTCCACGCAAAGCTTCCACCCGGGCCCCCCAGCACCACCTCCATTGGACTTTGGGGGCAAAGGGAACAGATGCAGACGGATGCTCGTGCTGCCTGCTGTGCTATGAATAATAACGTCTTTTCTCTCTGACCCAGGAGTCTCATGTCTTCCGCCAGCTTCTGTGAAAGAGTAGCAGGCTAATGTACTGCCTTGTAACTAGGGTAAAATCAAATTAAGACCAGACACAGGTGGAGCTTCTGGATAGCGGAAAACGTGGAGGTTCCCGGAGGGAGGGTGGTCACCCTGAGGGGCCATGGAAGCTCCACGCTCCCCCCGCACCTTGCGCTAAGAATCTCTTCGTCTGTGCCTATTCAAATATTTTTTATAATAAGCCAGCAAATGTAAAACAAAAAACAAAAAACTGATACATGTGTGTTAGGTAGAAGTTGACTACATACCAGTTAAATGCACTCAGTTGTGTCCTGTTGAGGACGTCCTCACCCGGCCTCCCCGACAAAGGCTGTGGCTGGAAGGGTGACGGTGGGCGCTCCACAGAGCTGCCCAGGTTTCCTAGATCTGATGAGGGCTTCTCAGGCACTTCCTGTCTGTGCCACTGGCCAGTGTTTCTCCACGATGCTGAGGGATGAAGGAGACCAAAGCATGTTTATCAAGCATTGTTGTATCCTGAGTTACGCAGGATGCAAAACTGCGACGCATGAGAGTGCTTGGTTTTTAGAGCGTGCAGAGCAGCAGAATCCAGTGCTGCTGGTGGCAGTGGAGGACGGCACACGGTGTCAGGAGCCTGGCAGCCCCAGTGGACACACACTGTTGCCCAGGCAGGGGCAGGACGCACAGGTTGTCAGACGTCTGGCCCTGAAAGAAGAGACAGAGGTGGGGAGGTCCAGGCCAAGGCGGTGGAGCAGAGCTAAGAAGGGACAGCAAGAGCCGGTCTCAGGAACACCCTGGCTCTGCTGAATCCGACTGGGGAGGATAATTTCTGAGTTTCGCTTTCTGACATTCATTGGGACGAATTGTTCTCCAGCAGTCACTTATCCAACCTGGTGCAGAGTGACACTGAGATCACCTCCAAGCTGGTTCAGGCGATTTAGAGAAGCATTTATAATCAACATTTGTGCAACTGATAAAAGCCGAGTAAGAACATCTGTTCAGAGCAACATTTTTTGTACTTTTGTTTGCAACATATCTGTTAAAGTGCATTGTTATCTGGAACAGGCTTTTTTGTCCTTCCCCCACCACGATAATATTAATAATAATGTGTCCATATAATAATCAGGCCTGAAATTAAGATTCTGTATTGAAAGAGCATTCCCAGGGCCCAATGTAGGAGATAAGATATCGAAACCCTACTCCTTTTGTTTCCAAGGTGAATCTTATTGGCATTTAGTGAGAAGCAAATCCTAAATAATATTTTTCATGCGTTTAGTGATATGTGAAAATTATTAACTGCCTGGAGCCATCAATTGAGATCTATGATGACTGCTGGCATCTAGGGACTCAGGGATTAAGTAAAAAAATTCATGGATCAGGAAGTGGATTTCAAAGGGGAAGTATCTGTGGGAAAGTGACCTCCTTTCCCTGAGGGCCTCTGTGTACAGCTGCACAGGTTGTGAACAGCACAACTCCCTGGGATGTGCGTGATGCCCCTGGAGTTGTGCCGCATGGCAGTGATGTGTGCATTGGGGTGGGGATAAGGGCTGTCGTTCAGAGGTTTAAGTGGCATAGAAAGTGGACGATCCTTTTAAATGGCATGGATTTAGACATTTCTGTTAGTGTGTTAAGTACTACCTGAGCCTCTCATTCCTTGAAGAGAAACGTGGTGGTGGGGGGTCCCCATGGGGAGCTGGGAAGCTCCCTGCAGAGGGGAGGGATCCTCAGTCTGACAGGGACTGCCCAGGTGCCTTGGGACCTTGCAGACTGGGCTAAGGAACCTGATAAACCAGAGTCCACTCTCTAGCTGGTCTTCACTGAGCTCAGGGAGACCCGCAGTTGCCGAACCTCTGTTATTGTACCCTTGAAGCCAAATAAACCATTTATTTATTCACTTATATTAATGAATAGCTTGATGATTCATGTTCAAAATAGTTAACCCCCGCTTGGGAATTAATAGTCTGCCCGTAATTACATTTGACTCTTGAATCTAGGGTGCTTGTTATCAAAATGAAGAGGCTGCCAGCCAGATTTTTTCAGCAGTTCTGCTTTCTTTTAATTATATATGTGAGGTGTTAACTAGTTTAAATCACACAGATCAACAGAGATCATTTTTATATGTAAAGTTATTTTTATTGCATACCTCTGTAAGTAATTTTAGGGAATAAAGATTGAGTATTATTAATATCATAAACTTCTTCATTCTAAATGCATTCTCATATATTAAAACAACTTAAAATTTTGCAGGTTGATTTAGGAAGGGAAAACAAGAGACTTGGGAGTAGAACTCCCCTCCCCCCATGCAGATGCACCACTGTTGCCTTCAGCTACAGCCTAGTTGTGTCCTAGTATTTGATTTTGAGACATACAGCACAAAAAGAACTTCTGTCCTTACAGCAAGGCCATTAGCAGCCCCTAATGTGTGCCTGTTTCCTACTCAGGTGAGCTGGATCAGACAACTTCTAGAAAAGCCCGGAGGACCTATTTATCACTCCCATATCCCTTTCTCCCAGCAGAAGTTACTATGTCTTATACAACAGGATTTTGCATAGTGGAAGCCAGTGGAACTTGGCATTATAAGGGCTGAGTTTGAATTCCACTTCTGTTATTTTCTAGTTATGTTGCCTTGGCTCATTTTAAGCTTTTTGAGTCTTAGTTTCCTCGTAGGCAAAGTGGGTACGCTGGGAGACAGTTCTCCACGGGCCTCTCGTGTTTCCGCACACCTTGCAAACTGAGGCACTGATTGCCTTTATTTGTTTTGAACTATATTTTCAGGGATGTTTGTATAGGGACAGGCCTTGGAAGGTAGATGCCCATTAAGACATATTTGGGTTCTCTAAGTTCAGGAGTCCCCTCTTGTAGTTCCCTGGGTGAGCTCTCTTTGTGTTGTCCCGGGGGAACTGGAGCTCGGGGGACTGGCACAGAGGCTGCTACGTGGCCACTGATGCCGCTGTGAGTAATAAACTGTTCTTTGTCTCCAACCCGAGAGTTTCGTGTCTTCTGCCAGATCTGTGAAACTGGTAGGTTAACCTGTGAGCTAAAATCCCAGACCTTGCCCAGTACTGCAAGTAGCAATGCTTGCTCAGTGTCACCTTGATCAGTGTGCTCTCTAGCTCTCCTCTCCAGCTCTGTCCCCGTCGTGAGTCCGGTCCTTACCGTTTCCCACTTGCATTATTCCATACCTGCCTTCCCTCCCCACGCTGCCTTCTCCCCGCTCTCCTGCAGGGTGTTTCTCCAGTGGCCAATCCGATGGTGTCAGACCTGCCTGCTTTAAGTACTTAAGTGGCTCTTAGTTTGGACAGGATTAAAGCCAAACACCGTTATAGGGACCTTGCCTGTTTGTCACATCCATACTTGGTTCCCGGCCTTACCCGTGCGGGACAGAGGGGTGGGCATACTTGATGTTTGTGATAAAATATCCAGATTCTGGCGTCCTCTGTACATGCAGGTGTCACCTGATCCTCGTCCCACCACTCTGGGGTAGGGAATTGGGGTTTGGGGAACTGCCACGCCGGGCACTTATTTATGTTTCCTGACTCTGTAGCTTTACGCTTATCTCTGCTTTCAATGATGTTTCCACCATTTCTGTCCTTCTCCCAAAGATTCGGTGTCTACCATAAAACATTGTAAAGAATCAAGAGGTCGTGGATGCGAAGCGCTTGTCTCAGGGCCTGGTCAGCTGCTGCTACTGCTGCTGTTACTGTGATCCTTGCAAGAACTGGTTCCAGAATTCAGCCTTCGGGTACTCGTTCCTAAACTTCCTCTACCCCCACCAACCCCCATCATTTAAGGGGACTCCAGTTAGCTGTTTAGTCCTTTAGCGTATATCCTTATAGCTCTTTTTCAGAAATATTTTAAAAATTGTCAAGAATACACCTAAATCTGTTATGCTAGAAACAAGGAGTTTCTCTGTTATTTTCCTTGGGCTGTTGGACGGTGCGTCTAGAGGGGGCTGTCGAGCGTGCTCAGCCGACAAGCGCTGTCTGGCGTGCTCTGCCTTTTCCAGTCTCAGTGGCCCTGGGCAATCTGTTTTGTTTTGCAGTCCCTTTTTTTTCCCTTTCAGCACCTTATTTTCCACCTGATGGTCTTTGATTCACAGCAAATTGTTTGTTTTCTAAAGGATAAATCAAAGGTGAGCTTTACTGGTTAAAATGCAAGCTGGCTATTAAACTGTGAGTTTCACAAGCTGTCGGATCATATGGGCTGTGTTCTAGCCAGCCAGGTCCGCCATTGGAACTGTTGTAAACAGTGGGGACAGGATAGGGACATTAGTCACGAAATCCCTCCCTCGTGCAGGGATGATGTTGGGATTGTACCTCCACAGGGTGCTTTTTGTGGCGCCCCCGTGGGTGCTGAGTGTTTGAGGTCCTCGAGGTCCTCGTGGAAGGGGACCCGAGTGGGTTTCATCCCAGGCTTTGGCAGGGCCTGGCTCCTGGAAGGCATTCCACAAATTGTTTTGAATGCATGAATGACCGAATGAGAAAATGCAAGAGTGCTCAGTAAACTGAAAAGCGTTAGCCAAATGTGTGCTAGTATTTTTTCCCTTCTGCGGTATGGAAAGATGTACAGGTGCAGGAGCGGGGAGCTGACGGTGGAGATTCGGGGTGACGGCAAATGCCTGTCACACTTGGCTTTCTCTCCATCTGCGTCTGTCCTTGTCTCTCACCCCTCGCCCTGAAAGGTTGGCAAGCCTGGGTGTGGGCTGAGTCCTGAGCAGCATCTGGTCCCTTCTTCTCTGATCCATTTGAGTTCAAACCTAAAGGACTTTGCAAAGAATGGTCTTTTGTCTCTTCTCCCACCCCCTCCAGTAGGGTTTATAATCCCTTTTATCCTTTAATTATCTCTACCTGATTCTCCCCACCTCTAGCCTGGCCTTCATCTGTAGAGATTTATCTCTCATCATTTTGCATGTCCAGGATGATATTAGATCCCCGCTTTGTGTTTCTTGAATACTTTCTGGAACCCTTTTTTCAGTGAGTTTTGGGGTGTGTCTGGTAAGACAAGGGGGTGGTGACTATATATTTTTAAAAATTCAATTTGGGGCAAAGCATCTAACAAAGGATTTTTCTTCCCATGTGTGGACTTATAGCAAATATTTTATAATAGCGTACAAAGTAACCACTTTTGATGAGTGGGTTTTATTCCAAATAATACAGTTACCCCAAAAGGGAAAAAACATACATTTTTTTGTGCATGTCAGTTGATAGTATTTGAATGTTTGAAACGGGAACTTTTCTAGAAAACCTGGGAGGTGGCAGGCTCAGGTAGGGAAACTGTGTGTGCTATAATCCTTTAATAACAGACAGTTTTCCTTTGGTGACTCATTATGTAGGGCAAGGCATAGAGGTGGCATATGGAAGAGCCCTGCCGCTCCCTGTCTCTCGAGTCCTTGTGATAAATCTTGAGACTCCCATGTGTGTTTGCCTGCTTGTGTTGTCAAGGTCACTGGAAAGGAGGGTGTGCTACCGATGTAAGTTGTTAGTAATTTTTACTGCGATTGATCGTTTTGAAGTGATGGGAATTCTTGCCTTGCCATGCAAAAGAGGTTGGACAGTGTTTCTTTTCCTATTTGTGATAGATTTTCATGCATATCAAATCATTAGGGGTACTGGTGCAAGATGGTGTAGCCATTGTCACCTAAACCATTCTTTTGTGTTTATCAGATTCTCTCAACGGGTGACTGCAAATCATTTTAAATTCTGTTTAAAAAACAAAATTGCTCATGGAAGTGATGAAATAAACCAGGACCAGATGTGATTTTACAGATCTTCAGTCCTAAAATGGATTTGAGATTTGAATGCTGTCTCTAAAGATGCAAGGCAAACTTCCTATATCACTCAGAACTCTAATAACCTCATCTTCAATTGTATTATCGGGTGACATAACCGAACAGGTTGCTGCAAACACCGAGAATTACTGAGTTGTGGGGGTGCATCTGCCTTGTTGAAACTGTTGAAAGGCTCATTGATTTGTTGGTGAGGGAAGGCTGTTGTCGGGTAGTTCAGTGTTTGCATTTCATTCCAGCATGGCACCGTGAGGGGTATTGGGGCTGTATGGACAAGGTTACAAGGCCACCCTGGGGCAGTTCAGGGTTATGTAAAGAACTGGCTTTGTGTCTTATGTTCAGGCCCCTTCTGTTCTGGCTGAGCCAGAATCCTGGTAACTTTCTCACCTGTGACCAGGGTCTGTGGATATTACCTGGAGAGTTCTCTCTCTGTGTCCTCGAGAGTCCATCTGCACGATCAGTGCCCTGGTCCGAGCCACCCGTCCTGCCGACCGCTCAGGCCTCCTGCTGTCTGCCCTGCTCTGCTCTGTGCGTCACCCTGTGCCTGAGCGGTCCTGCCCCGTGTCCGTCTGATCGTGATGCTGCCGAGCTGAGTGGCCTCTAGGGCGTCACGCTGCCCTCCTTGTCGCCTCCAACCCTCCCTGTCTGCTCTTTGTGCTTCAGGACCCACCCTGCAGCCTCACTCCTTCTCCTCTTCCTCCTCTCCCACCCCCATCAGGTTAACCCTTCGAATGCTCCGTCATACCTCCCAGGACGTGTCCTTCAGAGCACCCGTCGTATTCAGGTGAGATTGTTATTCCAGATTCGGGAGATGATTTGGTTGTATTCTGCACCAGGCAGCCGGCGTCCAGAGGGGCGGGCTCCCCGCAGCTCTGAGGGTGGCCCCGGCACCCAGGGCGGGGTCTCTAAAGTGTTCCCTGGCTCTTGGTTTTCTGTCGCAGTATCGGTTTACACCTGTGGTCCCCAGGTAATTATTAATACTGTCCCCTCTCACTTTCGAAGTTGCTCATGTTGGCTGACAGCATTTATGGTGGTTCTTTCTAAAGCCCGAGGACCTGCAGTCATTCAGGTAAAGAGTCCCAGTGTCAGGTCCCAGAGCAGGAGGGCCTGGGGCAGGGCAGGGGTGGAGGGGAGCGGGAGCTATTGCTGAATTCCAGTCCTGGCTGAAGATAATTTGTTGTCTTGAAACTTCGGCAGCATATATAGATGTGCATATTTTTAACATTTTAAGAGGTAAGAACATTCTCTGTGCACCTGGGATTTTGTAATGATAGTGGGAGGCATCAAGACTGTGACAAAACTGGAAAATAAACACAGAGTGGCAGAGGTTGGGCACTTCTGCCTGCCAGTCACAGGCTGACAAACTTTTGATTGGGAGGGGTCGGGGACACTAGTGCATTTTGTCTGGCCAGCTGTTCCCATTCTGGGGCGAGCTGGTTGCCGGTCACGTGGGCCCAAAGCGATCTGTGTGTCAATTTCTCTGCCCATCTGTAGACTCAGAGAAGGTGGTGTGCACAGTGCCAGGGTGATCTTGTTGCATTTAAAAAAGTAAAAACCTCTAAAAGGCAGCATAAGACCGTGGTTTCTGAGGTCTGTTATGGCCCAAGCCCCACGAGACTCAGTTTCCTCCTCTCTGACTTGGAGGCAACGCTTGCCTGCCGCAGGGAAGGCTCTGAAGATGCCAGCGAGAACATGCTTTGCAAGGCACTTTTAAATTGCTCGGTCCCTGCAGGGGAAAAGGGCCTTTTGTGACACTAGTCTGAAGATAATTTTTATCAGATTCCATAGCCTGGAGTCTCAAAACATAACAACAGCAAAAAGCCTCTCCCGGGCCTGGCGTCTGTGCAGCTGTTGGCCCGGACCTTGAAGTGGCGGCTTCTGTCGTGCTGGCCCTGCAGGGTGAGGCATCCAAGGAGGCCTCGTGGAGGCCCAGGCAGTCAGGCCCAGCAGATGCCGGAAAACAAAACAGTGGCAGGAGCGCAGGTGCAGCGCTGCGTTTGCCTGTATGTAGGTGTGCGCATTTCACAGATCCAGGCGCAGAGTCAGGATGGAACATGCAAGGTGAAGGCTTCTGAGATACTCAGATGGACCTGTGACAGTCCAGCCATGGGCTCAGTGACGTGTAATTGTCGTCCTCACTTGCACAGCAGGGACACCAGAATGTGGGGCATGAACAGGGCTTGTGGACGTTTTGCCCGTCGAGTGATTCAGCAAAGTATTTGCAAAGTTTCTCTAATCAGTAAATATCTACAACAGGACGCATTGGGATTGGCTGAAAAGAAAGGTGAAATGAGGTAATCAGGATTACATGATTTTTTTTTTTTTTCCAAGTTCTGGCATCTTGAGTTCTCTGCCAACCAGAAATATTCCTGCAGAACCGTGATAATGCCTGTCATCTGCTGAGCCTTCCAGATGGCAGTTTCTCAGCCAGTGAGCAGAAGAAAGAGCCTTGAGATTTCTGAGCAAGTTGGTTCCCTCCCTTGGACGACCCAGTGAACGCTCAGCGCTATTTGTGCCGAGCAGCAGCGGCCAGTCGGCCTGAAGTCAGGCCTGCGGGGCCTTTAAAAGCCACTAAGCCTCGTTTCAAGGGAGGAGGGCATTACACTCCCAGCAATAAGTGACTGTCTAAGTAGAGCCCTTAGCAGACTGTCTTAGAGACTCCAAGTTCCCTGAGGACAGGGGCTGTCCCTTCTGGGCAGCAGCCATGTGCAAGAAGCTTGGCGTTTCTAGTTGTGTGCACAGCCTCAGTTTCCTGGGTTGGGAGACTCCTTCCGCTGGTAACCGATCTTCCTTGCGACTCATTCAGTCCAGGGGTGTTTAGGGAGTGTGCGGGCCTGGGGGCAACAGGGCAAGATGGTTCGAGAGGATCTGTGTCCCTCGGGAGCTCTCAGTCCAGCGAGGAAGGACGTGTAAAGAAATACACACGTGGAAGGGAAGTGGTCCTCGAATGCTTCAGAGGAGGCCGTGTTGCTGTCGTGTTGAAGGAGGGTCAGGGACTTGCTGAGCAGAGCACGTGCCACAGTCTTCCGTCTGTTCTAGTGGCCTGTGACCACTCCAGCACTCTTCCTCTGGGGCCACCCTGCTTTGTCTTTATGCTGACCTTGTTCACCTTGGGAGCCCCTGCAGCCTTTCCCCGGCTTGCCCTCTCTGGAACTCTCTACTGTTAGTAGTTCTCAGAGGTCACCACTTGGTCTCTGTTGGTTTTGTTCCCCGACTATAGTGAGAACTCAGGACCAGGCCCGTCTGGCACCATGTCAAATGCAGTCCGTGCATGTGGCAGGTATTTAGGGAAAGCTTTTGGGTTGATTAGCGGATACTTTTGTAGGTCATTATTACCTGGTTATGTAAGTATGACAAGAAAGTTCAGTGACTTTTCTTTCTTTCTTTCTTTCTTTCTTTCTTTTTTTTTTTTTTTTTAAAGAGACAGAGTCTTGCTCTGTCGTCCAGGCTGGACCACAGTGGCACGCTTGTCACTCACTGCAGCCTGGAACTCCTGGGCTCAAGTGATCTTCCTGCCTCAGCCTCCCAAAGTGCTAGGATTACAGGTGTGAGCTACTGTGCCCGGCCATCAGTGACTCTTAGTATAAGCTGTGAATGTCAGATGTTTTTATTTTAATTTAAATTTTTAAAAGGAAAGCACAAGTTTGTGGTCACATCACCCATTTGATGTTCATTCATTTATTCTTTCATTCATTCATTTACTCATAGGCTGTGTCTTTGGGAATAATACCAGTCTTTTCGTCATTGATATTTTTTGAATGCAGCGTTTATACTGCCCTGGGGATTTTCTTTAAACTTGATAATTGTTTTGATGAATTTTTATCACTTGGATACTGGCTCCAAGCTAATTCTTTTCTATTAAGTACCTCTTAGAGTGGCTGGCCATAAACCATTTGAGAAATCACCACATTTTATTAATGACTTTTGAGACTTAGCAGCAACTTAAATGATAAAAATGGAATGTGCTTTGGGTAGAAGACCATAATACAGTGTTTGCACTCTGTCAGCCAGGGCAGGGCCGAGGATGTTTCCATCAGAACATAATTTATCAGCGATTCAGGCCAGTGTGTGAAATAATACAAGGCTGGGCAGTAGGGTTTGTTTCTTTGTAATTTGTTTATGGCACTTAGGATGCGGTAGGTACCGTTCTAAGAGCCACTTGTTTTATAGTAGCTCATTTAATCCCCTCAGTAACCCCATGAGGTTTCTGCATTATTACTTTGCACATTGTATGGATGGGGACATTGAGGCACAGAGAGGTTGTGCGACTTGCCCATGGTTATAGTTGTGTGCTCAGAAATACTCAGTCCCTCTGGGACTGAAGATATTCTTGTTATGTGTAATATAAAATATAACTCAAAGATTATGAAATAAGGAACAAAGTATAATATTCTTTTGCTACTTTAGGGCAATTATGCTTGTTAATTATTTCCATTACAAGATAGTATATGTATGTGTTTATAATTATTAGGTGTTTTTTTAATTGTGGTGAAATATACATAAATAGCTATGCTGGTTGGTTTTGAACCCATTTAAAAACAAATAACTTCATGTTTTGATAAGCTAAGAAATATCCAAAGCATTGTTATTTCCAAAGCAAAGTGGTTTCCATTAAAGATTATAAACTTTGCCTTTTGCCAGTGATGCTTGTGAGAATGTCATTTAGAGAAATGTTAAAGCAATTTAGACATAATAATATTAGCTTATGCATGCTTTCTTTCTGAAGTTTTGTTAGGACAGAATGTGCATTTTAGCTTGGATATCTTAGCAAGTTTGGTAGGTTTTGTTGTTGTCTGGGGTTTTTAAAGCTAGGCTTGCAGATTCCTGTGCTTAGAAGGATCAGGCAGAAAAGCCACTGGAGGTCAGTGCTGGGAACGCAGTAGGGAGGGGTGGGGACTGTGGTGAGGGGTCAGCCACGTTTCTGCCCTGCGCAGGGAGAGCTGCTTCCCGCCCACTGCTGGCTGACCGGGGAAGGTGTGCCTGTATTGCCAGGTCTAACCGTTTTCCAGGGTCAGCTGGAACTCCACATTTTAAAAATGAGAATTTATCAACTTTACTACTTTGGGAAGAAAATTCAAATTAAAACAAGCCAGTACCAGACAGTGTGGTGGAGCCCAAAGGAAAGTAGGAGACTTTCCTGTTGTCACGTTGAGCTGTGCCTGCTTTGACTTGCCTGTTGACATTGTGGTTATACTGTATGTGGATGTACCCTTCAAAAGTTGCGTGTAAGTTAATTTTGTTTTTGTTTCTTTCTGTATTTTAAAAATAGCCTTGTACCTTATCATCAGAGTCCTTTCGTCCAGTGAATAATCACTCACTGTATTTGTTTTATATGTCTGTACTTCTGTGTTTAAGATGGAGAACGCTTTAAATATTACATGCTGCTTGAGTTAAGGAGGTCATTAACCAGGCATGCTTCGGATTACGCAGAGATTCTTACTGCCGTGGTGTTTGTTGTAATGAGATTTGACCTGTCAGGGGAGCTGCAGACGCTTGGATGAGTGTTCATGCCTTAATACCGGCATCGAAATTCTAGGCATGTTGCCTGTAACTTCCAGTTTCAAAAAATCTATGTCAATCTGTTCTTTTATAACCTAGTGCTGTTGCTTTTTTTTTTCCTTCTTGTTTTATATTTAATCATTCTCTTTGGCTCACAACAGCAGTCCAGCCCAAAGATTTACTTTTTCTATTTTCAACCCCATCATTATTTTCGTGGAAAAAGTATGTTTTGAGTTACAGCAATTCATGGAGATCAGGCTTCTACTCTGTAGGGAGAAGAGAGATGTCATTTACTACAGGGTTCAAATGTTCTGCGTGATGTGTTTCCACTGTAATGCAGGGGGCTTATTGGTGTTTACACTTAAATAAAAATGACCATATTTGGGCTGACTCTATGCCAAGATCATATAGGCCCCAGGTTTTTCTTAGAGGAATCACGGAGCAAGAGGAATAGAAACATTTGGAGGGAATAGTTCTTGTTTTCCCCTGTTTAATTCATTGGGCATTTCAGTCATAGATTATTGGATGCATTGCATTTGCTCATATTATTCCAGTTCCTTTTTTATTCTCCTAGCCATCCCCCCCCCCTTTTTTTGGAAACCATTTCAAACTTATAGGAAAATTGGAAGAAAACTAAAGAAGGAACTCCTATATAGATAGGAGTTCTATAGATAGAAGGAGTTCTGTAGCTAGTCACTGATTCTCTTCAGGTTTCTCCAATTATCCCAATAATGTCCTTACAGCAAAAGGAGCCAGTTCAGGATCACACCTCACATCCGGTTGTCCTCTCTTTCTAGTCTCCTCCAGTCTGGAAGAGTTCCTCATGGCTTCCTTGTCTTTCATGATGCTGGTATTTTTGGAGATCGCAGGCTGGTTAGTGGAAGGTAGAATGTCCTTGCTTCTCTTAGAAGGGTGTTTACTCTTCCTGCAAAACCCAGCCCGTGTTCACCTGCTGGGGGACAGGTAGGGTGTCCCATGCGGAGCTGGTTGCTTTCTCCTCTAGATTCCTAAAATGCTTCATTAATCAAATACCCTTTGAGCATTAATCAAATACCCTTTGAGCATTAATCAAATACCCTTATGATATTCATTCATCCATTCAGCCAGTAGATACTTTTTGACTGCTGTGTGCCAAGCGGGATACATTGAAGAACAAAACAGACCAGAAAAAAATCCCTGCTCTCATGAAGCTTACATTTTAGTGGGGGTAACAGCCAACTAACAAGATAAATCAGCAAAACAATAAGTACATTAGATAGTGATAAATGCTGAGCCGGGTGTGGTGGTGTGTACCCGTAGTCCCTCAGCTACTCGGGAGGCTGAGGCAGGAGGGTTGCTTGAGCCCAGGAGTTGGAGACCAGCCTGGGCAACGTAGAGAGACCCCTTCTGTACAAAAAATATATATAAAAAAAAATTAGCGGGGCGTGGTGGTGCATGTGCCTGTAGTCCCAGCTACTCGGGAGGCTGAGGCAGGAGGATCGCTTGAGCCCAGGAGTTTGAGGCTGCAGTGAGCTATGATGATGCCATTATACTCTAGCCTGGGCAACAGAGTAAGACCCCATCTCTTTAAAAAAAAAAAAAAAAAAAAGAAATAGGATCAAATCAGGCAGGACAGGGATGGGCAGGTTGTTGATAGAGTGGGCAGGGAAGGCCTCCCGCAAAGGTGATTCTGGAGCAGGAACCCCAAGGCAGTGAAGGGACAGGCCGTGCAGGTATCTGCAGGAGAGGGGCCCCGGCAGAGGGAGGCTCTGGGGTGGGAAGGCTCTGTGCGTGCGAGTGGGCCGAGTGTGGGGGGAGGCATCTTGGCAGCTGGAGCTGAACTGGGGGGACAGGGGGTGGTAGGAAACAGAAAGGTAAAGTGGGGTGGTTATTCCAGGCTTGTTTTCATTGATGGAGCTGAGCAACTGTTGGAGAATTTTGAGCAGAGAAGCCACATGATCTGACTTATGTCTTAACGATCCGTTTGTTGTGTAGAGAGCAGCAGGTATGTGTGGATGAGGTCAAGGGTCGAAGCAGAGAGACCAGCTAAGGGAGGCTGGATAAGCTCTTTGCACAACTGCTTGTCCTGTGTGGCACGTTAAGGGCACTTAGTGGTCCTCAAGCTTTAGAGCATGTAGGACTTACCTGGGCCGTGTTGAGTGATGCCGATTTCTTCACTGGGAAACTGGAACTTATTAAGTGTCACCTGCATTGTCAACAGCCAGCCCCAGGTGATTCTCATGTGGATGGTCCTTGAACCTCGTATTGATAAATACAGTAACAAGTGATTTTGGAATGAGTGAGTAATTGGTTTATGGCAAATCCTTTAGAGATACTTAGATATGAAGTGTTTCCACTCGTTGCTTTATTTCTTTATAAACACGTTACTCAACTTAAAAATAGGTGGTAGTATAAATTTCCTCTTAAAACTTAACGGGCACAGAAAGCTCTAACTAGGAAAAACTTTTTTTCAAGAGAAAATGTGTATTTTATGGCTATACTTTAATAGCTTTATTATAGCTAATAAACGTAATACCCTGACATCCTGTTTTCTTGCCTCTAAACACGTGGCTTTCAGAAGGAATGAGTAAATGCTACTAATAGGGTTCATTCACAAAGAATCTATTAAGTGTGTTCAAGAGGAAACTGTACTCGGGAGTAGGTTGGATGAAGCCACTGGAGATAGATAATAGCAAGTGAGCAGTATTTTAAAGCCGAGGGGACCAGATCTGGCTGGCATTGCACTGCAGCAGAGGCTCACGGGAAGGAAAGGGTTTGGCCCTCTGGCCCTGGAAATGCTATTAAGGGCGAAGCATTAAGGGACTTTTGTTTCTTTTCCTTGGTGAAGTCGCTTCAGTCTTGCATGGGTAATCTTGGGTTGAACGTGAAAACAAGTCTTGCCTTGTTCAACTGGGGAATGTCATGGTTAAGTTCATGGGCTTTGTTCTGGAACCCAACTGGCTCCGAATCCTACTCTGAACTGTCAGTGTGATTTATGGCAACTCACATCACCTCAGTTTCCTCATAGCAGGGAAATAATAATACTTTGCAAGCTCATTGTGAGGTTCGGGAGTTTATGATGGTGTCTGGTATATTA
>CM052454.1:9571727-9618710 GCA_028533085.1 Varecia variegata | reverse complement strand
GTAAGGCCTTAAGCAGAACAATGGTTTAGTCATGAGACTCCTAGTTTTAGGCAGCTCAGCTCGGTTTTTTTGCATCTACACTTACATACCACAGACGAACGACACCAAATGACTTTTGAAAACCGTGAGGACTGTGAAAATCATTTGTGCTTTGGGATATTAAGCCACTGCTAAACTACTTTCTTAAAAGTGAAATAATTGTTTAGGCAGTTAGTGGTGGTTATGGAAAAATTTCAGAGTGAACAGCTCTATGAGAAAAACAGTTCCAGAAATAAGGAGAGGACAAAGAGATGCACGAGGCCATTTGGTCCGATAGATGAAGGTTGGAAGTGCTCCTTGGTTGTGTTTGGGGGGGGGACAACATTGGAAAGCAGCATAAAAATGCAGCTTGAGTCGTCGGGGCGGGACTCTCTGAATGAAAAACTGATATTTAGTAGTAACAGTGACCATGCATTTTTAAATTCGTAAATCAGCCTCTCTAACCCTTCCTGCATTTCTCCTTATCAACCTGTAATATTATAATTTATGCCATAACCACCACCAAGAGATATCTCAGGCAGGACTGGAATGCATCAGTCACCATTTCTGTTGTTTTTTGGCCAAAGCTTTGATGTCTGCAATAGGGACCAGAAAATTTCATGGGGAAAAATTAGCATATTAACAGTCATTGAAGTAAGCAGTCTGAGACCTGTTGTGTTATGAAGGAAGGGATTTTGGACCTTAGTGTTTTGTATTTGCATGATTGGAGATCACAGGTGTGTGGGTAAAATGGTTGTAACTGCAAAACTAGCCTAGTGAGTGTAGATTCTTGTTCATTCACAAAACACCTTTTCTGTGTGCTTGTGGAAACCATTGTATCCTCGGTAGGTTTTATTACAGTCATTCACAGTACAGTAAACATATCTGGAGATACCATAAGAGCATGGGCACCATTTGTAAGCCTGCTGCTTTATGGAGAGATTGTGCTTATCAGAAATTGTAGCATTACTGTAAATTTTTCTTCAGACTTCTTTCATATGGAGCAATTTACTTGGTATTTCAGTATATTATTTTGCCAGGAAAATGTCAAGTTAGTACTCCTCTCAAAAGGGTATTGTGTGTCCTAGGATTCAGATTGGAAAGAAAAAAAATGGGCACTGTGCATTTGAATCACCTGTGAAATTGGGGGAAAAAGTACTGATTTTGGGCTCAGCCCAGGTCTTTTGTGACTCAATTTCCAGGGCTGGGCCTGGGCACTGTACTTCTGATTCTCAGGTCTCTCCCACCCTTGTTCCATCAATAAATACGTACTGACCTTGGCGACCGCCACTGCACTGAGTCTAAAACGGTGACAAAAACAGAAATGATTCTTGACTCCTTGACATTTACATCTGTGAAGGAGCCAGATGATAAATACGTAAATACCACAGGGGGCAAACCCATAATTATAAATTGCAGTCAGTGCTATGGAGAAAAACAGAAAACACAGGAGGCAATGACAGGAAAGCTGGGCGAGGAGTGCTCTCTGAGGAGGTGACAACAGGCTGACAACTTGAGGGAGGGAGAGGGGACAGCCTGGTGGGAAGGGCAGGGTGGGTTTGAAGCGCAGAGGGGATGGGGGCTTGTGGCCGCAACTGCGACAGGACTGTTCGTAGCAGAGATGCAGGTGGCTGGCTGTGTCTGTCCTGTGCCCTGTTAGTGTTGGGTTGTGAAGTGACTTGCTTGAATGTCCCTGCAGAGGAAAAGGGTCCTTGCCAGTTACAGAGGAGTCGCTGTTGAGGCCTGCTGAGCAGATTCCAGGGTGCCTGTTGGCTTTGTGTCGGGAGTTGTAAGTGGATTTCACCCGAGAACACTACAAGAACTGAAAGATGAGTGTAAGCAGGAGAATTTAATTGAAGGATGCACCATTGTTCTTGCAAATCCCCCGGTGCTTGGCCGTCGTCTTCCAGCTTTGTCATTCTCTGCTCATTGTCCGCTGCTTGCAGAGCTGGGCTGTGAGCCTTCACCTGCAACCAGTCTTTTCATCGTGCTTGGAGCTTGCTGCTGTTTCTTCCTCTTCTTCCTCTGTCTGTGGCATGAAATGCACCTCAGTTTCCAGGGAGGAAATTCTGGTGGATTTCCTGGCAGCTGGCAGTTTCTCTGTAGAATTGGGATTTCTAGGAAGCATTAGGTCCAACTGCGTATTGATGATAATAATGCCTTGTGTATTTTAACGTTGGACCAGGGCACTACGTGCAGCTGTGAGGTGGTTCCCTGCACAAGGGCTCCTGGCCGAAGGGCCAGGCGAGGGCAGAATCCGCTCTCTGGGGTCAGCCTGGAGGAAGAGGGAATTTTGTTCTGGGTCTTACGCAACTCGCCAAGCCGAGCTCATTCCTACCCTCAGAGGTGCTGTGATGGTCAGCGATGGCCCTGCTTGGGAGAAGCCTCAGTGCGCTCTGGGTGCTGCCTGCTCACCCAGGAAGTCCCTGCTCTGGCCTGGGGAGATGCAACTAGAACCGTGATTCGTCATCTTTACACCGCACGAGGCAGCCTCACTTTTCTCCCCTTTTCTCTCCAAACACATCACGTCGAGTCATATGTCACTGTGTAGTCATAGGTGCAGACTTAGCTTCCAGGGAGCCTGGAAATGTAGTCCCTATCAGGGGGGCCACGTGCCTGGCTAGAACTAGGGGGGTTAGTGGTAAAAAGAGCAAGGGGGGGATGCTGGGCCTGTGTCCACCACACTAGTCCCCATGGCTCCCCGATGCTGTGTCGGGTGGGGTGAGCGACCCTGGGTTGGTTGTCGGCTAATGAAGATGTGGAATGAAGGGCCACCAGAGA
Source organism: Varecia variegata (assembly GCA_028533085.1). Taxonomy (NCBI): domain Eukaryota; kingdom Metazoa; phylum Chordata; class Mammalia; order Primates; family Lemuridae; genus Varecia; species Varecia variegata. The sequence goes on along the minus strand of CM052454.1, from coordinate 9,615,911 downwards.
GCGTGCTGTGTTTCTGCTGGAGCTCTGAGTTAGTGGACTGCTCTGTCTGCAGACTCTCGAATGTGCTGCCTGCTTCCGGTTCATTCACTCAACAGACACACGCTGAGCACCAGCTCTGCGCCCCAGTGCTGTGTGGTCCGGCATTGATGGGGCCTGTAGGGTGGCCAGGGCCGGCCCTGCCCTCAGCGAAGGGCCTACTTGTATGTTAGTAGACAGTTTTGAAACTCAATCAGGAAGGAAATTGGTTTACCTGTCATCAGGTTTTTAAAGAAGGATTTTTGCCTACTGATAGCCACTGCATGGAGCTCTGCTGTGGTTCAAATGTGTTCTCCAAAAAGCACGCGTTGGAAACTCGATCCCCGATGTCACACGGTGCCTGATGCGGGTTAGAAAGGGCTTGAGGCCGTGAGGCCGAGCTCTTGCTCTCTCACATCCTTCCACCTTCCTCGTGGGATGATGTAGCAAGAAGGCCCTTGCCAGAGGCCAGCGCCTTGATTTGGGACTTCCTAGCCATCAGAACCGTGAAACATAAATTTCTTTTCTTTGTCAATTGCCCAGCCTGTGCTGTTCTGTTACAGCCACACAAAATAAACCAAGACAAGCTCAGATGGAGACAGGGCTCTCCAGCCCTGAGGCCTTTCCTGCACAGCAGCTGGGTAATGACTGCAAATGATATTAGCCTGTTTGTGTTCAGTGAGGGGCCCTTCTGCGGGTAGGAGGCCAGGCGGGGTGCTCATGAGCCAGGGAAGTCAGTGATGTGCCTCTGACTTGCGTCTGTGCACCCGTTCTGCTCAGAGCCCGGCAGCTGGGGCTGTTTTCCCTGGTCTCTCCCAGGCCTGCGTTTCTGCCTCCATAAGGGACAAATCCCAAGGACAGGGAAGGGGAGTTGGGGGCGTTAGGAATCCCGTGCACTGAGAGGTGGTGGTGACGACGGTGAACAGGCTGCTAGCAGTGTTGTCGTTTGACACACCCAGGAGCCGGAGGACAGCTGCGCGGAGTAGGCCTGCCCCAGACACCGAGAGAACGGAGTCCGGATCGGGGCCAGCGCTCAGGAGGAGCCGCCTTCCTGCCCCGCTCTTGTCCCCTGTGCCGCAGGGGCTGCCGGCTGTCACCACTGCTGTGCAGAGTGGATCCCCTGCAGTCCTTACTCGGGTGATCCTGTCCACCGAGGAAGACCAACAAAAAGGGACACACAGAAATGACCCCTCTTTTCCTGGTGTTCCTACCGATGCCCTGCCCTCCCCCGTGGCCAGCGGTCTGTGTCAGGTGTTCTCCACTCTGGCTGCACAACAGGGTAACATGGGGGGCTTGAAACAATCCAGTGGCCCAATCCCACCCCCAGCAGATCTGACTTAATTAGTCATAGGTGGGGGGTGGACAACAGTATATGTATTTTTAAGGTTTTCTAGTTGAATTTAATGTTACAGCTGCCATGGAAGATCTTGCTCTAGTGTTGGTTCTTGTTGGGGTTTTTGTTTGCTTTTTTGGCATGCATTTCTGTCACTACCCTCTAGGCCACTGTGGTTTCTCAGTTTAATCCTAAGTTGCTACATCACACCCTCTAAATGTAAGTCTTATGCAAGGGTAAGCTTTGGTTCATGATAAGAGATACCTTGCTCAGTAAACAGAAATAAGTACCATTTGTTGGACAGTTGCAATTTTTTTCTGGGAGAGCAACAAAAGATTTGAGGCAGTGGTGAGGAAAAGAATAAACAGGCCGGATGCAGTGGCTCACGCCTGTAATCCCAGCACTTTGAGAGGCTGATCGCTTGAGCTCGGGAGTTTGAGACCAGCCTGGGCAACACAGAGCTCTCTGTCTCTACAAAAAATAAGAAAAATTAACTGGCCATGGGGGTTCACGGATGTAGTCCCAGCTACTTTGGGAGGCTGAGGCAGGAGGATCACTTGAGCCCAGGAATTCCAGGCTGCAGTGAGCTATGATCATGCCGCTGCACTCCAGCCTGGGCAACAGTGCAAGATTCTGTCTCTGAAAAGAAAAAGCAAACAAACCTACTTCTCACTCTCATGGTGAGTACTAAGGTTGTGGACTTAGTGGGAAGTCCTCAAGTTCAAATCAGAAATGTTGGGGACAGAGACTGATGCAGGAGGCACTGTGAATTTTTGTGGTTGAAAACAGGCTTTGCATTTATATAATGTGCTTCTTCTGTAACAGTGGCAACATGTTAGATATTTTTCTTCTGGAGGGAAGCAGGCTGCCAGGTAACTGTGGAGAGGGTGAAATCATTAGAGTCCTCGTCCGGGTCAGCAGACCTGCCTCATTCTTCCACTGTCCCTTGCCAGCCTAGGGACCGTGGACCATCACAGAAGACCGGTCCTCGCAGTGGCAATTCCCTGGGGATAGAGAGGGCAGTTGGGAACCGGTAGTGGCCCCGTGGAGCTCCAGAGATGGGAGTGTTGGGCTCAGGAAGGGCTCCACGTGGCTGACTCCAGTGGAGATTTATTTTATCTGCCATTTCCAGAGCCGGAAGGAACCCAGATGGGGGCCAGGGGTCTGTGAATGCCCAGAAGTCCTATGTCGGACGTTGTGTGTGCGTGTGCATACTTTTCTGGGGGAGAAGGTCCATGGCTTTTAAAAATCAGAGTCCTGGCCGGGCGCGGTGGCTCACGCCTGTAATCCCAGCACTCTGGGAGGCAGAGGCGGGCGGATCGCTCGAGGTCAGGAGTTCGAGACCAACCTGAGCAAGAGCAAGACCCCATCTCTACTAAAAATAGAAAGAAATTATATGGACAGCTAAAAATATGTATAGAAACATTAGCCGGGCATGGTGGCACATGCCTGTAGTCCCAGCTACTCGGGAGGCTGAGGCAGGAGGATCGCTTGAGCCCAGGAGTTTGAGGTTGCTGTGAGCTAGGCTGATGCCACGGCACTCTAGCCTGGGCAACAGAGCGAGACTCTGTCTCAAAAAAAATAAAATAAAATAAAATAAAATAAAATAAAATAAAATAAAATCAGAGTCCTAATGGCATTCAGGTGACTAAAAAAGGAAGTGAAGAGCTCCTATCATCAGTAGCTTTTTCCGTGATAGGGGAAGGGATGTCTGCGTAATGCAGTCTAGAATCCTGTGAATTCAAACAGATATTTTGTTCATTCACACTCCAGCAGCTTGTGTCTAGCATGTTATGCTGTAATGAATAGAGTTCCAAAGTTAAACTTATTTTTTTTGAGAAATCTTCAAGGGAAAAAAATACCATTTTAAGAATAGGTACAGTGATATAAATTTCATTTGAGGCGTCACATTTGGTTTCTTTTTTTCAACTATGTACTTTAATTACTAGCAAAAAGTATGTGAGGAAGGTTGTTACAAAATGTATCTGTAGGCAATAGATAGGACTGATAAAGTACAAAGAAATGATTATACCAAATAATTTAGGCTACTGAAGTTATTACAATTGAGCACTACGTGTATATATGAGCTTCCTAGAAGCCAAGGTAAAAAGAGAAATATGGTGGATATTATAATTCTTTCTTAAGAAAGCAAATTATTTCATTAGGTGAGGCTCTGTTTCTGGGGTTAATGTCTAAGATTTTAAAGCCTATCTCCCTGCATGTATGGCCATCCTCTACCCTTTTACCAAACGTATGGAAATGCTTTGCTTGTGACTGCTTCCCGCTCCAGGCTGGTTTTTAGAGAAGGTGGTTGTGTGGGATACCCAGCTCGTGGGGTCTCAGCTTGTGGTTCTTTGATGAGCTCTCTCCCCATTTTTCTGAAAACTCAGTTGTCTTAGCTGCCAGGAATTGTAAGAGCCCATGGTGCAAGATTACACTCTTTGGAACTGCCCAGAGCGTGGTGATGGGGAGGGTGATGATGTGCTTTCTGTCCTTTAGGAAATGAGACTTACAAGCAGGACGGTGAGTTTTTGTTAGGGAAGTGGAGGATCCTGACCAGCACGTGTACCGGGATAGGCCCTTCCCTCCTCAGGGAGCCGTGGAAGGCCCGGGGCTACCGTCAGCCTGCTCTTTGCCCCTTAACGAAGTGCTGTTTCTTTCACATTCTTGCCAATCACGTTCACTTCGTGACTATTCTTAAATTGCCTCCTAAAGATGAAAATGTATTTTTAATTTGGAATGAGAATCACAGTAAAGCCTCTGTAGAATCAAACTATGTTTCTTTACCAAATGGCAGAGCTTTCTTTTCTTTTCCTTTTTCTCCTTAAAAAAAAATAGGCGCAAAAATTCAGGAAAAAAGACTGTATTTAATTCATTTCTTTCCATGCATGTTCAGTAATTGCATAAGCTCTCTTGCTTAAGCTATTGCTAATAGTTTTGTTTGTTTGTTTTAGGAAACTACAAACAGGTATCCTAATTCATAAATGCTTCAAAATATATTTTCTTAATGATAGCGTTTGATCGAGGTGGAGAGTGAGGTGGGGAGTCAAAAATATTTAGACACACAGTTAAGAATTACCTACCTATATATCCATTGTAATTTTATCCAGAAATAGCATGTAGCGCAGAAAGGTGTTTCCTTATCTTCTTGGGAGGTAGCTCATGAGGAGAACCGACTGATGCTTTAGGAGGCTTTGTGGTCTGAGGGTTTTGTGTTTGTCCTCTTTTCTTTTGAATAGTGCAAATCCGAGCATGAACATTTGAGAGTGGACTAAAGGTAGAATTGAACTTGATGAGCTGCTTTATGTGGCAAAGATTTCTTCAAAGGTAAAGGTGATCTGCAGAAGTAGAGTCAAGCCTCTTTTGGTCTGTTTGTTACTGCATCCCATGAAAACAGCTAGGTAGATTTTCACTCTATGTTTGTTTAGGGTGGTCTGATTTAAAATGTAGGCTACTGTGATGTGCATAATTTCAGATGGTCTCGATTGCCCAGAGCAGCTGCTACTGCTGGGCAGAGACACATGTTCAGCTGCCCTTTGGGAGAAATGTGCCACACGCATGCAAATGCTGTGTACAGAGACGAAATATGACGGTGTCAGCAGGAGCACCCATCAGGGAACCAGGTCAGACTCTGCACTCCAGGGACAGGGGTGCAGTTGAGCTGCTTCATCTGAGGGCAACTCCGTGAAGCCCATACAACAGACAGTTGCTGCAGAAGGGTGTTTATTTTGCAGTGGTCCAAGATTTTCCTGAGCAATGCTGGATGGGCAGCTAAGATTTTAGTATCAAAAATACACATTAACTATAAGTGGGTTAATTTTAGATAGCCACATGTACATGTCCATTTTTAGATTGCTTAGAAACCGTGAAGAATGGGTTCCTGCTGTGGTTATTCGCAGGGATGAAGTGTTCAGTGGGATTGACAGTCGGGGGCTGGGCTATTTAAAACCCTGTGTAAACAAAGTAATTTGAATCAGCTTTATAAACGAACTGCAATATCCTACAGGATATTTTTCTTAAAAATTGTATACTTGTCATCTTCTGGACATTCTTTGGGTCAGAGGCTCAAATGCTTCATGCTGGAGGTCACAGTGACCAGCAGCTGCTGAATTAGGAGGTAGGACGGGGTGGAGGCACTTCTGCTATCCTCACCTGCTCTGGTTGTGTGTGGGTAGCGTTGGCCACCGAGCAGTCCTGGCACCAACTTTGCAGGGGTGATGCAACGTTATTTTCAGTGAACTAATTAGTTCCCCCACAATTGAACTTTAGCCAAGTTGTTGGTCAATAATTGGCATATTTTTTTTTCCTGACATGCTAATAATCCAGTTATTGCTTCAAGGTTACACTAAAATATTTTTTTGACTCTTTCAAGCTTTAGGGTTTATGATGATGTCAGTAGATCACCAGACTTTCTGAAGTAGTTCTTTGTTTTAAGAAAAAAAGAAGAGAAGAGAGGACGCATAAGTAATAACATAGTTTTGATTGTTAAACCTTCATCAACTGACTTCTTTCATGGACATATTTAAGATGTTTAATTTATGTATATAATTTAAATTGTAGAGCTAATGAGAAGTGAATTCAATTTGGGATCTACTAAGCGCTTGGTAGCAGTTGGATATTGTAAGAGTAAAGTCTGAATGGGAGAGAAGAGTTAGTATATGAGCTGAATTTTATATAATAAAACTCAGCTGGGTGTCCCTGAGCAAGCTGCTTACTGTCTCTGAGTCTCGGTTTCCACATCTGACAAAGGGCGTGAGATCTGCTTTTTAGGGTTGCATTAGATGTTAAACAAAGTGTTGTATAAGGAGTACTGAAGGCTGGGTGCAGTGGCTCACGCCTGTAATCCTAGCACTCTAGGAGACTGAGGCAGGAGGATCGCTCAGGATCAGGAGTTCGAGACCAGCCTGAGCAAGAGCAAGACCCCGTCTCTACTAAAAATAGAAAGAAATGATCTGGACAGCTAAAAATATATATAGAAAAAAAAAATTAGCCGGGCATGGTGGCACATGCCTGTAGTCCCAGCTACTCGGGAGGCTGAGGCAGGAGGATCGCTTGAGCCCAGGAGTTTGAGGTTGCTGTGAGCTAGGCTGACGCCACGGCACTCTAGCTCGGGCAACAGAGTGAGACTCTGTCTCAAAAAAAAAAAAAACAAGGAGTGCTGAAAACATAGTATGTGCTCAGTAAAGATTCTGTTTTCCATTTCCCTTCTTTTGGGGTTTGAGGATAGTTGTAAAACTTTTTTTTACACATTTAGGAACACATCTTTCTGTAAATGCAAGACCCTCTGGGCCTATTCCAGTTTGTTCATATATCTGGAAAATTGAGACCTCAGGCTAAATGCAGTTTTCAAGTCTAAATCCCACTACTGCCTGGATTACGGTAGAGAGATTCCTTCGTAGTCCTTGCGTGCCTTGTTCCCATTAACACATCTCACGTCACGTTAACTGTTGTATAAGACGACTCAGTGCTGATTCATCTCAGCTCCTCAGTTCCAGAACAGCACGGTGTCAGAGACGCAGTGGCTCTGTCATTCTGATGATGAGCTGTTAGAACGGTTTTCAGTGTAAGAATCTGCTTAGCATTACAAAGCGTTCATTTTTGTGGAAAGAAATCTTCATGAAGCCCAGGAATTGACTAAAATAACCCTCTTTTTTTTTTTGCTTTGGTATAAAGAATAGAACATATTTTTGAAGCCTGGCTGATTGTCGGTGGGGAAGTTATTATATGAACTGAGTTTTGGCTTTGTTTCCCAGAGTGATGCTGATGAGTTTACCTGATGCCACTGCACTACCGAGTCGCGACACCTCAGTGCAAGGCTGGGTGATTGAAACCACTGACTGTCTTTCTTTTCATCCTGGCTCAACCTATTTTCATACAGTTGCAAAGGCTCAGTAAGCATCCGACGGGGAACAGGAAATGGCAGGCCAATAGAGTGGTAGCTCAAAATGACCAAAGTAATTCCAGAAATTCAAGAAAGTAATTGTTTCTCAAGTGCCTATTAGGATCGGGCCGCCTTAGAGTCTGCACAGCTCGGAAGTGATTAGAGGGGGTTTGTGGCTTTTCTGTTCTCTGATGGCTGGAGCTTCAGAGTCAGTAGCAGAGGAGGAAGATAAGAAATGCAGAGGGGCCACTGTGGGCACCGTTTCTATTTCCAGGGCTGAGCAGAGCTGTGTCTGCAACCTGCAACACAAGCAACCCACCAAATTAAATCGGACTTTTCTGGTGTGTTCACTTTATATCATTTAATTGGAACAGTTCTGATCCCCTCGAAGGCGTATGTTGCACTGACACTCTGAGACATTTGCAGAAGCCCAGAGTGTTTTGTCCGTTTCCTGGCTGGTATCTCAACTCTCTGGGTAACTTTATTCCTGAGAGCTGAGATAGCAGAAGACAGAAACCACGGTGGCATTGGTGTATCAAAGGCACCGATTGTGTTTCTTTTCCATGCCCTTAGTGTGAGCTGGCTAACTGGTAATGATATTAGGCCCAGCATATACTGACAGCAGACTTATTTTGATAGCCAAATTTCTTTAATACTTGAGCATCTGAAATCTGGATCTTTTATAAAAGGCCCAGGGTACATGTCTTTTAGCAACATCATGAAAACATATGCTATTAATGATGTGACTTGGGAAGGAGGGTTCTTTGGCAAATTGCGTGTGTATTTGTTCCCAGGATTGAGAATGCTGTGTTGTTGCAAAGTGCCTCGTAGGGTGAAGTCTAAAGGAACTAGTAGGTAGAGTGATTAAAGGTCTTGTTCTAGTATAGCTGGCAGTATGCAGCTTACAAATGACATCTCCTTGTCACCACCATGCTGCTGTTACTATGGATTCTAATGTATTTTTTGTTTGTTTGTTTAATGATTTTGTTTCAAAATATTAAGGGGGTACAAGTGTTTTTTGTTACAGGGTTGAATTGTGTAATGCTGATGTCAGGGCTTTTAGTGTGCCCATCAGCAGAATAGCGAACATTGTACCTGATAGGTAAGTTTTTGCCCCTCACCCACCCTCCCCCTTCTTATTTTTAATGTCCTTTACACTAGCAGTCCCAACCTTTTTGGCACCAGGGACTGGTTTCATGGAAGACGATTTTTCCACGGACTGGGGTGGGGGTGGTGGTTTTGGGATGATTTAAGCACATTCCAGTCAAACCTCTCTGCTAATGATAATCTGTATTTGCAGCCTTTCCCCAGTGCTAGCATCACCACCTCAGCTCTGGTTCAGATCATCAGGCATTACATTCTCATAGAAGTGTGCAACCTAGATCCCTCGCATGTGCAGTTTAATAGTAGGGTTCGTGCTCCTATGAGAATCTAATGCTGCAGCTCATCTGACAGGAGGCGGAGCTCACGGGGTGATGCGAGTGATGGGGAGCGGCTGTAAACACAGATGAAACCACACTCACTTGCTCACCCACTGCTTATGGCTGAGTAGTACTCCATGGTGTGTATATACCACATTTCCTTTATCTACTCATCAGTTAATGGGCACTTAGGTTGATTCCATACCTTTGTGATTGTGAATTGTGCTACAATAAACATATGAGTGCAGGTATCTTTTTGATATAATGATTTCTTTTCCTTTGGGTAGACACCCAGTAGTTGAATGGTAGGTCTACTTTTAGTTCTTTGAGGAGTCCCCGTACTGTTTTCCATAGAGGTTGTACTAATACACCTTCCCACCAACAGTGTATAAGCTTTCATTTATCACCGCATCCACGCCAACATCTATTATTTTTTTATTTTTTAATATTGGCCATTGTGATAAGGATAAGGTGGTATCTCATTGTGGTTTTACTTTTCATTTCCCTGATGATTAGTGATACTGTTTTTTCATATGTTTGGCCATTTATCTTCTTTTGAGAAAAAACTCTGTTCATATCTTTTGTCCACTTTTTAATGGAGTTGTTTTTTTTTCTTGCTGATTTGTTTGAGTTCTTTGTAGATTCTGAATATTAGTCCTTTGTTGAATGTATAGTTGGCAAATATTGTCTCCCATTCTGTAGGTTGTCTATTTACTCAATTATTTCCCTTGCTGTGCAGAAACTTTTTAGTTTAATTAAGTCCCATTTATTTATTTTTATTGTTGATGTATTTGCCTTTGGGGTTTTATTCATAAATTCTTTGCCTAGGCCGATATCTAGAAGAGTTTTTCCTACGTTCTATTCTAGTATTTTTACGCTTTCAGGTCTTACATTTAAGTCTTTAATCCATCTTGAGTTAATTTTTGTATGTGGTGAGAGATAGGGATTACTATGGGTTCTAATGTAAAAAGAATTTGAGGCTTTTTGAGAATGTATGAGTTCATAGGTATAGAAAAGAAAAAAAACTGAAAAGCAGAAATAATGTTGAGGGCCAGGTGTGGTGGCGCGTGCCTGTCGTCCTAGCTACTCAGGAGGCTGAGGCAGGGGGATCACTTGACCCCGGGAGTTTGAGGTGCAGTGAGCTATGATAGCACCACTGCACTCCAGCCTGAGTGACGCAGAGAGACCTCATCTCTTACCAGAAAACAAACAAAGAAAAAACCAACCAAACCAACAAAAAACTACTTTAAATGTGCTGAAATAAATACTAAAAGAAAGAAAGGACAGAGAAGGACAAGAATGTGACCAGACGGATCTGGCCTATATACACAGCAAACTTCCTATCCTAAAATGATAAAATAAATCTTCCTCCATCTTGCTACACACACCCACTTTCTGTTACTTCACTGCACTTACCGTGTTGCTCTGTGTCACACGTGTTGGGAGCGTGTGTGGTGTGAGAGCTGTGGTGCAGAACCACAGAGGCAGCTGTGTCTTGCACATCTGAACATCTTCATTAAAAGGAGCTTCCAGTCCTTCGCACAAGTCTGTTTAATCAGATTGCCTTCCTAATCCCTTGTATGTGAGTAATTCAGCTGAGGGGCAAAAGATGTGTAGGAGGGGAAGGAAAGGAGAAAAATACACCTTGTAAATGGAGCACTGTGATTGAGGTTGGCCAGGTTCTGTGGCTGCCTCCGGCATTTGGAGCAGGATTAGTCTAAGGGCTGTGAGTCCCTAGATCCTGTGGAGATGAGGAAGTGGAAGAAAAGTGTGTAAATGGGCTTTGCCAAAAAAAAAATTTTGAAATGAGCAAAATATTTCTGATTTTGCAAAAAGATGAGGAGGAGATTCTTGTCAGTAACCTTCTCGTACCACAGGCTTCCTTCTGTCAGACCCCTGGTGATGGCGTCGGACGTGCTGCAGATTAAAAAGACATTTGTGGACCAGCCTCTAATCTTTACCATCAATCACGGTGTAAGGTGCAGACACGCTTCATTGTACGGAGCTTCACTCTACTGCTCTTCACAGATGTTGCGTGTTTTACAAATTGAAGGTTTGTGGCAACCCTGCGCCGAGCAAGTCTATTGGTGCCATTTTCTGCAGGTGCTCACTTTGTGTCCCTGTATCACATTTTAGTAATTCTCAAAGTATTTCAGACTTTTTCATGATCATATCTGTTATGGTGATCTGTGTTCAGTGATTTTTTTTCATGTTAACTCTTGTAATTGTTTTGGGGCGTCACAAAGTGCACCCGTGTAAGATGGCAAAGGTTGTGTGTGTCCTGACTACTCCACCAACAGCCATCCCCCCATTTCTCTCCCTCATCTTGGGCCTCCCTATTTCCTGAGACACAACAGTAATGAAATCAGACCAACTAATAACCCTACAAAGGCCTCCAAGTGTTTTAAGTGAAAGGAGGGGGTTACACATCTCTCACTTTAAATCAAAGCTAGAGATGATTAAGCTCAGTGAGGAAGGCACGTCGAAAACTGAGATAGGCTGAAAGCTAGGCCTCGTGCACCAGTCAGCCAAGTTGTGAATGCAGGGGAGGAGTTCTGGAAGGACATTAAAAGTGCTATTCCAGTGAACACAGACATAAGAAAGTGAAACGGCCTTATTGCTGATGTGGAGAAAGTTTGAGTGGTCTGGGTAGAAGAACCAGCCACAACATTCCCATAAACCAAAGCCTAATCCAGACCAAGGCGCTGACTCTCTCCAATTCTGTAAAGGCTGAGAGAGGTGAGGAAGCTGCGGAAGGAAAGGTGGAACCTAGCAGAGGTTGGTTCATGAGGTTTCAGGGAAGAAGCCATCTCTGTAACATAAAAGTGCAAGGTGAGGCAGCAAGTGCTGATGGAGAAGCTGCAGCGAGTTATCCAGAAGCTCTAGCTAAGATCGGTGATGAAGGTGACTACACTAAACAACAGATTTTCAGTGTGGATGAAATAGCCATTGATTGGAAGAAAATGCCATCTAGGACTTTCATAGCCAGAGAAGAAGGCTTCAAAGGACAGGCTGACTCTCTTGTTAGGGACCAGTGCAGCTGGTGACTAAGTGGAAGCCAATGCCCGTTTACCATTCTGGAAACCCTAGAGCCCTTAAGAATGATGCTAAGTCTAATCTGCCTGTGCTCTATAAATGGAACAATAAAGCCCAAATGACAGAACATCTGTGTATAGCATTGTTTACTGAATATTTTAAGCCCACTGTTGAGACCCACTGTTCAGAAAAAGAGATTCTTTTCAAATATTACTGCTCATTGACAATGCGCATAATCACCCAAGAGCTCTGGAGATGTATGAGGAGATTAATGTTGTTTTCATGCCTGAAAATGCAACATCCATTCTGCAGTCTGTGGATCAAGGTGTCAGTTCTACTTTAATACATTTTATAAGGCTGTAGCTGCCATAGGTAGTGATTCCTTTGATGGACCTGGGCAAAGTAAATTGAAAACTTTCCGGAAAGGATTCACCATTCTAGATGCCATTAAGAACATTGATGATTCACAGGAGGAGGCCAAAATACCAACTTTAACAAGAATTTAGAAGAAGTTGATTTCAGTCCTTAGGGATGACTTTGAGGGGGTTCAAGACTTCAGTGGAGGAAGTAACTGCAGAGTTGGTGGAAACAGCTAGAGAACTAGAATTGGAAGTGGAGCCTGAAGTTGTGACTGACTTGCTGCAATCTTAGGGTAAAAATTGAATGGGTGAGGAGTTGTTTCTTATGGATGAGCAAAGAAAGTGCTCTCATGAGATGGGATCTACTCCTGCTGAAGATGCTGTGAACATTTTTGAGATGACAACAGAGGATTTAGAATATTACATGAACTTAGTTGATAAAACAGCAGCAGGGTTTGAGAGGATTGACTCCAATTTTGAAAGAAGTTCTACTGTGGGCCAAACGCTGTCAAACAGCATTGCATAATCCAGAGAAATCTTTCATGAAAGGAGGAGTCCATCAATGCAGCGCTTCATTATTGTCCTGTATTGAGAAATTGCCGCGGCCACCCTCATCAGTCAGCAGCCATCAACATCGAGGCAGTGCGCCGCACTAGCAAAAAGATAACGGCTCGCTAAAGCCTCAGAGGATCATTAGCCTTTTTTAGCTATAAAGTATTTTTAATTAAGGTATATACATTTTTAGACACAATGCTATTTGCATACTTAATAGATTACAGTATAATGAAAACATAGCTTTTGTGTGCATTGAGAAACCAAAAAATGTGTGTGATTCGCTTTATTGCCGTATTTGCTTTATTGTGGTCTAGAACTGAAGCCGCCATATCTCCAAGGTATGCCTGTAGTACAGTCATTTTGGAAAACCATTTAGCGATTACCAAAGATAAGTTAAAACATGTTCCCAAAAAACACTTGTACATGAATGTTCACAGCAGCGTGATTTACAATAGCCAAGAACCGGAAACAGCCCAGGTATCCATCACCTCGGGAATGATTAAGTAAATGGTAGTGTATCCATACAATGAATTACTGCTCGGCAACAAAAAGAAACAGATTTATAGATCTACATAACAACACGCATGAATCTCAGAAAAATTATGCAGAGTCAAAGGAATAAGACACCCAAGAGTACATGCTGTATGAATTCATTTATATGAAGTTCCAGAACAAGCAAAACTGGTCTACAGATACAGAAAGTAGGTCAGTGGTTGTCTAGATTTTGGCATTGAGGGTATCAACAAGGGAACTTTTTTTGGGTGGTGGGTGTGTTCTATGTCTTGATTGTGGGAATGGTTACATGGATGTATGCATTTGTCAGAACACTTAACTATACATGTAAAAGGAATGTCTTTCATTTTAATTATACCTCAGTTGATTTTTTAAAAAAAGTTTTTGTTTAAAGACATTTGTGACATTCCTTGTAAATTTTACTACTAGTTATGACCTTGTTTCTAATAGATGTTACTTTCCAAGTTTCAAAGGACCAATTTAAAAATGGCCTTTTAGATTATAATCTGTATGACATTAGAAATTATTTGCACTTTTATATTATTAGTCCATTTTGATGCTTTCCAAACAGGCTTCTGGATTATGTGTTTTTCAGAAAGCTTTGGGAAACTTTTTAAAGTATATATTTTGACAGGGTTTTCCTGTAGCACTTTGGCAAATGTTGCACTTTCATTGTTGAAGGAGTATAAATAACAACAGAACAGAATGACTCTCTGGCACATTTTCCTCTTGTCCTGAGTCTTTTATGTTCAATAACTCTTAAGTTCCTGTTGCTCTCGCCTTTTTACTTAGAAAATCAGACTTTCTCTCTCATATACCTGAAATTAAGAGAGACAACACACAAAATTTAGCAGAAGCAAAGTTGCGCAAAGTTGCTAGTTTCTAATGAGCTATGACTGAGGACAAAGACGTAGAGAAGTTGATTTCGTACTTACTGTACACACCAACCTTCGAGGTTTACTCAGTTGCCCAGAATGTGTGTTCCTATTTGCCTTCCCACATGCCTGCATGGATGGGTGGTTATTTGGAGAATCAGCTAGTTGTTGAAGAACTTATGGTTTAAAAATCTCAAAATTTCATAGCTGTTTTGTCAAGGTAAACTTAAGTTTGATAAAGCCCAAATTAGAGAGAGTTAAGTGTGTGGAGACATCAGTATCTTGTACGTTTGTGATGTAAAACATGAGTTGAAGTGTTTTAGGATGGGTTATTGAATTTCCCAGAGAAGAGAGGGTCTGTTCACCTAGGCAGTATGTTGGAGTCCAAGACCAGGTTCTACTGCATTGCTAGAACTGGCCTGTCATTGTCCTGTCCTGACAGAAGCAGATGAGATTACAGGCAGTTCTGTCTCAGCTTCTTCAAGATCAGCTCCAGCCCCTCTGAATGCCAGTGACTAGGCTAAAGGAGCCCTGTCACTTGCAAGGGGCCTAATTTAGGTAGTGAGTAGAAATTGCACTAGCCTTGGAGTTGACTGCAGTGTGTTCAGACCATGACACTGATCAGCGCTGTAACCTTGGGCAAGTTAACTCATCTCTTGAGCCTTAGTTTCCTTGTCTGTAAGATGAGAGTATCTACCTTATGGAGTTTTCTGGAAAAGTAGATGCGACGAAATGGGTGTTGTGCCTAGCACATAGTAGGCATTTGGTAAACGGAGTTCATTTCCTTCCTTTGCTGGGCACAGTCCTGGCTCTGGTCCGTATAACATGTAACTGGATGTCTAGCAGCACCATATTCATTGTACAAGTTGCTAGACTGTGGGGAATCAGATAGGTGGTAAGAGTTTGAGACCACCTGCTAAATTTTCGTTCCCGTGGGTGGTACCTTTTGAAATGGAGGTGGTGCACCTTTGTTTCCTGGTCTGTGCTGTGCACCTGGACTTCACAGTATGCGGCGATGTGACCCGAATTGCCTACAGCAGAGAGTAAACCTGACCCTTGCAGACTGGTTACCTGTGACTGCAGCACAGGACAGAGCTCCGAGACTGCAGAAATGGAGCTTGATGTGCTATCGAAATAACTCAGCGGATTCTTAAGAGAAAAAGGGTGAGATCCGCCCCCATCTTCCACAGCGACATTCCCGTGACGTGCTTCTACTGATGCTGCAACACCAGATAGAAGATTCCGTTTATTTTGTTGCAACATTTTACACGTTGGTCAGTGCAAATGGTTTTCATTAGCACGAGGTAATGAAAATTTTTGTGCCATGGTATGGTATTTGTAAAAAGCTTAATCCCATTATTGGTGTTTCTGTTACGAGCCTAATTCTGGCAGTCTGTGCGTAGCTGGCATGCTGGTTCCCAGTCGCGGGTCTGGGCGATTGGAGAACAGGAGCAATTATCCCGCTAATGTAAGGAAATCCTGCTGAGGAGGAAAGAAGGTGCCCCCACCCCTTCATCAGTTACTCCAAACTAGCATTTATAGGGAATTAAGTAACTGTCCCCTCCTTCGTCTGTCGGAGCCATCGTCAGGGCCCTCAGTGGAAGCCCTGGGAGTGTTTCCGGCCTCTTCTCTAAGTCAGGCCAGAGATCCAGCTGTTAAGCACCCACATTTGGGGTCTCCGCTGTGCTCCTAGACCAGGATTGGTCTCAGTTCCAGGAGATTAATTGACCCATAAGAAATACTACAATGGAAATATGTGCTCACCCCAGTTTGCTGACCGTGCATGCCCCAGAATTCACAACGTGGTGGTGTCCGACTGGCGTTAAGGATAACCTAGGTGGCATTTGCAGCATGCACCAGTCCAAGGTGACTTTCTTCCCACCTAGAGAGCATCAGAGGGAAGTGTTGCAGAACGAGCCCTGGATTTTAGGGGTCAGGGGTGTGGAGTCAACACTGTCACCCCCTAGCTGTACAGTGCTTTCCAGGTGTCTCACCTGCTCTGGGCCTCAGTTCTCTCACCTGTAGAATGTAATCATGATAGTTTAAGTTCTGGCCAACTTTCTAGGGTTTTTAATCCTTTTATCAAAAGGATAAGATGATACATTATCAACAAAGACACCTTAAAAAAACAAAGCACTCTACAAACGTAAGATGTTATTGAATGTAAACTCAATGACATTATTTCAACATGTACATTAGAGAAACAGCATTTGATGCTTTCCCAGGAGCACCCAAGTTATTGTGGAGCTTAAATTTCTGTTTGGGGAAGCTCTTTCAGGACAGATAAATATGCCTCAGGGCAAGCCTATCTCTGTGAATATCATAACTGGATTTTCTTTGGCTTCCTTTTTCCGTTGTTTAATCTTATTATCTTTCTCTTTTATTTTGAATCATTGAGAGTGATGGGAAAACTGGAAGATTTTTACAATACTGAGTAGAGATAAATTGAAGGACCTATGGGAAGAGAGAGGAAATTATATTAAATGTGTTCAAAGCAAGGGACCGGAGAAGAGATTCTTTAAAAAATAGTAGTAATTTTAAAATTTCTTCTTCAGAGGTAACAGACTTGGGGAACAGAAACAGGGGTTGTTAAGTGTTTTTTTTTTTTTTAAATAGAAGTTAACACCCAACATTGCCCTTTCTGTACTTACCGAGACATGTGGTAGAAACAGATTTCTGTGATCCTCTGCAGTCTCCATTACTGGCCACCCGATTCATGTGATATTTAAAAGGCTCAGAGCTGGGCATGGTGGTCGCACAGGTAGTCCCAGCTACTTGGGAGGCCGAGGCAGGAGGATCGCTCAAGTCCAGGAGTTTGAGGTTGCTGTGAGCTAGGCTGACACCATTGCACTCTACCCAGGGCAACAGAGCGAGACTCTGTCTCAAAAAAAAAGGCTCAGAGGTGTCTTGGATGCCCAATACCTATTTATTTTATTTCTTTCTTCCTGCAGGCCATGGTGAAGTTAATTCCATTTTAAGCTTCTGAGACACAACCACTTTTACAAAATGGGAAAATGAAAGGACTCTCAAGGGTGTGACACAGAATATCCAGTTTGTAGAATAGTCTGTGCAGGGCCGGAGGGTGTTTGCAGATGGGTTTCACTGAAGAAGGCAAAGCTAAAAGGACAGGGCCTGAAGTGTAGGGGACACCTGCAGGGACATGCCAAAGAGGCTGATCGTTATTAGAAAACTTGGAAATGATGGGCTTCATGGCCCCAGGTCCAAGTGCCATGTGTTTACGGGGCCGGCCTTGTGCCTTCTTCCCTGGGGTCTGGCTGGGAAGTGTCCCTGTCCCAGACCTGCATGTCGTCCCCACCCCTTCCCACCTTCTTTAAGGCGGTGAAATATATGTTTACTCTTTGTGGAGCTGAGAAAGAGGCAGACAGCTAAGGAAGAGACTAAGCTGCTTTGGAAGGTGTGAGACAGATTGGCAGCATGGCTGCCCCGGAAAACACAATGGATCTTTGTTTGCAGCTAAGAACACTAGAAGTCAGGGTGCCCGGGGCTCTGGAGCTGCGGGAGCCTCGCCCGGCCTGTGCCAGGCTGGGCTCTCTAATTGGATCTGGGACACACAGCTCCTTCATCAGCGCTGCCCGGGGCCCCCAGAGCAGCTTTTTGTTTCTGTTACCACAATGTCATGAATTCTCTTCCTTGGCTTCCCCCACTTTTCTCGAGGCGGGCTGGGGAGCAGCCGTTGCCGTGCGTGATGGCCACTGCACACTGGCCATCGGGCGGTGTCTGTCCCTCACCCGCACCCTTGGCTTTCGGCCCCCTCTGCCTCCCAACCGCCAGCGCAACTCAATTCCCTGCCTTTGTCCCGGGGGCAGGACAGGGCACCGCCTCTTTGGCTCCCTGTTTCCACTTGGAAGCCAGAGCCCCCTCCAGCTCGGGGACTGTGGGTGCTTGTGCGGCTGGCTCTGCGGGGAGATGAGAATGGGAATCCTGACTCCCCGGGCGAGGGGTTGGCAAGGGTGCCCGTGCGGCCATTGTTTGTCATCTGTAAGGGAGCTGCAGAAACAAGTGTCCAGAATTAGATTCAGTGCTTCGGGACCCCCTTTCCTTTCTCCATTTAGACTTTCTCAACAGAAGCTGCTTTTCGCTTGATTAACTGTAACCAACTCTCTTTGGAGTTTTTGTATTTTGGAAACCACATTGCCAAAGGAGAATCATTATGTCTGCTTAAAGGCTCCAAATAAATTCCTCCTGGTGTAAATGGAGGGAAAAAAAAGAATAGAAGGGTTGAATCTGTCACCTTGCTTATTAGTGAAATACCACTGAGTGACCTAGTTCATCTACATACTAAATGCACTAGACCTATCTATGCCTTTTTTTAATAAAAAACTTGTTGCCTTGGAAACGATACCCCGGCTCAGAAATTGCACGAGGCCTGCAGCAAATCTGCAGTCTGGTTTCTTCACACTGAGAAGGCAGTTAATGGGGAGAGGTTGGATTTTTCCACAGTGTCTCCAACGGTTGGTAGAAAAGAGAGTGCAAGGCCAAAAAGGGAGAGAGATGTAGTATTCTGCTAACATTTTCAAAATACTACTTTTAAATTAGTTGAAAGGGGTTTTACCTGGATTTAAAAAGAAAATAATAGTGTGGCCTCATATAACTTCAGACTGCTCTTAAAGAAGAGCTTTCCAGGTGCATTTGGCAGCACTGGGCTAAGACACAGCTGCCGATTGAATTTCAAACCTACTGTTAGAGACTCTTGACTCTCCCCTTGCTTTGTTCAATAGCCCTGGCTCTTCCGTGTTGTCTGGCGGGGTCTTACTTTCTCAGGCCAATGTTTCAGAAGACTGAGAACCACGATTTAAAAACAGGATTTAGTCAGCAGCTAGAGAGCAGCATGGGCCCATCTTCCAGCCTGAATGTGTGGTCCACAAATCCTGGTGGACGAGGAACCTTAGTGATCTACAATGTCTCATCTCACAGTTGAGGAGATGGGCACCCAGAGAGGTGAAATATATTGCCAGAGTGCACATCTGGTTTGGGGTAGAGTCTGGACTGGAAATCAGGTTTCTTGACTCGCGAAAGAGTCTAGTGCTCTGTCAACATCAGACCTGACTCGGATAGAGTACCTGCACCAAGTTCTGTCCGAGGTGAAGCTGGGTGAAGGACTTGTGAGAAGACTTCTGTTCTCTGGAAGCTGACCACCAGTCAGCTTGCTTGGTACATTGTGGAAGGAGGAGGCAACATATTCTCACGTTTTAAATTCCTTCTTATCGGCATTTGTTGGAAATAGAAGGAATTCGAGTGAGTCTGGAACCTTGGGTGCTCTGAGGATAAATTGTCAAAAACGTGCCTGGAATGAGAAGGTGTGTTCAGTTCTCTTGGTTACTGCTTCTTTTCTGAAGTTCCTTCTGCCTTGCTTTGCAGTGGTGATAGACCTACGGGTGAGGACATAAAATATCTTTTAGGCTTTTTCCTCTTAAAAACTTAGGATAGGTACAAGTAAGTCTGAGGCAATCGCAAAGTCTTTGAAAAAAAGACTTTAAGCAAGGAAACAATTTTTTTAACTTGATTTATGATCACTCATTTATTTGTGAGTCAATTTGGTACCATGTAGATAATATGCAAACAGACATGTATACACATGTATACATAAAAATACAGACACGAATAAAAATCTTGTAGCTTTTTTAACTTTTTGCCATAAGACAGATAAAAGTCACTGGTTTAAAAGGACAGTTAGATTAAATTGTGCCTCTTTAAATGAAACAAATTAATGCCAGAGCCCTTGCTGGGTTTTTGAGAAAACAGGGTAGCAAATTTATATCTTATTCAAAACACAGAAAATGTAAGCTTTTTAAAAGGAGTTTGGGTGTGTTTGGAAACAATTTTTTAAATACAGGATTTTGGTCATGACTTTGAACTGGAAAGTCTGCAGGTACAAGTAGGGACTGTATGTGATACCTTTGCAAGCCATTTGTAAGTATGTCTTCTTACCTGCTGGCTTGAGCACCGACAGTGTATTTGCCCATCCCTTCAACGGTTAGTGAGCTTCTGTTAAGTGCTGTGTACCACGAAGGTGCTTGGGAAGCAGAGTTGAGTGTTATATGCAGTTTCTGGCCTCAGTAATACTTAGGCATGTATGCTTATTCAGTAATTGGACTTCTTTAAAATAAAAAGAGATGAGCATTTTGATGGCTAACATGAGAATGATTGAATAACTTTCTCATAAGATGCCATTAGTTCAAGTTGCCTTATTACAGTAAGAATCATTCAGAAGGTCTCACCTCTCATTTTCCTCAAAACAAGCCCTGGTGCCAGAGGGTACAGGAAGGTCCCATGGCCTTTGGCACAGGAGGTTATTTGAGATTGGAGGGTGGAAGTAGGGGAGGGAGGGGGCGCCAGGGGCAAGGATGGGAAAGTTCCAGAGTCTCTGTATGTGTATAAGTAGCGCAAAACCTGCCCTGACTGTGGGGCGGGGGTCAGGTGGGAGGAGGGAGAGGAGGCAGTGAGTGACAGCAACAGCAGTTGCACGAGCCCCGCCTCCTCCCGGGTGGTGAGCCTTACTCCTCTTCCTCTCCCTGGAAGGCTGGTCCAGCGGTGTAGTCCCAGACTGCTGACAAGGACACCGTGCTGTGGAGCCCAGCCGTGTGGCCGGGGTCATACACGAGGGGATGAGCCACACTGAGCCCTGGGCTCTTCCTCCCTCCCTCCCCCCTTATCAAGCTGAAACTGGTCCGGACCGCGGGTTAATTTTCTTCCTCCTCTTAGTCATCAAGATGAA
Organism: Varecia variegata; assembly: GCA_028533085.1. Lineage (NCBI taxonomy): Eukaryota > Metazoa > Chordata > Mammalia > Primates > Lemuridae > Varecia > Varecia variegata. The sequence continues at coordinate 9,595,187 of CM052454.1, read as the reverse complement.
ATCTCTATTTTGCCTGTTAGAGAGTATTGATATAAGAAAGGTTTGGGATAAGTGGGCTTAAATGGGAGACAAAATGAAGGAAAATTATGCTGGAGTGTTAAGAATAAAACCGAAAGTCTAGGACTAAACTGGTAAAATGAAGTAGAAAATGACGGAATCACATAAGGAATTCTGACTTCCAACCCGCTTTGCCTTGACTTATTTCAATTTGAGAAGTCAAAGTTGGGTTGGGGGGAGGGAGGAGAAGGTGAGTGATTTGTGGATGAATAATGCAACATTCTCTTTTCTGAGTAAATCTGCCACCCACCCCCACCTTTTTGTAAGGGGTGTTTTGCTTTTTGTCTCTCAAAGGAAAGTCACAACTCAGGGTAGCTATTTTGCATCTTTCGTGGGTACCATGTTACCATGCACGTTTTTCTTCATTCCATGACTAGTGCTTTGATACAATAAAGTCAGCCGTAATCCCTGCCTCCAGGGAGCTTGCACGTTAACACGGCGCACGTGATTACAATGTAGGGCTTCGGTGCATGTGATTGCAACATAGGGATTAGTGTTGGGAGGCATCAATGCCGAGCCTACTATGTGAATCCGTCTCTGAACTTCAGTGAAGTGGAAAAGAAGCTATTGGAAAGATAGCTTGGATTTCATCTCACAAGCAGATTGAGGAACTCCCCGAAAAATTGTTCTGCAAGGCTGTTGCCACGAGACTTGTGATTTTAAGCCTAGCGTTGAGACCATGTGAGCTTCTTGGTGATGCGATTTGTGCCCAGTGCTGTGGCAAGTCAACGTGCGGTGAAGGCAGATCTCTGCACGCTCTCCCACCTCATTTTCTTGCTTAGTGTCTGGTGGACCGCTGTTTTCCTTGCACTTTTGTTTGAACTGAGTCCTAGACGAAATCATAGTTTAAGTCCGATTGTGAGTGGTTGCGGCCCGACCTCCTGGTCAGCGTCTGAACTGCTGTCTTCTGGACCCCTAAGTGCTCTCAACTTCTAGTCCCTCCTGTGAAAAATAGTATAATTTGGTTTCATGCAATAGGTCTCTGAGACAAAAATTACATGCATGAGAAAATTACCGGCCACACAGCTTACTTTGGCATATTTCTAGTGCTTTTAAAAAAAAAATCAGAAAGTTAAGCCGAAGATGAAGGGTAAGAATTACCTTTTCCTTCTTAATGTGCAGCAAAATATGCACTAATGATGCAGTTACAGAATATTAAGTTAATACAATAAATAAAAAAGTAATCCATTTTGGACCTTATTGTTTCGTGTTATTCTTGTTTGTGGAGTAACGTGACAGAGTAATTAATTAATACCCTGTGGGGGGATTAGCCATCAAAATTGAGGTAAGAGAACAAGGGGGACAGAACAGAGTTGCCCAGAAGACAGGAGAGTCCAGAAAGTGCTGAGGCATAGGATTTCCCAAGGGTGATTTTTGCCTTTCCTGACTCCAATTACACATTTTTGCGTCTACTAGTGCTCATCACCTGGGTTCTACAGGTGAAAAGTATCAGAAATGATGGCGTTCCGAGATGGAGCCTTTTTCCTACGAGCAGTTGGTTTCCACCCAAGCCTCCAGCCCTCAGTCGGTGCTTTGCCCTGTGCTCAGAATGGCATTCCGTAATTTACGTGTTTTGTTATTTGGCATTACAAGATCTTGTGGTCATTTATTCTGCACAAATCTTAGAAGATGCAACCAAGTAAGGAGGAGTACCCCCAAAGGAGAACTTGTTTTTATATCAGAGTACGGTGGGTCTCTCGGTGCCAACAAATTGTTCTGGTTAATGTTTTTTTTTTTTTTTTTTGCCCTTTTTATTGGCTTTGGGGTTTCAAATGGTCAGCCTGTGCTTCCAGATTGGAGTCATTAACTTTGAGCAAAACAGGAGGGATTTGGGAAGAGGAGGCAGTGCAGATCCAGCCGGCACCTTTTGTTTTCCACAGAAATGAGAGATGGGAAAAACTCCAGGAATCAGGTGATGTCAGCTGTGTCCTTTGGAGGCCCTGCCCAGGCCACAGAGAGGAGGTTCTCGTCTTCCTATACCGTTTTCCCCCTGGCTGACATTGTACATCTTCTTTTTTTTTTTTTTTTTGAGACAAAGTCTCACTGTTGCCCTGGCTAGAGTGCTGTGGCGTCAGCCTAGCTCACAGCAACCTCAAACTCTTGGGCTCAAGCGATCCTCCTGCCTCAGCCTCCCGAGTAGCTGGGACTACAGGCATGCACCACCATGCCCAGCTAATTTTTCCATATATATTTTAGTTGGCCAGATAATTTCTTTCTATTTTTAGTAGAGACGGGGTCTCGCTCTTGCTCAGGCTGGTTTCAAACTCCTGACCTTGAGTGATCCACCCGCCTCGGCCTCCCAGAGTGCTAGGATTACAGGCGTGAGCCACCGCGCCCCATGTACATATTCTTAAGTGGCAGATTTCTCATTTTTGAATTTCATATTTTTCATACTAAATTTTCATATTAAATTATTAAAAATTATGTGGTTTGGTTTTAAAATCAAATACATAACCCTCTTTAGGAATGAAGTAGACATCGTTCTAGTTTTATGTTAATCATTTGCCCTCGTATGTTCTTCCTTTGGGACTTTGCAGCCATTGTCTTTGTGTTCTGGTGTCTGCTGTCCTCTCCTCAACTTCTGTCCAGGTCGCCTTCTCCAGGTTGACTGTGAGACCTCCCTGTGAGGGAAGGTTGGAGCCAGTGTAGATGCGGCTTCCAGCCTGCCCTGGAAATCAGCCCAGGGTGATTTAACCCTCCTAATCTTTCCGCAGTTTGCATGAGAGTGAAAGGTCAGCGGGACAGCTCAGCCTGGCTGGAATGGCGCAGTCTGGGTCAGATGATGTTTCCAGGAACTGGCGGGTCGGGTGGACTTGTCATCCGCCTCCGTCTGCACTAGCCTGATAATTGTGGGTGGCCACGACCTACAATAGTTTCTCAGCGACTTTTGCATGTGAAACCTACGCATAAACACGTGTATGTTTATAATTGCGATGAGCAAGAGCTTATTTTGTTAACTGCAAGAGGGTAATGGAAATTTTGGTTTCAACTAACGTTTCTATTTTCTCTTGACAAACAGATATGGAAGTTTTTTTCCTAGATGGAAACCTGGAAAGAATTGCTCATGGAAAAAAAAGTGCTGTTGTGTATCATTAAAATGTCACAAAGCAGATATTATTCTAGTTAGTCATCATATATATGATATGTTGATTCTTTTAAAGGGCAATTTAAACATTTTTTTGGACCTATAGGGTTTTAAAGATCGTTATTTGGCATCTAATACAAATGTGTGAAAAATTTCACCTAAATTTTCACATAAAATTTCAATAATCATTGGGACCAAATTATTTGGTGTTTTCTTTTTATGTCTGTCTTTCACGTTGCTTATAAAGGTCTGACTTGAATAAACAAGTGTGGGGAGCTTTGCCTTCCGTGGATAAGGCTAAATGCCGTCCTGATGCTGCATAAGATAGCAGGCATTAGGGAAACCCTTGAAAAGCAGGCTAGGTAATGGGGACTGATAGCTGTGTGTGAAAGCTTTAATGCTGAAGTATATTCTTGTAATGCAATTTTCTCGTCTGCCTTGTTATCTTACAATTTTAGTGGGAAAACTAGTAACAATGTCATTTCAAAGAAGTGGTTAAAAAGTAATCAAACTTAACAGAAAATGGAGCCCTGGCCTTTGGTCGAACATTCTTTTGCTCAGCATTCTTTCTCTGTGTCTCTGTCTCTCTCTTAAAAACAGAAGCATGGATCCTTTCTGTTCGGTTGTGCGGGTTCCTCATTTCCTTGGCGTTAGTAACTACAGCAGGGGTGTTTATTCACGTATTAAAGAACGCAGGACAGTGCAGTCAATGCTGTGGAAAATAGACCATTGTTACCTTCTAGAAGCTTTCAGCTGGTGTGTAGGGCAGGTGTGCAGGGCAGGTGTGCTTTAGGGAGGTGTCATATGCGGCTTAGAGGAGAGAATTCTGGAGACGGTAGGGAGGAGGGAGAGTTTGCTTTGAATCTGGAAGGAAGAAGGGTGGCACCGTCCACCTAGGAGAAGAGTGCCACAGACAGTTTGCACAGGGTCTGGTATATAAGGAACACTAATACATACTGGTTGAATGAAGGAAAAAAGTCCAGGTGTAAATATTTGGGGAAGAGCTAAGAGGAGAATTCATCTTTGAATAGACAAACTGAATCTCATTCCAGGATTATTTTCTCGGAGTGTAGGTATTTGGGGGGGCGGGGTGTGCCATGAACGAATTCCTTCGCAGCTGTGTGGGCTCAGGCAGGGGTCAAGGTGGTGGGTTTCCAGCTGGTGCTGCAAGTTCACGGCCCCCCGGGGGAGGTTCTGTGAGGTTTGGGGCTGCCTTCGGACCACACAGCTTTGCATAATTGATTAGCTCTGCAGAGCTGTTTGCATTCCTTTCCTAAAATAAATTTCACTTTCTAATTAACTCTCCAGAATGAATAAGTGCCAAAAAACAGGATGTGTGTTGAGCCTTGTGATCCGATGTGATGCTGCCAGCTCCTCCAAAAGGTGTAGCTAATCATCTTGAATCCCTGAGGGCATCCTCAGTCACCCGCTCAGCCGGATGACCTGGGCAGGGAATAGCGGAACTGGATTTGGGCTGAAGAGCTGAGCTCCGGGCCCAGTGCTCCTACATGCCACTCGAAATTGCTTCTCTTTCCTTGCTCGTGGGCGTCCTGGTTTTCCTGAGTGCTCTGCTGTTTTCTGCTCTCTACCCGCTGACTCTCTTGTCAAATGCGATAACCAGCATAAGCTCGGATAGCACAGGTCCCACATGAATGGACCCCAATAGGCACCACAGGTTAAGAAAGTTTTTGGCAAATGACATTGCTTGTTAATGGTAGGCTGTGCATTGGAGGTCATTTGTGAAGCAGTTCTTGAAGGAAAAGGTGTGTGTTTTGCAGCAGTAGACACCTCTGGGCTGGCAGAAGGCGAGTGCTGAGAAGACTTAGAGGTTCAGAGGGGAAACACGGAAGGATTCTGCTTAGCACGTTTCTTGGAAAATTTTAAGTGCAGTAAACATTTTCAATGAGGACATCAGTAACTTGTGCCTGGGAAGTGCGGGGTACTTCACAGAACTTGGATATAACGTGTGAGGTTGAAGTAGGGGCGTGGCACTGCTGCTGGCTTCCGGGTTTGCAGAAAGTGACAAAGAAGCATGAAGAATTTTTTTTTTCCCCAAATTGAGTTTTAGATTTCCAGTTTTATTTTTAAACAGAATGTAAAACAAGTACTTTCTGTTTCCATGAATACCAGGAGAGGAGACTTGATAAAATGCAGTAAGTAGGTTTATGCTAAAAAAAAATTATTAGTCATGACATTTTTTGATTCCAAGTGTGTAGACAATCAAAGCTAATCAGCATGTTCAGATAATCTAATTTGGTTGATGTGCAGCTGTGTTACTTTTATTTTCCCTTTTTAAAAAAGGCAAAACTTGTGGATGTTGTAGACTTGATAATGCAACTTTTAAGTTTTGTAGCATTGCAGATTGATTTTGAGTTAATTGGAAAATTTGAAGTTTTAATAACATTGGAAAAGTGGATTGTGTATATAAATTGAGAGAGAAAGAAGAAATGAATGCTGTTTGGTATTTTTTTTTATCTTCTTGTAAATATTGTGAAGGCAATAGAACACTCTAGGCCTTCAGAGACAGAGAAAGGCAACAAAATAACCTTTTTATTTTTGTCTTTTGGGGCAGATGGGTGGGAATGGCATTGGATACAATAATCAGAATATTGTAGTTTCTGATGAAAGAGAAAAAGATTCCAGAATATTCTGTGAATGTTGTGTGAGGTGTTGATTATTTAGGGAGGCCCCCCCCCTTTTTTTAAATCATAAGGAGATTTTGTTGGTGGTGTTAATTAAAATGTAAAAGAGCTGGGATATTACTACTGATCTTCCTTTCCACTCTGAGGAAGAGAAACTCCTGGAATAAACCAATGGCTTTGGCTGGTAAAATCACCCAGTAAGTTATCACAGACACTTAGCAGAAACAGAAGAAAATAAGCAGAATGACCTGGGGCCCAGTGTTCGCTTACAAACTGCTCAGGTAATATGTATATTGAAGAGCTTAGATCTGAAAGATTAGCATTTAAATTGTCTCATTGGGAACAGGACTGACAGTCTGGGCACTTCAAAAGCAAACTCCCCCACTGCATTGTAGGTACCCTGCGTGCTCAGATCTTCTGCGAAAATTTAGAAATCCTGTGCATGAGAGAGTGTCTGTCTGTCAATAGTGATCATCCCTGGTAGTTGATATATTTTAAAATGATTTTCCATATGTTTTGTGTTTTCCAAATGTTTGCATATCTGTATCCACACCTTTTCACGTTTGGTTTGTACTTTATTTTTAATTATGTGGTACTATCTCGTGAGCTGTCCTGGTGTCCTGAGCTGTTCTTTGCAGAGGGGTTTGCAAAACTCTGCAGCCACCAAAGCGCACCAGCCAATGCCCTGTCTGCACCTCTGAGATCCTGCACTCCCTGTGCTTTTCCTGGGTCTGGAACATTCTAGCTTCCACCGTCTTCACCTGGCTAGCTCTTAGCCTTCGTGGTGCCTTTTTATTTAGATGCACTGAACTGCACTGGACAGTGGGCAAAGACCCTGTTAACAGGATGACAACAAGCAGGCTTCCCTGAGCAGTCAGTGTCTGACTTCAGTGATGCTGCGTGTCCTGTGTGCCTTTTCAGGTCAGGTCCTTTGCCAGGCCCTCTCCGTGCTTTTATGTAATAGTCAGTTACCCTAAAAGAGGAAACGAGCACCAAAAGTAGGGTATGAGCCAGGGCTGGAAGCCAGGCGATCTCTCCTCCTCAGGTCACGCTGCTGTTGCTTTTCATTGTGACTCGCTAGGACATTGCCGGGGGGCAGGGGGCAGCTCGGTGGGGCTCCTGGATAAGCCACCAGGACCACCGCAGCCTGTGCTAAAGATTATCAAGGCCCTGCTAGGCTGCAAATATTTGTTACGAGACCTAGTCCTACAGTACCACAAGTTAAAGAGGTCTCTGGGAGAATGTTCAAGATCTCTGAGGGATAACAGTCTCAAAATCCTGCAGGAATTAGTTTTCTATTACATGCGTGTGAGAAAGTAAGTGCTCTCGGTGCAGCAAAATGAGCCTTTAACGAAACCCTTAGCTGTTGGTGAGCTTAGAAAAAAATAAAGAAATGCAATTCAGGATCAATAAGGAGGTGCAGTATGATGTGCTAAACCTTTAAAGGTTTGAGAGGTTGGATATTTTTGGTGACAAGGGTTAATTTAAGGATTAATGAGGCAAGATCTGGAAAGTTAAAATTTCTCTGCACCGTTCAGTCCAGTTCAACAAATACTTTCCCAGGCCAAATGGAATTATTAGCCTTGTAGGAAACACTTGCCTTTTTAAAATGATAATGTTGTGGCCAGTTTTGTAAATAGAGTTTATGCGTGAATCTGTAGACCATGGGCCAGATGGATTTTGTAATGTCCTCAGGGCAGTGGGTTGATGAACTGGTTTCTCTGCATCCTAGCAGCGGTGTTAATGACCCACTTCTCACAAGATTCCAACGTTCTTGAGTTACCTAAATGCTTTAGTGTTTCCTGCCATATCATTTTAAACTGTGTGCACATTTTTGGGATAATTTTTATTCATATTTTGTTTAAAAAAGAAACTAAACCAAACTAAAATTCAGAACATTCTGTACTTCTGCTTCTTATTAAGATTGTTTAGTCCTTGGTGGGTGATGTGAGATCAGTTCTTCACAGTTTGAGAATTCTTGCTCTCGTAAATCAAAATAGTGTTAGATGACAGTTCTCATGCTGTTTCAAATGATGATTTAAATTCCTTTGTAGTTATCATCTACTTTAGAGTTACTCCGATTTAAAAGTTGATATTTCATGACTTGGTGTTTTTAAAATGCAATAGACAATAGATAGGACGAGTTGTTCATAAGATGTATTCGCTTGTGTGTGTTTCTCTTCATTATCACCAGGTCAAACTGCTGGGGAACAATGAAATCCTGGGGTTCTAAACCTGTTCACCCAGTGTCTCAGGAAGAGCCCCCTTCAGAAATTTCTAGAAATTATTGGTGTTGCTTGGGTCAATAGCCATGAACAGAACAAAATAACATTTTTCTAAATAAAAAGAAAATCTGGTAGTAACTGAGACGTAAACGTCCCCCGAACACCCTCTTCTCCATCAGGAACGTGTAGCATTTTCCGTGGAGAAGGGTCTGTGCTCCTCTAGTTCAGCCCTTGATGAAAACAGCATATGGTTAGTTTTATGAGGACTTGGAGACAGATGGTGACCTACAGGCTAATTATGCGGCGGGCGTGATTTTTTAAACAAATCACCGTGATTGTTACATGGCTCTTTCTCAGGAGTTGGACAGTCTGGACTGTTTATTGTCACACCTGGCAAACATGTTCCAGGTGAGTGGGGAAGAGGCGCTGCATGAGGGACGTCTGTTTACAACGTCTTTTCATCTCCGTGTTCGTTTTGATGGCTCGGAGAAACAAAGGTGTCCCGCAGTTAAAAGGGGCGTGCAGTCAAACCTGGGTTACTCTGGACAGGTGACCTCGTGGGTAGCTCGGGGTCCCCCCCATTAGGCAGCGACATTTTTCTTTTAATCACTTTGGATAGAACTGTCTGAAGTGTCTTCCTAGCCCTCTGAAAACAGAGCTTTTGCACCAGAGTAGGCTTTTTGGATGGAAGAGCCAGGCAGGCCTCGGCCTCGCTTTGCACTTGTGTTCGCTCTGCCTGGGGCACCTGTTCCCAGCCTCCACGGTTCAGTGTCACCCTTCCCATCGCTTTAAAATTGCATTCCCTGTCCCGGACTCAAGTTTTCCTCACTACACTTTTCAACCATATGACATATTGTTTTTGTTTTTACACTTGATCTTAGCCAAGAGGCCAAGAAGTGATGACTTATTTTTTTTTTTTAGCTTAAATATTTATTATTTTATGATGTCTCCTTCCCCAAACGTAAGCATCACGAGGGCAGGGGCCCTCGTCTGTTCTCTGCTGCTACTCCGGCCCCTGGAGCAGTGCGGGCACACAGCCGAGTGTGAAGATTTGCTGAAGTGAGAAAGGAATTAGTTAAAACTCCTCTTCACAGCTGTGCTACAACACAGGCTTGTTCTCCCTAGCTTGTAGACTGGTCAGATGACCCTCTCGTGTGTTGTTCTTGTGCTTATGGTTTTATCTCACCATATTGTATTAAATAATTGCCTTTTCTTATCTGTCCCCCCCTCCCCCTCGACTGTCACATCCTTGACAGCAGAAATTTTGGAAGTTTAGTTATGTCCGCAATGCCTGGAAATATCTACTGATACCTGTTTGTTGAGTGTGTGAACAAACGAATTCACCAAGGGAAGTGGCCACTGCGCTGGGCCGTTTCCTCTGCAGACCCTGTGAGGGCCGCTGGATTTGTGTCCGTTTCACAGATGCTCAGCTGAGAGCATCAGCCGGATCCAGGCTCGCTGTGTCAGGGCCCACCTTCCGCTGCGTGGGTAGTTCGTGGCCTTTCCGCATGCAAGGACCCCTTTTCAGTGTCACGTTTCCCAAACTTTGCACCCCATGCTCAGGTAGTATTTACTTACCTGATTGAGAAATGGCATAATAACAATGCTATTAGAAGTTTAGTGGTGCTTTTAATTACTGTTTTTATTCATTATACTAACATGATCAATTCGAAAAATGGCCAGCACAGCTGGTGGGTGACCTCCTTGTCTGTGACAGTGCTCGGGGGCTGCCTGGAGTTTGCCCCCCACCCCCACGCCCCACACAGCCTGCCCTCCACGAGTGGCCGCAGACGTCTGACCGGGCTCACGCGACGTGTGTCTCCTCCTTGGCTGTCCATTTTTACTTTTGTCAGTGTAGCTCCTGGCCAGCCCCCGTCTCCAATTCTAATTTGCTGCTTTGTAATAAAGCCTTGGTTTGACAGCCAGATTATCAAGCCTGCTAGAACTTGCTAGAAGGAGGAAAATCAGTAAGTGGGCCACCGTCCACTGAGTGAGCTACTTTCACGACATGGAGTTGTTACTCGTGTTGGCTGCAGGCCTGGGAGGTCTTCGCAGGGTACCTGCTGCATCAGGTGAGGCCCGTCCTTGTGCACAGCCAGTTCGGCTCAGTGCTGTAGGAGGTGGACATAAAGCGGGTGGGGAGGGCTGGAGGGGGACGTGGCAAGGTGACAGAGCATGGACCTGGTCAGGGCACAGGTTGCAGCGTGTGCTGGAGGCTGAGTCGGCTCCCTGTGGGGACCGCCCGGGGCCTCCCCTCCGTCCTCGCTGCTCTCTCTGCCTGAGCCAGCCTGGCCCTGTGTTTGCTCACGTGGCATTTTTCTTTCTTCCCTCCTCCCTGCTAGGGTTGAAATTTACAGTCAGCACTTACACATGCCCTGTAGACAAGGCAAATTTGGGGCACAAATAAGAGACCATGGTGGGTTGTAGCCTTTCTGCTACAAGGAAGTGGTGGTTTTTGTTTTGCTTTTTCATCACAAATCACAGCTAACACTGCTGCTAATGTTAGGAGTCTTTTGTCCAAGGCCCGGGATGTACCCACTTCTTCCTCATGTAACCAACAAAGCCATTTGCCATTGTTAGTGCCCTTTCTCCATGATTTGGTTGAAAACCACCACAGAAATGTGCCCGTCTTTACACCCTAACTTTTTAAAAAACAAAATTTTTATGTATATATATATATATATAAATGCATATATTTATGTAACGTGGGTCCATATGATTATATATGGATATATTTATGGTTTAAGGAGTCATAATAAAAGGTAGGGGGATAGGCTAGGCTGTGGAGTTAGGATGCCTAATGATAAGCAATCAATAAATGTTTGCTACTAGTATTATTAGAATTTTTTTTGGTTTTGTTGCTTTTAAGTAAATTAGGCACATTTGAGAAGGGAAAATAAGGGGTAAAAAGAATGCTTTTATACTGGTGGGCATTTGAATTTGCCAAAAGTGAACTGCCAGTGTTTTCTGAGCTTCCCGTTAGCCAGTGCAAAAAGAGCAGCATGGTCAGCCTCCTGTTAAAAAATACATGATGCTGCTTAGAGAAGTCATAGGGCCTTGTAAAATGGATACTGTGTGATAAAGTGAGAAACGTCCTTAGCAAAATTCCTACAGCAAATGCCATAAAGAATTTTTAGGGTGGCTTCCTGTAATGTTCCTCAGTGTTGGCCAGTGGGACCACCAAAAAATGCATCTCAACAAGAGCCGTCTACCAGGGCAAAGGAATTTTGAAGGCATATATATAAAATGCGTAATGGAAATATTTGTACCCAAATCTTAAAATCTTCTCCAAATGCAGATACTACATTATACTGAGTCTGGGGTGCAGGGTGGAGGTGGGGGAGAAAAAATGTGGGCAAGAGGTATGAGCTGTAATCACGACTGTCTGTATTTCTACTTTTTGATACCCGTCTCTGCATTTTCTTATGTCTGCCATTCAGTGTTTTCAGCTCTGTATTTTCCTGTATGTCTCTGTTGATCCTGTCATAGTAATTGATGAAGGTCCTGTGTCTTTCCAGAATTCTCAATTTTTGGTGGCCCTGGAAGATTTTCTTTGGTTTGTACACCTGGCATTATTCTTTTAAAGTCAGTTGGGTGTTATAGGATAACACTATCCTTGGAATTGTCTTGCTTTCTGATTTTGCTTTCTTATCATCTCTGAGATTTGTTTGATCTTTTATATTTCCAGTGAATGGAAAATTAAATTGTTAATATGAGTTGCAGTTTGAAAATTTTGTGCCAGATGATGAAACTTAATGGATGTGTGGTCTTTATGTAGGCAGTGCCTTCCGGGTTCGATTTTTGGCCCACATATTAAATGTTTGCCTTTTCATGGGCTGTCACAGGTCTGGCACGTACCTTTATTTCATTATTGGGTGTTTCTGCACGTGTTGCTGCAGTCTCTCAGCTAAGATCATATTTTCCAGTCCTCTTGCTATTTTTTTTTTTTTTTACCAGTTATAGGATGAAAGAAAGTAAAATTAGATATGCTTTTGATGTCTGATTTAAAAACCAACATTTCCATGGATTCAAAAATTCAAGAAGATGAAAAAATAATACGGAATCTTCTCTTTAAAAATGATTCCTCTCTTTCGGCTGAAAAAGTCTGGTTCTCTCCACCATGCTGCTCGTTATTTAGAGGGTCCCGATGTGCTCTGCACCCCCTCACCGCACCTGCCCTATTTCCTAAATGGTGGCTGGACCTGTCTGTCCACCGCTGCGGTGTAAGCTCTTTGAAGGCAGGGATCCCCGTGACGGGCGTAGTTCTGGCACGTCGTGGACACTCGGGAAATGTTTGTGGGATGAGTGGAACGACCAGCAACATGATGAATACCTCTGCGTTCCCAGCAGTCACTGGACTGGACATAGATGCTGCGGTGTCATCTCAGATGAAGTGTCTCAAACCAAACCCAAGTTCAACAAACCGTCTGCCCTGTCTGGCAGAGGTGGGGGCTCCTTTCAGTCTCTAAGATAGAAACTCTTAGAGTCGTCTTTGGATCTCTTTTACCCCCTAGTTTCTCCTGCCTTTTCTTCCGTTTTTCTCTGTTGCTGCTGCCTCTGCTGTGGCTTGTGCTTTCGGCCTGCTACCTCTGCGGCCGCCACCTGGCCTGCTGACTCGGCCTCCCCAGCCACCCCGTGCCCAGGAGGGCCTGCGGCTGGTCACAGTGGGTTCCCCGAGGAGTCTCGCAGGGGACCGTGTTCCAACGGGCGTCCTTGCTCCCTTGGTGACACTCAGCCTTGCAAGCTCAGAAACTGATCTTATGAGCACATCGAGCTAATCTCTCCATCACGTTAACCCAGTTTGGGGAGTGGATATACAAAACCAGATTTGCCCGCTTACTGTCTTAAAATGAGAATAGAACTGTTTCTGTTTCCATCTTGTGGGCTGGGATTCTGGTGTGGGAACAGTCGGTCCGCGTTTTCCTCCTGCGGCCGGGCCTGCATGGGAAGCCACACCATGCGCAGATGCCCAGTTGGCGCGTATGGAATAAAAACAAAGGGAAGTTCAGTGTCAGATGGCATCGGGTTAAGTCCAAGGCCCCCATTTCACGGTCGGGAGGCTTGCGGGGGGATCCGGGGTGAGCCGGCTGCAGCTGCCCCGTCCCTCTCCACGCACGGCGGACTTTGCCAGGAGGTCGCGAGCCCTCCGGGGGCTAAGGGGGTCGCCTGTGGCCCTTTCTCCCATCGCTGTTCTCTTCGAGTATCTGCTTCTCTTCACTTGCACATCTGACCAAGCCCCTGCTGATTGACATTCTTCAATTTCATAGGACTTGGGCTGTGTCTCTAGGACGACGTTGCACAGCTTGGCTTGTAAAGTTCGGCTCTGACAGCGCTGTGGTTTCCCGCGTCTCAGAGCCTCGCCGTGTCCCCTCTCCCCCCAGCCCTCACTCCTTTCCTAAAGCACCTGTGAAGCTCTGACCCTGGGAGGTGGGGTCTGGCCTCCCTGAGCCATCAGCCGGGTCCCTGCTCTTTCCCCTGTGGAATCAGGGCTGGGTCCGGAGCACAAGGCGTAAGTCATCCTGTCCTGTCCTGTCCTGTCCTGTCCTGTCGCTCTGCTGGAGTTTCCTGGGCTCTGAAACCCGTCTTGTCTGTCACGTAGGAGTGTTGTGAAGACCAAGTAAAGTGACAGATATGCGTTTTATTTATCGGTGCAGGAATCTGCATAGGTGACACTTCATTTTTTAAACTATCACATATGGAGCATGGCAGTTTACGTACATGATTTCATTTAGTCCTCTTTGAAGTAGGTGCTGTCGTTATCCCCATTTTACAGATGAACAGAGTGAAACTCAGAGAAGTTCGGTTTGTGCCAAAGTACCCTGAGCTGAACAGGTCGGCTACCCTCGCCCAATCCCTGAAAGATACAGGCGTGACGACAGCTGCCCACGGGGTTTCCAGACGACGCCATAAAACACTATGTGTGAAAGGTCTTTGCAAATGGTTAGATGTTCCTGTCTTCCTCAAGAGATGAGCTACTTTAAACCGTATTTTTAGTGTGTCCCCTGGTAAGGAATATACTTAATGACGTGGCTTGGTGGCGGTGAGCACGCATTTGAATGAAGAGTTCCACAAGAACGTTTGTTCAGTGCGCCTTTGCGAGAACTGGCCAGTGGGACCTTGATGGCAGCTTTGTCTCTGTGCCACTCGGGAGTCTGCACCCTCTTGAGGACATGGCGCCAGCGTCTCTGCACTTGGCCGCGTGGGCTGCCGCATGGCTGTTGCTGCGACACTCGACTGCAGGGTGTGACTCCTCCGGCCGAGGCTCGGTGGTCCCAGGGGAATGTGCTGTGTTGGGGCCTGAACCTCCCACCTGGCTCTGCCCAGGGCTGTGCACCCACCCGTCCCAGAGGCCAGCATCTCTCTCTGCTTCGTGTCTTCCCTGCTGTGCTGGCGGTGACAGCGTCCTGTCTCAGAGGAGGGCTTGGCCTGCCACCTAGACGCTCCCGCTGCCTCCCTGCATCCCAGCTTGTAGCGTAAACGCCTCTCCCATCCTCAGGCGGGAGAAAACAAGCCCACCGCTTGTGGTGTCCCAGCACCAATTTGTCACCCGCTCCGCTGGCCCTGGCCCTTGGCTTCTCCTCTGTATGGTCCCTTTTTTTCCCATGGCCGCTCCAGCTGGGCGCTGGCCTGACACTGGAGTCACATGCTCTGGCCCCGGCCCCTGGCATTGTTCTCAAGGTTGTCGGCGTCCCTGCCCACGCCGTCTTTGCCGATGCAAAGGTCTTTTCATTAGTGGATGTTTTCCTCCTGTGAGACTTGTTTATGCGCCCCTCCCTCCCCCAGTAAGGATTTTACAAGCCACTGCAGCAAAACGCTGGGGCTCCACTTTGTGTCCGGCACAATCAGCACACGTAAGTCTTGTTCCGCTTCAGCTCTGCTGAGTGTCACTGCTCCCGACCCCAGGAAGAGTTTGGCTTTGCGAGCGCGGATTATAAGGACTGATGATCTCGGGGGCAGGAGCGAGGGAGACGCGTCTCCACCATTTCCCTGAGCCGGACCTGGCAGGCAGCTGGGCCCCTCCTCGCCTTCCTCTTCTCGCTAAAGCTAAAGAACTTGCCCTTGTGTTTTCTTCTGGCTCCAATTCGCTCGCTTGGCTTTTTTTCTAAGCTTGTATTAAATTGCTGCATGATTTGTGCCTGGAGAGCCTTTGGCGTAGCACGGTGCACGGAGAAGTGTTGTTTTTTGTGATTGGACCTTTGCCCTGCAGCGGCGTCTGCTCCTGTCTGAGCCAGGCGTGCAGGTGAGGCTCGTGCCTGGGGCCACTGGCAGAGGGAGGGGACACAGGTACCCTGGCAGCCGAGATCACTCAGCGGGGATGGTTGCTTGTGTGACTTTTAGGTGCCCCCTGGGGGCCTCAGCTGCTTGTGACAACGGCTGCAGAGCACCAGGCAACTTTGCAGTTGCTGTAACAAGTAAATATAATTCCTATTTTGAAGCAATCTGAATTTCATACAGAGCAATGGAGTTAGATGTATGAGGATGATGTCACTCACATCAATGACAGTATCTTTAATCATTGTTCTTTTCAACAATTCAGTTTCAAGAGGGGAAATTGAATTTCGGAAATCCGTATGTGGGAAAATTTCTCAATCAGTAAATGTGTGGTCTACTGTGTATCTGTTCCCTCCTCAATTCTGTAAGACCACCCCCCGCCCCCAGAATGGGATGAAGAATTGCTCAGAAGTTCTCACGCAAAATCCTAAGGACAGGAGACCTGATCCACGTGGAGGTATATCCGGAAATATCAGTTAAATAGGCTTTCAAGAATCCTATTAAAAGGCTCAACAGTTATATGAAACATGCAAGTATATAAGTATTTTAAAATTTAACTGACATGTGGAAATTGGATGTTCCAGTGATTTTAATGAAAAATAAAATTCAAGGCACAAGGGGGAAAAGAAATCCCAGTGTCAAAAGGAAAAATGCCCTTTATCTACTCACGCAAACAGTCCCCTTGTTCATAGCTGTCACAAAAGACATGACGAGCCACATTGTGCAGGATACAGGGTTCATGAGAGGCAGGTTTGTAAGTGGCAGGTAGCAGGAAAGTGATTTATGTCCCATGAAAATCCATTCAGCCGTGGTGGCACTTCTGTGGCATCTGACGCGTAAGGGGCCATTGTCTTCACATTCAGGGTGAGGACAAAAGGCTTCAGCTACTGAAAGGTGCTGGTTTGGGATAGGGATATCCTGTCTCCTTTTCCAGTAAGAGCAGGAACATGATTATCTAGGGTTTTTAAAAGAAAAAGCTTTTTGTTCCTTTCCATTTACTGACAGTAGAAGTTAAAGCAGAGCCTTAAAAATTAGGAGCACAGTCAATTTTAGTGTCAGGACCCAAGCATGGGAAGTTAAATCAGATGCCTCAGTTAAAACTGTGTGAAAGTTATTTATCCTCATTTAGATCTGGGGGCAACAAATGAATGGCTGTTGAGGTTAGACATGAGAGGCAGTAATTAGTAATAGGATAAAAGGACTCAAGAGGGAGATTAACTCAGTGCACCTATATTTAGCTTCTGATTTTACTTCATTCTGTTTGCTGTTTTTGAATTGCATTTATTAGTATGTAGGAGAACAAGGATCAAGAAGTATTTTTGTTCATGTGTCACAGTAGACCGTTGTTATTATTTATGTGATTCTTGGAAAATAATGGATTTTTACACAGGAAGAGATGTTTATTCTTTTCAAAGATTTTATTCATTTGGGGTAAGAATTTGACAGAAATTATAGCATTTGGTTTAGAAAAGCACTTAAGCTGTATATATCATTTAGGTTTCTCATGTCTCTTATTGGCTGTCATGTAGTTTGGATTGGGAGTCTGGAAGGAAGGCAGTGATGGCAGAAGGAGAAAAAAAAGTGAAATTGTTGTCCATTTCTTCAATATAGTGTGATAATGGTCTTCCATTTAATCTCGTCTTATCATTTTTGTTTTTTAGTGTCTGCTCAGTGCCAAGAAGCACCTATTGGTTCCAGGCCTCAAGAAGCTTATAGTTAAACAGAGTTTCTCAACCTTAGCACCGTTGGCATGTGGGCCAGGTGGTGGGGGCTGTCTTGTGCGCTGTAGGACATTTAGCGACATCCCTGGCCTCCACCCACTAGATGCCAGAAGCATCCCTCCCCCCAACCAAAAATGTCCCCCAGACATTGTCAGATGTCCACTGGGGGAGGAGCAGAGTCACCCCCATTTCAGAAGCACTGGTTTGACACTGTGCCTCTTGCTGTAGACGCTCACGGGCATTCTGTGCCATTACGGGTGTTCAGTTACTTATGTTTGTTTATATTTAAGTTTATAGTAGTTTTGGAAAAGCCATTTGAAAATGCCCTGAAGTGGTTTTTATTCTAGTCTGATAATTCCTAAAATAAGTCTTGGAAGTGTAGAGGAGAATCGCTAACTGCGTCCATGTGGGTGTGCTTCCGCAGGGGCGTTTTTGTCCTTGTTGTCATCATTTTACAAAGAAATGGAGCCCTCAAACCCGAGAGCCAAGGGAAGAGTGTCTTGATCTCCATGGGAGAGCGGGGGAGGGCTGTTTTCAGTGATCTCCTGATGTTCCCTGTGCTAACACAGTTTGCTCAGGCTGTGGAAGCTTCAGAGGTTAATAAAACTGTCGAGATCTTAAATGTAAAAGATGTAAGATTTGTTACAGATCAGTTTCGAAATGAAGCCTAAATGGAAATGGATTTGCTTTGTCCCTCCTTGTCTCCACCTGCCCTCTCCCTCTTTCTTCTTTTCCCTCCTCTCTTCTCTGCTTCTTCTGGCAGCTCTTTTGACAAACCCGTTGGTCGCCTATAATAATGACTTCGATGAATTACAAAAAGGTGCCCCTCCCTCAAGATACATTACAGTCATCTACCAGAAAATTGCCATCACAACTGTATAAAACTACAATGACTGACCCAGGGTAACTGGAACCCCAGGAGTTGTGCAGTGCACAGCTTGCGCAGCAGTGAGTGATGGCCGTGTTTGGGCAGTTTCATTCACTCCCGTGGCATTAGCTACCACTGGAATGCTGCTCGTTCTTCTATTTCTGACCCCAGACCAGACCTTTTCCTGGAGCATCATGCCTGCATGTCCAGCTGCCTTTTGGACATTTCCTCTTAGAAAACTCTAAAGCATCCCAAATGTAACATGTGCAAAATTGAATTACTGTTTTCCCCAAATATGCTTTTTCTTAAATTCAGGAGTCATCTTAGATTCCCCTTTCATATACATATACACACACACACACACACACACAGTGCACACATGCACACACATCACAAGCCCTCTGTGTCCCCCTCGCATAGTCCTTAAATCCTGTGATTTTCATTCAACCCCCACTTTTCTCCTGTTGTCCTATTTCCCTTTTTATGTCCCTGCTCCTGGGGCCTGGGCCCTTGCAGTCATCTCCTAACTGATCTCCCTTCCAGGTTGCACACCCCTTCAAGCACCCTCCAACCAGAGTGCTCTTACAAGATGCAGATCTGATCTTACTGTTTCCCAGCAGGGTGCTCAGATTCCTTCTGTTGTCTAATTGTCTGTGCCTCCTTTCCTGTCGAATTTATAACCTTATTCCCTCCCCCTAAATGTCCAGGCATTGAATATCTGCTAAGTACAGGGCCTGTTCCAGGCGTTGGCAATTCAGCCTGTGGGGTCCTTGCCTGCAGGAGCTTACCTTCTAGGGGGCTGTACTATTTGCATGAACATGAACTTGAACCATGAACTTACCATGCTGTGTCATGCCTTTGCTCATCTTCTGGAATTTTAGGACTCAACTAGGGTATTGTGGCTCCCACTGGAATTACCACTCTTCTTTTTATGTCTTCTTTGCATCATGTATTTCAAGATTCCTCTCCATCAGGGCCTGGCCTTACCAGGTGCTGTATTCCCAGCACCTACAGTAGTGCTTAGCACATAGTAGTTGCTTAATAAATGCTTATTGAATGAAAGGTACACAAGAATGGAAACATTTTGATATTAGTGTGTCATGTATAGTCTTCCTTTCTTTGGTCATGCTCTTTTTTCTGATAAGAATATCTGCTCCTACCCACAACCTATCCCACATAAGCCACTCTCCCCGTTCTTAAAAATGTCCCTGTCATGAACCCTTGCTGATCCCTTCCCTTTCCTCAGTTACTTTTTGACAGATCCAATTGCTTTTTTCATGATTTCAGTAGCATTTATTTAATAAGTACTGCATATCTGCTATTTGTCAGGAGTTGTGCCAAGTTCTAGAGATACAACAATGGGAAAAGACCTGATCGCTGCCCTCAAGGAACTCACGGTCTAATAGGGGAAAGCATTTTGTTCATGCCTGGCTGCCTGCTTGGTCAGCGGATGGCTGTCATTCATGCAGTGGTGCAAGGACCCAGGCCCCTTCCCTGTTGTGGCTCTGCTCACCCCATTGTGCTTCACTTCATGTGAAAGGGGAAAAAGAGAGCGCACAGTAGACACACTAGCTGCTTAAAGCCTTGCCTCAGAGGTGACAGGACCACTTCTCTCATAGTCCGTTGGCAAAGACGAGTTCCAAGGCCACCGCAAACTACAAGGGCAGCTGAGACATGCAGTCTTACTGGATGCCCAGAAAGAAGAGATGGCGTTTTGGTAGACAGCTGGCAAACTCAGCCACGTATCTCATTATGCTAGTTGCAAGCTGTGTTAATTAGTTTCTTCTACATATTAATTAGTTTCTTCTGCTTAGAACACTTTCACCTAAAATATTTGCAAGACTTACACCCTCACTTCATTTAAATCTCGGCTCATCTGAAACTTCTTCTAAGTGTAAGACCACACAATCTAGAAGAGTTCCCCATGCCCTCGTGCTGCCTTTTCCCCCCTTTAGAGCCCCTGTCACACATTAGGTGCACAGTTTTGTTTATTGTCCTCCCTGACACAAGAATGTGAGTGTCACGAGGGCCGTGACAGTGTTTGTCTTGCTCACTGCTGTATCTGCAAAGACTAAAATAGTGCCTGGCACTTGTCTCCAAGGATTATGAACTTCTCGAAGGTAGAGATTTGTCGTTCATGTTTCAGTAAATGTTTGCTGAGCCTGCCTTGTGCTAGACAGGCCTTGGGGACACATCCTGGAAAAAGTTGACAGGCCCCTGCCCTCCTCGAGTGTACAGTCTACTCAGTCTCATTCAGCTTTATTTCCCTGAGCTTAGTATTTAGAAGCCATTACACACACGTTTGTGGAGTGAGAAAAACCAATGAACAGCATACTTAGAAAAATCTCCCTGTAGTAAATATATTGTTCAGTTATAGGAAATGATAACCTAAGTGGAATATTTTGCAGAGCATGGTGAAAATGTGCGGGATCAAAATCTACCCTTCTCTGCTTTAGCCTTTAAAAACTTCTGCTTGTTAAGTGACTCTCTTCATTGCTAATAATAACACCAGTGGGGGGAACTTGAAGAAAGAGGCATTTGTCACCAAATGGTAAGTTAGCAACTTGGTATCTGTGTTGGAACACATGGTCATTAACGGCATTTGGACTAAATCTATTAGAATTTAGAATCTACTTGGGGACAAATGGAAATATCCTTCTGCTTAGAAATCGCTTTTTCTACTTTAAGATATTGTGGATTAGAAAGGGATAAAAATTAATTTCAAGCGAAAGCCTGTTTTGTGAAAGGATTCGTTGTGTGTCAGTGGAAATTCTTCGGGGAAGTGACATCTCTGGAGGAAGAAACACAAACAGCTCAATATAGTCAATTTCTGCTACACCAAGGAAAAATAACTGAAACTGCTTGTTGGTTTTCTGTGGGCTGTAACAGTTGGTTGACTCAAATTTCTACTTTGTACAAATTGTGAAAATCTAGCCTTAATAGGAGGAGCCCCTGAATGTTCAGGTTCTGTCTGAAGATACAGGGGCTGGAAAATGTGGCTAGGGCTTGTCAGTGGGTACCGTTTTTACAGATGCAGAAACACTTTTGGAGCTTGCTTACGTTGTGAAGTGTTTCCAACTAGCAGTTATTAAAGTAGTTCAAGCAAAATCAGTTTCTAATGATAAGTGACAACGCTGCCTTAAAATAGTGTTCAAGAAAATAGGCTGCACATATAATATTTTAGGACGTCTAAGGGCTTGAGCCCTCTTGTGAGCACCTGCTCACCAATTTCTTTATTCTGTTTTTTACTCAGATTTATAAATTTTCCTTCCTTTCTTCATAAGGACAGATAAGTAAGAATAGATACCAATTTTTCCCCTCATTATAACATTAGCCTGTTATACTAGCAACATTCATTTTGAATATCTGGCCATGTTTAGCTATTCGTATTATGTTTACAGTTATTCTTGGCTGGGTGCGGTGGCTCACACCTGTCATCCCAGCACTTTGGGAGGCCGAGGTGGGAGGATCACTTGAGGTCAGGAGTTCAAGACCAGCCTGAGCAACAGTGAGACCTTGTCTCTACTAAAATTAGAAAAAATTAGCCAGGCATGGTAGCACATGCCTGTGGTCCCAGCTACTCGGGAGGCTGAGGCAGAAGGATTGCTTAAGCCTGGGAGTTTCAGGTTGCTGTGAGCTAGGGTGACACCATGGCACTCTAGCCCAGGCGACAGAGTGAGATTCGTTTGTCTTAAGAAAAAAAAACGCCCAGCTTTCTACTTAATAATCTCAGATCTGGATTCAGTCTGGACTGACTTTGTTAGCCAAGAGATTGAAATCCAAGGGGACAATCTAAGGCTTAGGTTTTAATTTCTGGTTTCTTTGAAAATTACCTTTTCAGGCCTTACTTTTCATTTGATACTTTTACTTTTTTAGCTGTCTTGTTTTCTACCCTTACATTTCAGTAATATTTGAAATGCTTTTAATTCTTCAATGGCTTTTTAAGATGATCGTATTCTGCTAGCGTGAAATTTTAGAGAAAATTTTTATTTTTTTCTTTAAGATTTACTATGCTCAGTTTTCTGAGACAAACATACCTTTTATTTTGTTTGTCTTCTTTCCAACTGCTACGTTTTAAAGCAAGTATTTGTGTGATCAATAAAATAGTCCCAACCCCAAAGAAGATTCTGAGGTAGGTCTCTGTGGAGGGACTTAGGTGGCTGAAAAGTTTGGTTCAATAAAACCCTCAGTTCTTTAGCCACATGCCATTATAACTGTGGCTACAACTGCTAGGAAGAGGAATGATTCCTTCCAACATTTATTAAATTAAGTCTAATTACTATGTTGGCATGCCATGCACACCTCACAACTGTGTACTTTTTTGAGTTTTTAAGTAAAATAATTCTGTTTAGTAAAAATGTTAAAGAAGAATGAATAAGTTTAAGTAGAAAGATTTTAATTTTCATCATGTACCACATGTTCCGATCTCTTCAGCTGTTCTGATTAAGTCATCAGAGGACCAGCCTAGACGGGAGCTGAGGGTCCTGAGAGTTTGCTGGAAGTTTTCTGTTCTGATCTGCAGTGACTGTCAGAATCCACAATTTCTGAAAAAAAAAAAGAAAAACACCAAAATCCCCAAAGTACTATATAGCGCTTCCTTCCAAATTGAAGTCAAGGATCAGAGCTGCAGGTGGGGCTTAGCAGTGAGGAATACGTCATCTGTCAGCCTCTCCTCCTCCCAGGTGAAAGCTCAGGCTATAGGCACTAACTCACCCACCACCTTTGTAATCGTACGCTTAGAAAAAAGTGAAAAGGAAAGCTAGAAATCTGTCTGCTCCACGTGCCAATAATTGAAAATACTGCATAGTGGTGACCACTGTGGTACGGACAGTGTCATGGACGCCGATAACCCCGCACAGTCCTGGGCACAGTGGGGAAGAGGGGCTGCCTGGGAAAGCTTCTTGAAAGAGCTGGCTCTTCTCCTGCCCTGGATGTTTGGCCACTGCGTCAAGAGTTGTGTTTCCCAAAACCGTTTCATGAAACCTGGTCCCTGGAGATGCTCCCCCTACCAAAAAAAAAAAATGTGTTGTGGTCAAAGAAGTTTGGGAAATGATGCAAAATATCCTCTTCACTGTATACATTTGCATTAAAAATCCTGAGATGTTCTCCAGTAAAAGAACCTGTCTCACCTTGATTTTACAAAGCTTGACAAGAGGTTGTGGTCACAGAACTTGCCCAACACACACCAACACTTTTCACTTGTCTCCCTCATGGTTCTAAGGAACTGGCAGCTCACAGAAAACACTTTGCAGAGTTTTCTGAGGGGCCGTGGATTTGTACCAGAAATAAGGAGATATTGGCCAAATATAATAGTGTAAGGGAGTAGACGTGAATGAGCTCATCTTATATTTCCTTTTTTGCTCATTTGTTAGAATCTCTTTTGTTTTAATTCTGCCTAGAATAACTACCATCTGAACAGCTTTGAAAACAATTTTTTTTTTTTTGAGACAGAGTCTCGCTTTGTTGCCCGGGCTAGAGTGAGTGCCGTGGCGTCAGCCTAGCTCACAGCAACCTCAAACTCCTGGGCTCAAGCGATCCTCCTGCCTCAGCCTCCCGAGTAGCTGGGACTACAGGCATGCGCCACCATGCC
>CM052454.1:9550332-9571627 GCA_028533085.1 Varecia variegata | reverse complement strand
CTCCCGTTACTGACATCTTATATGTTAATATAGTACATTTGTGAAAACTAATGACCCAATAGTGATATATTATTATTAACTGAAGGCCATATTTAATTCAGCGGTCCTTAGTTTTTACCTAATGTCCTTTTCTGTTCCAGAATCTCATCCAGGAAACAGCATCACATTTTTTAAAATTTTTTATTTATTTATTTTATTTCAGCGTATTATTGGGGTACAAAAGTTTAGGTTACATATATTGCCCTTGTCCCCCCTCCCCCCCCAAATCAGAGCTTCAACCATATCCATCCCCCAGACGGTGCGCATCGCGCTCCTTATGTATGTATACACCCATCCCCTCCCCTACCCACATCTGCCCAACACCTGATTAATGTTATTCCTAAATGTGCTCTTAGGTGATGATCAGTGAAACCAATTTGATGGTGAGTACATGTGGTGCTTATTTTTCCATTCTTGGGTTACTTCACTTAGTAGAATGGGTTCCAGCTCTATCCAGGAAAATACAAGAGGTGCTAGATCACCATTGTTTCTTATAGCTGGGTAGTACTCTGCAGCATCACATTTAATCATCACGATTTCTTAGGGTCCTCTTGGCCATTTTTGTCATCTCAAGGGTACATCCTGTCATCATGACTTACCTATCACTGACATCGTCATGTCAACATGATCTGATCACCTGGCGGAGTAGTGTCTGCTAGGTTTCTCCACTGCAAAGTGACGTTTTTTTTTCTTTCCCATACTATGCTCATTGGAAGGAAGTCACTGTGTACAGCCCAGAATGGGGAATTTTGTCCCCTCCCATTGTGAGCAGAATATTTACATAAATTCTTTGGGATTCTCAGTTGTATTTTTAAGTGTGTAACTAAAAACTATTTGGAGGGTGAGTGGTTACTGTTGTATTCATTATAGCTACTTACAAACTTGGTCTGATGGACATTTTATTCTAAAGGGATAAAGCAGCTTCCCAAAGTGCAGCCACCCAGCCTCGGTCAGAGACTGTTGAATTTGTCTCAGTAGTGTGGCAGGAGTGCCAGATGCTGCCTGCTCTTTTTCTGTGTCAAGATTTAATACTGTTGGTGAGTTTGTTTCTGCTTCAGTCGGTTAAGTGTTATTTTTGGAGACCACAGAACTGCTTGTACTGTATGTTGCTATAGAGTATATGGTCTGTCTAGAAAAATGCTAGCATGATAAAATTTACTATTTTAATATCTGTAGTTTAAAAGCATTACTATCAAAAGCATCCTTTTGTGACTATTAATTGGCTCTGACTTTGTCACTCCCAATAGTAGTATATAATTAAAGATTTTCTGTTTAGTCAACTTTTAAAGTATTTCATATTTAACATTGTGTACATTACAGTGTAGTTATAGGGGTCATTTTGCTGCTGCTTTTTTCCCCAAAATATTGGTATAATTCCTTTTAACAAATATATTTAAAAATAACCACTTCATGTGTTTTTTGATGAATATAAACTTGGCAAGAATTAGAAAATTGTCAAAATATAGAAGTTTCTCACTGTCTCTCCATATATATATATATATTTCTACCACCACCCCCTTATCTTTAGCAGAGAATGGTAATAAGTGGACTTCAGAAGACTTCCCTTAAGGCAGCACTGCTGAAAATGAATAACATTGCCTATCTCAATCCACAAGAAAAAAAAATTGGGTTAATAGAAATGATTTTTTTCAGTTTCAGATTTTTCTCTCATCAATTTTTCTTAAGCCCTTGGCACTTGCTACCACATGCCATTGGTGAACATTGGTAAAAGCGAATGCATAAATAGCAAAAGAATATTAACAGAAAAATTCAGCCAGCCAGTGAGTTCAATAACCCTCTTTATCATTTTGCTAACACATGAGTTTAGGCTGGGATTTTAGATGGCTTTCATATACTGCCATTTCTGCCAAAAAAAAAAAAAAAAGAAAGAAAATTGTTCTTGGTTCATAAAAAGCAACAAAGTATTTCGGTGTTTCGTGTTTTCCCTCAATGGGCAACTCCACTTCCGGGTGCTTTATTGTCAGAGCAGGTTTCAAGCCCGCAGCATGGATGAGTAAGACGCGATCCGGGAGTCTCTGGGAGCTTCCTGAGACAGGAAGGCGCAGGTCATCCTAAATTGTGTAATAATCATGTGTCCATCCTTATGTAGGAAGAATGGAATTGACTTTCCCGCCCACACATTTGGCATAAAATTCCCCTGCATCTGGGGCCAAGGCCGTGGGTTGGGTGGCAGGTGGAGACATGGTGCTCGGGTGCAGGGGCAGGTGCCTGGAGTGATTTCCCAGGTTTTTTGCAGGAAGAAGAAACCTACCAACAGTCTAACAGTATGGTGGATCTTTTTTATTGAAAGGGTTGGGTCAAATTACCGAGAACTGTGAGTTCATTGATTGTCGCTGCTGATGGGGCTGGGTGAAGCCAGGCTTGTGAATGCAGTCTGAAAATTCGTATTCTCGGTTCAAGCTAATCCATATTTACTTGCTTATTTTTACATTTATCTTTTAGCATTAATACCTGAATATTTTTTTGGGGGGGGTATGGGAAGTATCATTATTCAGCCAAATTTGTTTTTTAAAGCAACTACTATGTGCGAGGGACTGTGCTGGGCAAACACAGGTGGGCGAGATGGGCACGGCCTCCGTTCTCGTGCTGCGTACAGCCTCGTAGGGGAGACAGCTGAAAAACGACGACAATAGAATTGAAAGGGCTGACTGCAGGAAGGGAAGTGTTCTGAACGGGGAATGAGCTAGCAAAAGTGGCCAAAAAGATTTCGCTGAGGTGTCATCCTAAAGGAACCCTCAGGGGTAAGAAGGGGAAGAGGAAGAGATTCAATCAGCAGGGAGGCTGGGGTGGGAAATTGCCTGGCCTGGTGAAGGAACAGAAGGTAGGCCCGTGTGACGTGAAACTGGAGCAATGGTAGGAAGGAGAGCACGGAGACCCTTAGGGTCACCAAGTCTGGTGTGCCTACAGGAAAGTGCACATGGTGACAGATTTTTAGAAACTGAATGTACCCATGTTACCAAGCACCCAGATCACAAAACTGGGCATGTCCAGCGCCGCTAGGAGTGCTGGAATCCATAGTCACCCCCATTGTTACTTCCATGCATGGTCCAATCCCGTTTCAGGGCCTTGCTTTAGGGAAACTTCTGGTGTTCTCAGGCTATTTCTTCTATAACGAGCCAAGGCCTAACGCTTCCAGCAGGTTGCAGAGTATTTTTCTCTGGGAATTTATAATAATGACGCTTCCTCTCCTCAGTGCCCACCTCTCACATAAACGTGCAAATATTTGGTAAATAGGACACACGTTTATTTTCCAAATGTGTTTAACACGTAGTCTCTTTAGAAACCCTCTTGTCCTTCCAGAGGGTTCTTGATGATAATATTTGTGGATCTAATATTTGTTAGGTCTAAGCTAAAAATTTTGTTTTCATTCAGAATTTATGCATGTTTTTAACAGTTCATATTTTCTGTGGTAATAGAATATTTTAGGGTTTGTTGCCTCATTATATTTTGATTCTTATATAAAAAGCCTGCAGGGGCATTTAACCACGTTTAAACTAGAAATAAATGAAAGATAATATAGTAATTTCAAGTAGCTTTGTGTTCAAGATGAGATTTTTGAAAGTTATTATTCCGCAGTGAATTTTAATGACGATTATTGTGTACAATGGCATTTATGGATGTGCAGCAATCGAATGAGTGTGATTAGTATGTTAGATTATGGATTTGTACATGTGAAATGAGAATGTTTTAATAAGATTTCTCCATAATGGTTCATGCTGTGAGCACACAAAGTAAGACGCTGAATTTCACTAAGTCTCATGGCATCAGTAGGCTCATATTTCAAATCAAGATGAGTTTCAAATTTTTAAAAACACTGCTAAGAAGTTAAAAGACAGTTATGTAAGCAGATATCTTATATCCTTTTGGGATGTTGGGACAAGATGTTTCTTTTTATAATGCAAGGAAAATCTTGCTTTTGAATGGATGAAGTATAAAATGGAATTGAATTTATACTTTGAGGAAAAACTTGTTAATTGCAAGACCTTGTTAGGATTTAACACATCACCAAGAATGCTTGTGACGTTTTCTTTGAGAGGCTTTTGGAGAAGAACTAGCTGAAGTCTGAAATCTGTTTTGGATTGGTTTTGGCCAAGCTGGTGATTGGTCATTGAGACCTTCTTATCTGGTGATCCTAAGAAATATTCTGACAACACATAAATGCTTATTTCACTGTTTCACGTTCTTTCAGTAAAAGCATATGAATAATTTTTCAGGGAGTGAGACCATTCTTATGGCATTTTAAAGGAGAAGCATATCATTATATTCAGTCTGTATCATTGCCTTTATTTTTATTTTTTAAAGCCCATTTTACTCCATTATCAAGATATTATGATCTAGATGGACAATTTGGCACGATTGTTTCTGTTGTAGTTTTCTGTAATACCGCCACCTAGGGATAGTTTTTAAACTGTCTAGTATTTAATATATTGTTTTTACTTCATTTAAGATGCATTTTAGCATTTTAGCCTTGGACTTTGATTTTTCTTCCTCTTAGACATTTAGGTTGATGCTAAAATGCTATCTTCTTGTTTTTGCTTTTATGTAATTTAATATTTTTAGACAGCAAATTAGGCAATTTTATACTAGTATTATCTAGCAATGTGTTTTGCTTACTGTTCCTTTTGAGATGTTAGCTCACAAAAACCTTTTATTTAAATACATATTAAATGTAATGTTGAAGATGTATGACTTTAATTAAAGACAACTGTTGACTAGCATTGTAGTGGCATCAGGAAAAGTAACAAGGGGCTCACACCAGTAATCCTAGCACTTTGGGAGGCTGAGGCAAGAATATCGATTGAGCCCAGGAATTCAGGATCAGCCTGGGCAACATAGCAAGACCCCCTCTCTACAAAAAAAAAAAAAAAAAGTAAGCTGGGTGCAGTGGCATGCACCTGTAGTCCCAGCTACTTGGGAGGCTGAGATCAGAGGATTGCTTGAGCTTGGGAGTTTGAGGTTGCAGTGAGCCATGATCATGCCACTGCACTCCCATTCCAGCCTGGGCAACAGAGCGAGACTGTCTCAAAAAAAAAAAAAAAAAAAGAGAGAGAAAAGAAACAGTCAATAGGTCATTCGTCATTTGAAATCTTTCACATTATATGACATCTTAGTAAATTCCAGATACCCCTTGAGAAAGGTGAACTACTTACAGGGAAGGGATGAAGCAGCACAGAACCTGAACTTAACCTGGTGGTCAGTGTACTCTGTGAGATTGAGGTTATTAGCTCAGATACCTGAGAACGCTGTATCCGGTGGTCAAACCACTGTCATAAGGGATGTGTCCGTCTCTTGGCTTTGCTTTCCCTTGGATTGGCTTCATTCTCAGCTAGGGTATCCCTGTGTGGTTTCAAGGTGGCCACTAGCAGCTCCGGGCATCTTTCCTACCAGTTTAATAACTCTAGCATATGAGAGTTTCTCTTTCAAAATACTTGGGCAGAAATCCCAGGATTGAGTCTCGTTGGACTGGCCTTGAGCACTTACTGTTCCCAAACCAGCTGTTGTGGCGAGGTAGGGGGGGTGCTGTGATTGCCAGGATGGGGTCACGTCCGTCCCATCTCATGCCAGAGCCACCAGCGTGTTGCTCAGAGAAAGACCAAGGTGTTGGAACAGAAGGAAGGGAGGCAGACTCCAAGCACCCCGCAAAGCCCCTGCATGTTCAATAAAAAGATGCATGAAAAACAAAGTTTAATTTCCACTATGTGGTTAGCTGGTACCATATAATTTTGCATGTAACTGTGCATGGACCTCTTTTCTCCACGTTGCTTTATCACATTAGTTTTATTACGGTGAGGGACTGAGTCTTTTCCGTTTTTTATATTCCTCTCAGCATTAAGCATAGTCCTAAATAACTGGACTCCAAATGCTTAACTGATTGGCCATTTCTGAAGTATAATGGAGATAAGTAGGAAATGTTAACATCATTTTTTCTTTGCTTGCCGGTTCTGTTTTTCACTATGTGTTTGAGAGAGAACACTTAGCTTCGTAGGTGGACAGCTCTTCTTTGCCATGAATATGTTTAGCGCTGTGAAAGGTGACATGGACTCCGGCTGCAGGTCTTAACTGGGGGTTCACATGCTAAGAGACCGAGGAAGGGTTTCTGGGTATCTCTGCACCGCCCCAAATCCTAGCAGAATTGTGTGCATACATTTACACACCTGTGTACATGTGTCTTGAGACAGGATCCCCAGCTTTTGCTAGGTGCTCCAGGGGGACCCCTAACCAACAAAAGGCTCAGAAGCACTGATGGGAAATATCTTACATGCACAGGAAACGGTTTCTGACTTTTAAGAGATACAATAACTTACTCTACGTGAAAGAAGCTAACAGTTGATGCTACTCAGGAGAAGCACATAGGAACCTGAGCTCGCGGACGAATGTCAACCTGTGTTGATGAACTCAGTCCGCACAGAGCTCCAACAGAGCATGTCATGGACGAGCCTGGAATAAAACGGGCCTCCCCGGCCCTGCCAGCCGACCGCTAATGGCCGCACGCGCGCTGCCAGCTGATCTTGGCTCGGTGCTTGGAAGCGGGCACAGAACCACTTCTTGCCATCTGGAAGGAGAGGGAAGTGATGAAATATGTTCCTTTGCTCTCACAAGCAATTTATGGCGACAGTTTAATAGAAGTTTAAGCGGCATCCTTTCCCTGGGCGAACAGGGAGCGGGAAGCCTCGGTGGGTGCCAGGGCTGGTGTCGGAGGTGGAGCCCTCGGCGTCTCCTCGTTGCCGCCTACGCCACAGCCGCACAGGGGACAGTGGGGACAGCCTGGCGTTTCTTCTAAGCCAGTCAAGGCTACTGTTGTGCTTTCCGTTTTGAATTTTCCCCCAAAGCTGAAGTTGTCCCCGTGAGTTTCAAGCGGAGCCGCGTGCCTGGGGGCTGCCCCGAGCGCGGGTGCCGTGTGCCGTGTGGACCTCGGCCGCTCACGCCGGCGCGCTGCGTCAGCGTCATCGCCACCGCCATTCCGGCTCTGAGTCACTCCGTCAGCATCGGATACTGAGGGTTTTGTGAGGGATTCTTAGTCTCTCATATTTAAAGAAAAAAGTCCTCTTAGGGAATCAAATGGATTAGCCCAAAGGATTTCCTCATGAAAATGTGGCGTGGTCGGTTCTAGTTTCCGAGCCGTGTTTGGGAGATTTTAGAGCCTCCTGCGCTACACTCGCGGCCTTCAAACTGTTTGGACAATGATCTGTCATAAAGTATGTTTTCTGTCATGATCAAGGATATTCGTCTGTGTCCATATACATTTACCTCAGAAGGTTTCACAAAGCAGTGTTTACCCTCACACCCCACGCTCTGGCATTTTCTGTTCCGCGGAGGAAATACTGCTGCTCTCCACGCACTCGATCAGCCTCGCGACCGACCAGTCGCGGCACCTCAGGGATCCGCCATGGGATACTGTCTTTCCTGTCGCTGTGGTGAGCGGCGGCTCACGACACACATGGCAGCTGCGCCTCTTTGCGGGGCACGGCAGGACCGACCGTGTGTGGTCTCGGTTCCGCGTGGACGTTGCGGAGCGGCAGAGCGCGGTGGCCGAGAGCGAACGTCCTGTCACCGTTGTGTCCTGGCTCTGGGACCCGCCACCTGCTCTGGTGGGGGGCACGTCTCTTAACCTGACTCAGTTTCCCTTGATTTAAAATAGAGATAATAAGAATACAAATCGCAACACATGCGGGTTGAGGTGGATATATATGTACAATATGAATATATTATTAATATAGCTCAGTACACATTTATTATGTCAATGCATACCAATATAGTATTACTACAGAATTGATTATACAGAATTGATACAGAATTGATAATTCTAATAGCAAACATTTGTTAACTGTTACCTTATGCCTATGGCAAATTTTGCAAGTGTTTGCCATTAGCATTATTGATACTGTACCTTCATATTTATGTGGATCCCTGCTTGGATTGCATTTTCCTTCTGCCCTTTGGAATAACTCACATTGAGCCTATTAAAAGTAGGTGGTTATGAGTAGGATAAGCCCCATGTTCCAAAGCGTGGATGGTAAGCAACATGATGAAATGAAAAAAATATGTTGCAGCTACACGAATTAGGACATTTCCAGTTCCAAGTCACAGAAACCCCAATCAAACCGACTTAGGCAAAAGCTGGAAGTTACGGATTCACATAACAGAAAGGTCTAGGAGTGTCGCTTTTGGCGTTGGCCATATCCAGTTGCTTTGATGCTATTAGAAATCTTTCTCTGCATTTCTTGCTCTGCCTTTCTGTGTTGACTTCGTTTTCAGGCAGGCTTGCCCCCAAGCAGTGGCAGGAACAGCCGCCAGCTGCTCTAGTTTATGTCCCACTGGCAGGAAGAGAGACTGTCTTCTGTGGTAGTTCCAGCTGAGTGCTGCATCTGATGGACGTGGGCTCTGATGGGCGGGACTCGGGTCACCCCTTCGACCCTTTGCCATCGTGGGTCACTGAGCCACGGGAGGCACTAGTCGTCGGATATCCGCAGTCACGTACCCGCTCAGGGGGCTCAGCCCCTCTCAAACCACACAGTCAGAATGGGGAGATGCCCACCATCCCTTCTCTGAACGTACCACTTTCTGCGCAAGATGTCGTCTTTGAATAATCCAGCTGAGAGTAGTGTTAACACTTAGACTCTCTTTATTCCAAGCTATACCTCATTTCCACTCTGTTGTTTTAGTTATTACAGGTACATAATAGTTGCATGTATTCATAGGGTACATGTGATGTTTTGATACAGGCATACAATGTATAACAATTTATATTACAGCTATGTTAGAAAACGTGTCATCCTTTGTTTTCTAATCACTGCTAAGAAGGTTCTTTTTCAGCCACCCCATTTTTGTGTTGCCCCCTAAAAGTTATTCCCTGTTACCTCGTTTTATGCCTCCCTCTCTTATCTGCTTTCCCAAGCTTTTGCACTTGTTTCCCACTTTAAGAACAGCAAGATTCAGAGCCATGGCGCCCTGCCTCCTCCTTGTCATTTTGTGGTCTAGCCATCCTGGGGTCAGGACTGCGTTCTGCAGCTCTCCTTCTGTCCTCTGCCCGTGAGTGGGGATCGTTGGCTCACCAGGCTGCGTGAGGTTGGGTCTCTGAGTTGTTGGACAGCCAATGGCTTTCCCTGCACACGCACACACATGCACACACGCACGCACACACAGCCACAGATGGGGCAGTGGACAATGGACACTTTGGTTTCAGTAGGGACTCCAGATGGTGGAGCGTGTCTGCCAGGAAGTGTAAGAGAATCGCAGGTCTGGAGCCAGGGAAGTTGAGGGGACACTCGGAGCCTTTCATCTGCCATATGCAAAATATGCTTGCTCGCTACTTAAATCAGAAACAAGGTAGGCACTTCTTTGTTTTTAAGGGCAATATTGTGCTCGAATATTTGTTTTCTGTTTTTTATTTTTTTTTTTCTTCTAGAGATAATAAATGTTGTATTGCCCAGGCTGGCCTCAAACTCCTGGGCTCAAGCAATCCTCCCGCCTCAGCTTCCCAAGTGTCTGAGATTATAGGAATGCGCCATCACACCCAGCTTGTGCTCTAAAGTTTTATTATAACTGTGTAGGATGGATAAGGGAAATGTTGTGAAGTCCATGTGTAGACAAAGGTATCAATTCAGATATTTTCAAAGTATGCATTATTTTGGGGGAAAATTGAGAAATTTGCTAAAGACATTTAAAAAATTCTAAAGTCTCAGAATTTTTTTTGTGTACATATATGTGTGTATATACACGTATTACTTATGTACATTAAGAAATGCCAGGCGAGGTACAGGTGTGATTTACAGATATTGTCTAATGGGATCTCTGTAACACTGTAGGAGTATCTGTTGTGTGAGAACACAGGGACACACAGAGCTGAAGCCCTGTCGTCAAACTTAACTGGGACAGGTAATTGGTCACTTAACCTAGAAAGTCAGTGAAAATGGAAAAATGCACGTAAAATGATGCAGACATTAAACATTTTATTTTAAACGAAAACATAAGTTTCAAACAGCATGTAGATTAGCATTTTGTTTTTCCCCTGCTAGTGCTGTGTACATGGAGACCTTGATATTTTTCCCTTAGTGGTCTGTCACTTGCAAAATTTTAAGTACCAGAGATGTTTTGATGTAGGACCAAGGCCTTTTCCTTGTGTAAGTATCATCTGACTAAGGTATCTTTCTTATAAAAACTGTACTTTTTCAGCCACATCTCCCATTTACATTTCTCTAAGGTAGATCTAGAATTTAGTAATACTGCCGAAGTAATCTGAGTTGGAGATTCTTCCAGAAATTTTCCAGTCTTTTATAGTCGTCTCTGCCATACCTAACTCAACAACAAACTTTTTTCATGGTTTGCCTTCGTAGAGTCTTTGCAAGGTATTTAGCTTAGTTTTTATGGAAACGACTATTTCCTGATGTTCACATTTAATAGCTTTTATACGATGCTTGGGTATTGTACATGCAAAGCAAGTGCAGTTGGCACAAAAAGGTTTGAATGGAGACACAGCTCACCTGGAATAAGCACACGGCTCCACTGGTGGAATAAATGTGAGCAGGTGTGTTCGCTCCAGGATCATCAGTGGCTGATACTTACGTGGGACTTTCTGTGTGTTCTAAGCTCTTTATATTCGTTGACTCATTTAGTCCTCGCAGTACCCCTGTCAGGTAAGGTATTATTGTCCCTTCTCACACACAGATGGGGAAAATGACGTGCAGAGAGGGTAAGGGATTTGCTGGAGAGTGGCCTGCTGGCCGCTGGCATCGAGCTTTAGTCAAGATGCTTTGCAAAGGGAAGGAGAACACTTCACATTGGAGGTGAACTGAGAGCAGAGAGAGAGAGACTGTCCCTTAAAGAAAATCCCACCGTAACCATAAAGACTTCTGAAATAGTCTCCATGTGTCCCTAAAATTAGAGTAGATGGAAGTGTCGGGTGCACCTTGGCCCTGGTGTCGTTAGTGTTTCGGTGAAGCTGAGGCCCCACTGGCTCCGAGGTGTGGGATGAGTTTAGGGTTCGGGCCATGCTGCAGTGTGGGAGAGGCTCGTGGCTCCTGGACCTCCTCACTCTGTTTTTGGATATAGTATAAGAAGCAGAGATTTTGTAAAATATATTCTAATTTTTACAGATAATTATTTGAGGGAAAAGATTTAAGTACTTCAAACAAAAATATTGCAAGTGACTTAAAAGTGTCTTTTTTGGGTGGGGGTGAGGGGGAAAAGCATTTTGTTTATGCAAATACAGCAGGACACTGAGATCCAGCAGGAGATGGTGACCTCTGGGTACGCAGTAATATTCTCCATCTCCCCTACCCTCACCATCAGTCGTTCAGACAGTAGGAAACTCACAGGTAAATAGATATTAACATTAATAGATAGGGGCCACTTTTAAACACACATGCAGAGCTTTTTTTAAAAAAGCACATACGTGTATGACATTTTGGTGAATGATGGTTATGTAAAAGCCAAGGTAATAACAAATAAATTTGAATGAATTCTTTTATAGTACATACAGTCAAAAGAAATTTAGCAGTGAAAATCGGTACAAAACAAACAGCAAAATGGAATAAATTTGAATAAATTTCTGCATAGGCAGTCACAGTACGCATTGATAAATATTTCAACATAAACTGATACAAAGTATAACATAAAATATTAATTTGGAAGGAATTCCTGTGTCGTGCATTGAATAAAAGCTAATATCTCAGTGAATAGTATGTACATACCAAGCAACAGGGGAAAAACCTGAATTAGTTTTCACAAGGTGGCCGGAACCTGGTATTTATGTGTCTGCTGACTTTGAGCTACATACACGTCACGACAGTCGTGTGGATGAGGGTCTTAGACGTGAGGGGATGGCCCTGCCTCCGGTCAGCTGCATGGCCCTTGGCCTCCTGCCCTGCCCATCTCAGGGACCCTCTGCAAACCAAGGAGCTCACTCAGTGAGTTGGTGCAGGCAGTACCTGGCCTCCTGCCCTGCCTGCCACAGCCAGAGGACACCCCTGGATTCCTCTGTCCCAGGCTGGACTCATTGGTGGCCAAAGGCAGGAGCAGCCGGGACAGCCACAAAGTAACTGCTCTGCGCTTTGCCCACCCCCGGAAAGGTGCAGTGTCCAAAGTCGTTGTTCTGAGAATGGAGCAACTGCCTAAGCAGCAGTTGCCTGCGGAGCCCTTTACAAATCCTCCCTTTCAGGCCTTAAGCGGTCTGTTTCCCATGCTGGATCCAGGTGCCGGCGCCCTGCGTGAGTCTGAGATGCGTGGGCCTTCCCGCGAGCGGAGCGTGTTTTCCGCTGTCGCTGCTGATGCAGGCACAGCTGTGCTGGGCATCATCGACACTGTCTGGCATCTCAGGCGCCAGGAGCCCCAGACCCCTGCCTCAGGGCACCAGGTGAGCCCCTCACAGCCCCTTTTGTCCCGCGGCCAGCTGGAATCCGTTCAGCCCGGCTCACCTGGGGGCAGGTGAACCCCACCCTTCGTCCAAGGGAAGCAGCACCGCGCATGCTGGTGCCACAGAGAAAACAGCAAAACCAGACGACCCTGCTGGCCTTTCGTCGTGGGGTGAATGCACATAGGTGCAGAGGGATGAGGATGGAAGACATGGCCCAGCTCAGCTTGTCACAGACCCCTGTGCCAGGTCCTTGCCTCCTCCTTGTGGGGGGACAGAGCTGGAGGCCTGAACACCGGCTGCACCATGGCTGGCGGGGAGGGCGGCGTGGTGTTGTGTCGAGAGCGTGGGATTTGGCAGCAGAAAGATCCTTCATAAATTACTTAAGCTCATTACACCTTAGAGTCCTCATCTGTAAAATGGGTACCTGCCTAATGGGGGTGTCGCGAGAATTAGTATATTTAAAGGTCCTGTGACCATTTCTGGCACGTTGTCAAGGTTCACTGCTTCTGCTTAAAAATATAAAAGCTATATAATCCCATGTGAATCTAATAACCTCTCTAGTTCACTCTGCAAATGAAAAGATTAGATTAGGTGATCTCTGAAATCTTTGTTGGCTCTTGGTTTATCCCCCATTCCTTTCTTCCCAGTCCGGTTCCCACCACCCAGTCCTAGCAGAAGCGCAGGTGGAGTGGAGCTTGCACCTGCAAAGGCTGAATCAGCTGCGGCTTGAGGGAGCCCTGGCCTCGGTCAGACTGCTCCCTAGCGCTCTGTTGCCTCTGAGCCTCAGTTTCCGAACTTGTATGATGGGAAACTGTCATTGTCTGCTTCACAGGGTGATGAGAATTAGTCATAGACGGAAGGTACCTATAGCTCCTGGCGCAGGCTGGTGTGAGCAAAAGGTAGCTGTCATCACTGCCTCTCAGTCTTGGGGACTTTTCATCCTGAACGTCTCTGGCCATTTCAGAGGATGTGCCCGTGAGCTCTGTCTCTCTCTTGTTAGCTCCTGGCAGCAGTGGCCAGTCCCTCCTGCCCACCTAGCTAGGAGGTGGCTGGGTGGACAGCAGCGGAGTGGATGGCCTCACAACGTGCTGCACCGCCCGGGGACTTAACATGGTCAAGAGGCACATGTAGGTCAGAGCTTGGGGTCTGGTTTTGTGTCATGGCTCTACCACCATCAGTCTGTGTGACCGTGAGTGAGTCGCTGAACCCAACTGTGTTCTCATCTGTTAAATGGGGATAATAATAGTACCTCCCCCCCAGGGTTATTGTGGAGACTGAATGAGATAAATGAAAAGCCATTTGCAGTGTGGTCATACTAAAGTGGGAGCAGGCAGCGTGGTACCCTTATTTCCGCAGAGTGGTGGGTGGGTCCAGCCCCCCATGTGCACCTCACACAGTAGTTCATAGGAGTAAGCACAGCTGGTAAATACGCAGTGGAAGTTCCTGTTTCTTGTGTCAGCAGGGACTGGGCTAGACACCCATTCAATGTAAGTTTCAGTAATGCTCGAGTGCTGTGTTCAAGTGCCTAAGAGACCTCTGTGGAGTTACTGTGACATCTGATTATAATTGGCTGACTTTCGGTTAAGTATGAAGTGTCATAATCCCAATCTGGCCTCTAGGTTTTTGCTGTTTTGTTCAACATGCTTATGTAAACAGGTGTTCTCTCTGTAAACATTTGTGAAAGTCGAGATGCCAGAACAGATTAAATATAGAACCAGCCTGGATGCTCCATCAGTGTTTTAGTGACAGCACAAAAAAACATCATCTGTTACATTTAATTATTGTGGCTAGTTTGAGATCTGTTGCTTTGATAGTGCGCTTGGTAGTCGATTTATAAATTTGTTTCGGATTTCATGCCAGTTTTACGTTTCTGCACATTTAAGGACTATTTTAATAAAAAATGATGTACGTCGACATGGAGGGTCTCTGACAGTTTTCTTCTAAAGAGGGTCCATCTGTGAGCCAGGAAGCGTTGACCCAGATCATTCAGAGTGTGCAGATGAGAGCAAGACCCTGTGCACAGCTGGTGTCTCTGCTTTGCAGGGTACTTAGTAGGGCACATTTCTCTACCCAGCCCATACGTGGGACAGAGGAACACCTTTGCTTTTCTGGTTCCTCTGCCCATTGGGCAGTCGGGTTATTCTGGGTGTGGGGAGGGGCCTTTTGATCCTTGGAGTGAGGGGTGGGAGGGGAGGAAGAATATTTCTCTTTCATTGCTCCATACCCAGATCTTCCACATTCATCAGAAATAGCTACTTCCAAATTCTTTTTTCCCCTTTAAATTAGACACACCATTATCCTCTCTACCCTTATTTCTTTTTTACATTTTTATATTCTGAGTCGACTGTTGGCATGTTCTCAGCTGCCTCTGGTGATAATATCCGGGCTCTTTACAGCCTTCCTGTTCCAGGGAGCTCGGTGCTCTTCACAGATGACACCATTAGTCCTCACAGCTGTCCCCGGAGGTGGGCAGGATCACACAGAGGCTGGAGTGAGTGAGTCTGAGAAAAGCAGTGGGTTCCTCCTTTTATGTTAGCATTTCTGCTCTAGGCAGACTTCTGCATTTTTACCTATTTTTGTATTTTCTTCAAAGCATTTTTCAGGTGATAACAGTCATTAACTTCATTGCTGCAGAGTGAAGTAAGGGGATATTAACGTAGCTATTGAGAAATAAGAACCTTCACTTAAATCTTTTTAAGGTTGTTAAGAGCAGTTATAACTCTTGGGTTTGGTGTGATTTTTTTTTTTTTTGCCTAGGATTTGGAGTGTATTTAAATTGATCTTAATATTCTGAAATTGAGTGATCAAAAGAACCCCCTGCTAATGATATAGTTGTCTAACATCTATTCAGTTCAACTCTTTGAAGGTACGAGATTAAGATTTCTAAAGCCCAGCTCTGATCCTTTCATAATTTTGTGTTGTGTCTTTTTAAACATTATGAGCTTTGGATTCAAAAGGCTGGCTTCATTTTATGGGCTGGTTTTATAATCTCTCTGATTTTCACTTTCCTCCTCCAGAATGGAGGTGCTAATACCCACCCCAAAGAGTGGTGGTTCCAATTAAGCAAGATCATGTCTGTGAGAGACCACGCACAGTTGGTGTCAATACAGCTTAGAAAAGATAAAAAACTAAAAATGCATAATGACTTCTTTGTCCCCACAGTACAAAATCTGAATTCTTTGATGCTATGTTTTAGATGTTGGCCTGGAATGACCTCCTAACTAAGTTCTTAATTTTCTAGCCAGAGAGAAAACTTCACTCTTCATATTCCATAAAAACGGAACAAACTTTTTGACCACTACCCTCAGTATGAAATACATTTTACATACGAAACAAGATTCATGAAACAGTACAGTATCTTGCCACATGTAGGGACATTTGGTTCCATTTCATCGAGGAAGAAAATGCTGGGCCTGACTCATTAAGTTGATGTCAAGCATGTTGCCACCTGCTGCTTGGAAAAGAGTAGTCTAGAAGGCCCTCCATCCCCCCGTCTCGGAATTCTCCCCTCCCTCGAGGCCCGTACCCCCTCACCAAATCTTCCCTCGTCTTGGTGTCGGGTGGCCTTTTCTGAACTTACTGTTTTTTCTCAGTTTCATTTATGGGATTTACTGCAAATGGGCTTTTGTGTTAATGATTGATTTATAACATCTCTACGGCAAGATGATAAGTCCCATCAGGGCATGAACTCCGTGGACCGTCATCTATCAGCCCGTGAACGTAGCATGGTGTCCTGGCTGCTGCCTTGCCTTTCTGTGACATCTGAAAGCCATACGTTAGAGTTTGTGTGTGTACCCGTGGAGGAGGGTGGCCTCTTGCCACGACTACTGTCTGGATCGGATGTTTTCATCTGGGCTGCCTTAGATTTCTTATGTGTCTGAAAAAGAATGATACTAGGTTAGGATTGGGATTGTAGCTTCCCAATGGAGATTCTCAATTTCCTGTTTCTTGACATGACTGTGCCGGATCTCAGAGGCTTGTTTCAGCTCTAACAGTGTTTGAGTGAAAATCAGGCTTCTCTCTCATTAAGCCCAGCCTGATATCTTTAAACCTTAGGCCCTTGAAACGTAACAGATAATGATTTTAGCCTGTGAGACCTGTATTTATAGCATAAAATGCTTGTAGAAATGTTTGTGTGTACACACTGATCTGTAGATCCTATGTGGGAGGGTATTTGTGTACAGTGTTTTATTCATTTGGAGCCTTTCATCTACAGTGATAAAATATATAGACCAGAATAAAGTATTTCTATTTTAATTATACAGTAAGTCCTCGCTTAACATCTTCAATTTGGAAACTGCAGCTTTAAGCAAAACCACGTATGTATAACAAAACCAGTTTACCATAGGCTAATAAAGAGTTAAGTTTCTATGGCATATTTCTGGTCACAAAAACACTACGGGACTTCTAAATAAAGACCAAAACACCTCTAATATTAAACATTGAAATAAACCTGAGCTATATAGACATTTAAGAAAGATTAATAAAAAGAGGATTATTAATCCAGTGATTACAGTGCAGGGTTGTGGGTGGACGGAGCCTATACCAGCAGCTCGGGGCGCAAGGTGGGAACCAGCCCCGGACGGGACGCAATCCCATCTCAGGACCCCCCCACCGCACGCTTACTAAGACTGGGACCGTTTAGACACACCAGTGAACAGAACATGCACATGTTTGGGGTGTAGGAGGAAACCAGAGTACCTGGAGAAAATCCACGCAGACGTGGGGAAATGTGCAAACTCCACACAGCTGGTAACCCCAGCCAGGCATCAGTCTTTTTTTCCCCCTTCATCAACATTGTAACAAAGCGACGTGGAGACATCGACCGAAACAACATTATTCGAGGACATGCTGTGCGCTCTGTCTCCTGTCTGAGCCCAGTTTTGAGAGCCTGACTAATGATGAGATTTCAAGAAGAGCAGGCCCCGTTTTATGTTTACACAAATTATCTACCCAAAGGTTGACCTCATTTACAGGAACTGATTTAATTTAGGAAAGTTCTTTCTTTCCCTTTTTAATCTAATTTAAGAAGCTTGACTGAAATAGTAATAGATAGCAGGGAACTACGTAACCAGCTATATTAACTAACAGATCTAGCCATAGCAACCTCTATCTTGAGACTGTACCTTGATAAAATACATATCAAAAATATCTAAGAAATCATAGGTTGAAAACAGATTATTAATCACTTCATGAAGCAAACAGTAAAAAGATTTTTTAAAAAAACGCTGATAACCGCATAGTAAAATCTGGAAAATGTTACTGGTGCAGAGTTTTTATAATGACTTTCTTTTTCAAAAGACTGATGGACTTCTAGGTGTATGTAGTAAAGATGTTCATCTATAGGCAGATTTTTCTCTTTTGAGCGTCAATTATACGGATTTATGAAATGAGTTTAATTCGGTACTGAGAGAATTTGCAGACAAGCTTCCTTATTTAGATTCTTTCTCAGCTAGTCTGCCATTTACCAGAGCCTAAAGTGTGTGTTAAAGGAAGCAGGATTTGTCTTAAAGGAGATTTGGAGAAAATCTTCCTTCAATATTTAATGTGCTTGAGAAAGTCGTGTTCACATGGAAGTCAGTTTGGAGATGAGGAAGTTGAAATCAGGTGGCTTATTTACGTTACTGGCTGAAAGCTGGTCTGATAGGATTGACATGGAGCACTAATTAATCACCCAGGGTCTCCTCATTCGCTAATCACATTGCACAAAACTTCCCTGCTGGCCGGGCTCAAGGGCAAACCGTGGGCTTCCAGCCAGCTGATTTTTCATAAGCATTATGCTCCCACTATAAATTAATGTGAACCTAATATATTCTGTCAGCGGTTTACTTTCCCATGGCGACCCTGTCTGGTTAAACAGTTTTAAATGCAATCTTACATTGAGAATGAAAAGAAGTTTCTTGCAAAAGGAAAAAAAGATTTTTTAAATCCTCTTTGTAATCTTTTTTCCCCACAGTATATACTATTTTCAGTTCTGATAAAAATCTGCTAGATGAATTGAATAATGCACAGATGATGTAATAGTTTCTTTTGATCTGAAAAGTGACCTTATTTTGTGCTTAAGAGACTTTTTCCATCGCATTTTTAATTGCAATGATATTGTGTTTATTAAGTGCCTGCTGTACACAAGACAAGTACCTGAACTCATGACTTAACAACTTCAATCCTATGTGAATGCTATTACTGCCTCCATTTACAAGTGAGAAAATTGAGACTCTGTCAACAGGCCCAGGGTCACATCTGGTGGATACTGGGGCCCAGATTTGAACCAAGGTTTGTCACCAGAGGTCAGGCTTAATAAGGCTGTGTTACTATTTATAATTCATGTGGCCCCTTTATACTCTCTCTTTTAACTGGAGGAGATTATCAGCGCTCTTTATTTCCATACTGATTTTTTACATTCATCTGAATTAATAAATCATTTTGGAAGCATGTTCATCCTGTAGCATATTGTTTTGCATCTACAGATCACTTTAATATCATGCTGCTTTTTCATTCCGAAAACAAAAAGTTATGGACATCTTTAAACCAAAGGAAGTAAGTGCAGCGTATTCATCTCCCTCACGCTGTTGTTCATCAAGAGACTCTTCCAAACAATTCTAATAGAAAAGGAAAATTCCAGAGTGTGCACACATGGGTAGTTTCCAAGGCAGTGCCTGGTGAGAACTCAGCCTTCTCTCCTGAAGCTGTGAATGGTTTGTCTTGTATGTAAATTAATTTCCAAGAGTCTGTGTAATAAACTCTTTTACAAAAGCACATGTAAAAGAGCGATTTGTCAAAGCCCATTTCCCTTGTTGAAAATACCTAACCGGAGAGAGCAGGTTGATATTTGGTGGCGCATGTGGGTTCTGCCAATACTTCGCTTCTTAGTATGCAGTGCTGATGTTCTCGGCTGAAAGGAATCCATTCCATCTCTTTTTATAGTGTCATGAAAAGTTGGAAAGAGGAAAAACTGAGCTGAACATACAGAATAAATAACTAAATGGTGTCGTCAGACTGCCCTTTTGTTTTCAGACACCCACCCTCCCTCCTGCTTTGTGAGCCACTGAGCCAGTGAGACGGATCAAAGATGCCTCAGTGTATAGAACATTTTATGTGGAGGTTATTTGTCATCCGCAACAAAGGACTAATTGCCTCTAGGCCGCCTTTCACGTGGTAATCAATGGATCCGGGTCTCCTGCATTCATCTCTCAAGATGTCGTAGGTTTTGGTTGAATATAAAACATCAGAAAGGTGACGTCAATCCAGGACAACTAGGAAGGGGATTTTAAACATGGGTATGGAAATGTGAAAAGGAACTTGAGATGAAGGCACCTGCCATCGTTATTTTTGTGAGCGTTCGGTTTGATCAGAACTGTGACTCCTGTGGCAGCTACTATGAGGGCTACGTGGCACGCAGGAGGCAGCATGTTTCTCTTGGGATTTCGCATTTCAGAAGGGCCATGGGGAGAAAATGCAGTTCTCATTGTAATAAGAACTTGAGGTTCTCCAGGATGATTTTTTGGCTGCCCTTCATTACTGATGTTATCAGGAAGGTTTCATTTTGACAAAGCATTCTGAATTCCACCAAGAAGTCAGCGGACTCTGAATGTAGTTTTCCCTAGTGGCTTTGCCTAAAGGTGGCGGGTGTGGAGTCCGTGGGTGCTCACAAGTCCACGGGCAAATGCCACTCAGCTTATTCCATATAATCCCTGAAGAGTGAAGTCACATTCTCCTGGTGTTCTTCAGTCGTTATTTCCAACCAAGACAAACGTTTACTGAAATTCACCTGAAACATGCAGTTATGTCTTAGGAATTTTTAATACTTACAATTAAATGAGAGCAGTTTAAATGAAAGAAGTATACATTGTAGCACTGGGATCTGTTTAGTAACAAGTCACTTTTACCTCCGCCAGTGTGTAAATGGCTTAGGTTTCTTAGAAAAGAAAGTAGATTTCATCAGCGAAACAACAACAACAAAAAAAAAACCCACAGAAAACAAAATTTAAAAACGTACACAGATATATAGATGCAGAGAGGGTTTGTGTTAAGTTTTTCTGAAATACCAGCAAGAGCTATCCGGCTTGGACAGGGCTCACTTCCGACAGGACAAGCTGGAATCAGCCGCAGACGCTGGATAACGAGCTACTGGGTGGGAGGAAAACACCAAACCCTCTTCTATAACATAAAGTAATACACTAAGTGTCAAGGGCTGTTAAAAGGTCTGAGATGTCACTCCACAGGCCACCTAATGACATACCCTACCACGGAGTCATGGA
Source organism: Varecia variegata (assembly GCA_028533085.1). NCBI lineage: Eukaryota > Metazoa > Chordata > Mammalia > Primates > Lemuridae > Varecia > Varecia variegata. The sequence continues at coordinate 9,550,957 of CM052454.1, read as the reverse complement.
CGCCGGCAGAAGACACCAGACTCCTGGAGCAGAGCACAGGGCTTTATTGATCCCAGCAATACCAGGAACCAGAGGATCAGTGTTTCTGTGCACTTTCCCTGAGCCCTGATCCCTACAAGGCGCTGCAGAGAGGACCAGGTGACGCCTGCATGTGTAGAGGGTTGTTTTGTAGGAGAGGGAGCCCGAACTTAGGGAACTCCAGGTTTTTATAATGGGCACTAAGCTGGCCTGATCCCTGCTCTGTAAAGGGACAGTCTGTGTCTTCCAGAGCTGTCTGCTGTACCGATTTTCTTGAAAAGATAGCCCGGAACAAAGACTCGCTTGTAATTCCAGCCCGTGCCTTGCTGATGAGAAGTGCAGGCACGTGAGAGAATCGTCCCCCAACACAAAGTACTTTGGAAACAGGTACCAGACACGCGCTGATTCCGTGAGTGACTCATCTGCTCTGATTTCTAAGGGCAGCGCGTGTGCCAGGTGACACGGCCAGGAGCCGCAGCGTGTATCTCTGTTAGTGAGCAGATGGGTAAGATGTGGCATTTTAATTCATCGTCTATCTATAGCATATTCTTTTCAAATGTCTTCCCTTGCGTTTGGTAGCCACAGTCCTGTGTGGTCAGGGCAGGTG
>CM052454.1:9532450-9549832 GCA_028533085.1 Varecia variegata | reverse complement strand
ACAGGCTCCTGGGACGGGGTTGGCGACCCTCTTCTTCCTGGTTTAGCTCTAGGGGAAATACTAGGAGTGGGGGGAGAGTTTGCGACAAGGTGGGCTAGACAGCTGCCCAGGCGCTCGCGTACCGTAGTGACTCTAGTAACTGAGGTTTGTGGTTTTTTTAACATAAAGGAAAAATATAAAATCTATTTATAAGCTGCTCCTTTTTACCAAAGGTTTGATTATAATTTGGGTCAAGTCCTGTGTCTGGTCTATAAAATGACTTGAAATGCAACTGTCTGGTGTTAGAATGACACACAGGAGAGGTCACTGCCACACGTGTCCCCGTGTGCTCCTGGCTGTGGCCGTTCCGGGGCTCTGTTCTCTGGCCCGACGGTCCCAGATGTCCCCCCGCAGACCCCCTGCCCCCACAGGCAGAGCCGCGGGGATGCTCCGAGTTCATCCTCCTCAAGGCGGAGGCCGTGGGGCGCTTGAAAGGGGGCTGTGGTCTTGGGGTGGAAACAGCTGCCCCCCGGGGCCACCTGGCTGTTTCTCGTGGTCTGAAGGAGGAAGCTGAGAGTCACCACGGACTGCGCCCCTCTGGCTCCGGGACAGGAAAGCCCATCTTTCCCGCAGCTCGTTCCTCTCTTGATTCCGAGGAGGCCACGTGGCAGCACAGGGCCCTGCCCGGAGCCCGAGGTGCCCGTCCAGGCAGATGCCGCACAGCACGCTCCTTGTCGCCAGTTCCTGCCCTTCCAGAGAATTCTAAGATTCTCAGAAGGCACCAGGCCTCCCCTTTCAACTACAGATCCGCTGGGCAGAGACAGCTCATTCCTTGAACTCGAAACTGATAAAATCTGCCCCACACTTTGCAGAGAGGGAAAATAAACTAACCCAAAATAGTGGAACTGTGTTTCTCATTAGGCCCCATGAGACGTCAGGGTGTCCATGTGACACGTGGTCAGGGCATTGTTCCATTTAGTGATAAAAGTCATTCATTCTCATTGTAAAACCATTTAAATAATACAGAAGTACATATATGAAAAAGTAAAAATCCCCCGAAAAGAGCGTAAATGAAGACAGTCACTGTGTCCTTTAACTGTGGTTTTTATCTATGTCTCTAGACCCCTAAACCCCGTAAGCTTCTTGAGGTTGCCAACACCTTGAATCTCGAGCCTCCTGCACAGTGAACTTACTGTCCCCTGATGGTCCCCGACCCTTAGTTTTCCTCATGTGTAAAACAGGGCGTACTTGAATCCCTGCTTTTGAAGATCGTAGTAATAATTACATGGAGTGACGTATATAAAGTGTTTACCGCAGTGCTGTGGTCTGTGTGCCCAAACCCACTTTATTACACCTCACAGGGGTCTTGTGCCCAGTCCTTGGTGGGCTTTCTGTCTAACAAGAGTGACTTTCACTCTTCTCCTTTCTTTTTCCACCAGGAAGATGTCATCAACACACAGTGTGGCTACGATGCCAGGCAGAAACCAGTAAGTGGGATCTCCTCTTGTCACTGAGCACAGAGGGTGTTTGGAGGAGCCGTGGCGTGGGCGCGGTGCTGTATCTGTGACACTGTGCTTTCCTCTCCCCTCGCGAAGGAAGTTGACCAGCAGATTGTGATCTACACAAAAGGCTGCGTGCCCCAGTTTGAGAAGTGGCTGCAGGACAATTTAACCATCGTGGCTGGTATTTTCATAGGCATTGCATTGCTGCAGGTAAGACAAGAGGCCTTTGTGGATGTCCCAGGCTGCCCTGGGAGAGCCCTTGCCCAGGACGGGAGTTTTGCTTAATCACGATAATGTCATCGTTTTCAAGACACATTGGAGGACTGAGGAACAGACCTAAACTATTTGGTTTGTCTTTTATTAAAGCTCTGATTTTAGATGCTACTATCTTGAAATACTTTAGGAAACCGTTTTTTTTTTTTTCTTTTCAAGATGGAAAAATTGCTTAGGTCAGCAGGTACCTGCTGGCTTTCCTTCATTTCCATGGGCTCAATAGTGCCACTTCCAACACCGGGGGCAGACGTGAAGTCAGAAGTGGGTTTCAGTGGCAAGGTTAAGGTTTGGGGGAGTTTCACAGAGATATTATGCCCCTTTCTCTCTTTGGGCCACCTCGCCAAAGTGCTAGTGAAGGAGGGGACACCCGCTTTTCTTCTTAGCAGTCACAAGAGCCGGACTCTTCATGCTGTTGGTGTGATACTTTCCTAAGAGCACACTGTTGAGAGAAAGCAAAGAAGGCCTAAATAAATATTAAGACATGCTGTTCACAGCTTGCAAGACTTAATATTATTAAGGTGGCAGGATTCCTCAAATTGATCTACACATTCAGTGCAATCCCTGTTAAAATTCCTACCACCTTTTTAGCAAAAACACACAAGCCGATCCTGTAATTCATATGGAAATGCAAGGGACCCATAATAGCCAAAACAACTTGAAAAAGAAAAGGTTGGAGAATTCATACTTCTCAGTTACAAACTGACTACAAAGCTGCAGTAATCAAGATAGTGTGTACTCAAGTAAGGTTAGCCATACAGACTAGTGGAAAAATTGAAAGTCCAGAAATAGACCCATACAGTTGATTTTTGACAAGGGAACCAAAACCATTCAATGAGGAAAGAACAGTCTCTTCAACAGATGGTACTGGGAAAACTGGATTTGTATCTGCAAAAGAATGAATTTAGACCCCTCCCTCACACCGTATATAAAAATTAACTCAAAACAGATCAGAGACCTTAAATATAAGAGGTAATGCTATAAAACTCTAGAAGAAGATATGCATGTCAATCTTTGTGACTTTGGATTCCCAAAGCACAAGCAACTACACAAAACATCAGTAAATTGGACTTCATCAAAATTTAAAACTCTGTGCTGAAAATGATACCAGAAAGAAAGATCTCCACCCATTCCACAAAATGGGTGGAAATACTTGCAAATCATTGTCTGATAAGGATCTAATATCTAGAATATATAAGGAACTTTTACAACTCAACATTAAAAAGATAAACCCAATTTAAAAAATGGGCAACAGGATCTGAATAGACATTTCTCCAAAGAAGATAAAAATGGCTAATAAGCACATGAAAAGATGCCAGCATCATTATCATTAGTCATTAAAATAATGCAAATCAAAACCGCAGTGAGGTATCACTTCACACCCCTTAGGATGGTTATAATAAAAAATACAACAACAAGTGTTGGCAGGATGTGGAGAAGGTGGAACCCTCAGCTGTTGCCGGAGGGAGTAAAGTTGGTGTAGACTCTTTAGAGAACAATTTGGCAGTTTCTCAGAGAGTTAAACACAGATTTACCGTATGAGCCAGAATTCTGCTGGGTCACATGGGTAGGAATGTACCCAAAAGAACTAAAAACATGTTCACTCAAAAACGCGTACACAAATGTTCATCACAGCATCATTCATAATTGCCAAAAAGTGCAAAAAATGCAAATGTTCATCAGCTGAGGAGTGGATAAACAAACTGGTAGATCCATATGATGGACTATTACTCAGTCATCAAAAGAAATGTCTGGAATGGGCAAATCCATAGAAACGGAAAACAGAATAGTGGTGTCCAAGACTGTAAGGGTGGGACAATGGGAATGACCGCTCATGGGCACAGGGTTTCTTGGAGGGGTAATGAAAATGTTCTGTAATTAGAGAGTGGTGATAGTTGCCTAGCTTTGTGAATATACTGAAAGCCACTGAATTATATACATTAAAAGGATGCATTTTGCCATATACACATTCTAGCTCAGAGTTTAAAAATCAAAGGTAAAGCAAATGGCACACGGTGACCAGGGAAAATCCTAGTGACGTTGAGAGGGTCACCGTTTAACTCACTTTTACTTCCTTTCTCAGATTTTTGGGATATGCCTGGCCCAGAATTTGGTCAGTGACATTGAAGCTGTCAGGGCTAGCTGGTAGAGGCTCTGTCACAGCTACTGCAAGACACTGGACACACCCAGCCTTCGTGACCCTCCCGCGTGCCCAGCTGACAGCCGAGCGCATCACTGAGGCGTCCTGCGATCTCACCTAATGGAGCTGCCAAGAACTTGGTTTTTGGGGGGGTAAAACTGGGAAATGCTGCTCACTGACAGAATTTTTTAAAAAAATAACCCGTATGAAAGTCGTTGCGCCATGAATCTCTACTGTAGCCAGGAATTCACGGATGGTTGGATGCTTACCAAAAACGAAAGAGAGGGAGGGCGGGGGACTCAGCTGTACTTGAATTTGTGGCAAATACAGTCCTGTCCTCTACTGCAGTAAGTGAATGGCCGGAAGAGGCAGTCTCGCTCCTGGTCACACCTCGGAGGGACTGTCTCCGCTCCTCAGCTGGAAGAAGTGCATCTCTCCTAAGACTTGGCCCCTCACCTGGGGGGCAGTGCTGTGCTGGCTTCCCTCCATGGACATTTCAAGAAACTCTTGCCACTGTCATTTGAAGAGGAAAACAGCTTGTCTTTGGGTTTGGAGTTTGTGATTGTATTTAACAGGCGACTCGGGTGGGCACACTTGGTCTGTCCCGGAGCTTCCCTTGTAAGAGAAATTGTGTATTCCACGTGCACTGAGCAGGGGCATCGGAAGACTTCATGATGCTGTATTTTAGCAGGACTGATCTTTTTTCTAAGTAGGCCTGAGCTTTATTTATCAATGGAATCCAAGGAGAAAATGAGGTTAATGAAGAGGTCTTAGTTAAATACTCCCTTATCCCCACCCCACCAAATTAGCCGTTGGATTTTTGAAAACTCTGGAATACTCTGGGTCATTTTGTTTTGCTTGTTTGTTTGGTTTTTTTCCCCCTTCCAAAGGCAAAAGCTATGATACAGTTCCTCTTAAATTTTAAAGCGTTTTCTTACTCAGCTTGAATATTAATTTTTGGTGTAATTGTAACCTGCATGACCTGTGAATCTGACTCCATCGTCTCCCCTCCCTGCCATCTTTCCAGCAAATATTCAGACGTGTTACGTGGTCAGCATTTATTTCCTAGGTTCGTGGCCTTGGGAGGTTTTGGCGTGTCCTCCCCGCCTGGCTGGGAAGAGACCAGCTGTGCCGTGGCAAGTGGTGCCACCAACTCAACAGTCTCTTCAGTGTCCATCTTAGTGGCCTCTTCTGCGCCCACCCCCGTCTTTGTCTTTGAATGGGATTAAACCCGATTCCAGACAACCTTGACACGATCACAGAGCTTCTAATGGATTTTTCTTCTTCTTCTTCCAGTTTTAGTTTGCTTTTGTTAAGAGAAAACCATGCATGGCCAGTGCTCCTTCTGTTCTCTTATTGCAGACTAGCCATCAGGATGGTATCAAAGCACAAACACTTTTCGGAGGGGAAACCATTGGCCCGGGCAGGTGTTTTGTGATACAAGGTGGGAAACCCTTTCCAGGTGCTGCCGTCTCTGCCCCCACTTGAGGTGGGAAGGACGAGTTTTGTCCCCCAGTTTTTAATCCAACTTGTGTCCACCAGATGTTGCTGTCCTGGGGAGCGGACAGCAGCCTGTGGGACGCGGGGGAAGCCACAGGCGTGTTTTACGGCGCTGACACATTTGCCAGCACATGACTGGGCAGCCAGCGAGCATATTTGGTGGAAGTTTCACAAGGTTTTCCATTTCAGCCCCATGTTGCACCATGGTGGCAGATGAGTGCGTCAATCTGCTCAGAGAAAGGACAGAAATTGTTTTCAAGCCTTGTCTGCGCAGTCGGGTGTGTGTGTGACACTGCATGTGCGTGTCTGTGTCTCTGTGCAGGTAGTGGTGCTCATTCCACACTCTGGCTGTGAGATTGTCTCATTTCATCCCCTCCCTGCCACAGCTGTCCCCGTGTCATGTCACGCCAACGTGGAGAAGACTCGAGCTCTCCCCATGTGGCACGTGTGTCCTTTCTGTTCGTTACCTCGTTCTCCAGCCAACTCCATCTGACCAGCTGATTCAGAATCAGGCGAGATCCCGCCCCTTGGCACGGCTAGCGACAGGCCAAACAGCAAGTGCAAGTGAGTTTTAAACTTCAATGAATCACCCTTTATTTTCTACACTCGAGAGTGGTTGTGATAAAGGCTGTCATTAATAAATTCGGTTCTACCTTCCGTGGAGTCGTGTCTTTCTTCGTTCTCTCCCGAAATTGTGAGATTCTCTCATCCAGAGGTTCTCAAACTTTAGCAAATGCATCAGAACCACCAGGAGCGCGCGTTCAAACACGTGCTCGTGTCTGCCCGCCCCCCAGACTTGTGATGTGGCAGGTCTGGGTGGCGCTGGAGAATTCGTGTTCTGACGAGTTCCTAGGTGGCGCTGTTGCTGCATCTGGAACCACACTTCGGGACGCCTGCTCGGACCCAGTTCTCCAGGAGGGGAGGAGAGGGGCACAGTTTTGTGGCTGGGGAGGAAAAGGTCCCCTGTGTGCTGCCGACACAGGGACCAGAGGCTAATGGGCAATCTCTGTCCCTGAGGTCGTCTGCTGGTTACAATCACCTGGGGACCGCGTAAAATACAGACCCCCAGGCCCTACCCCAGCAGTTCTGGCGTGAGGGACCTAGGGGATGTATTTTTCTAGAAGCTCCCTTGAAAATTGAATACACAGTGGCATTTCAGACTCACGGACCTAGTTAAATGTTGATAATATTCACAACCTTTTTATAAGGAAATAACTTCTCACAGTCCTTTGGAGCGGGAAGCTTAAAAACCCATTGGAGAAATACCAAATTAAATGTCTTTTCATTGTGAATTACCACTGCAGAAGATGACTTCTGTCTTTAAAACTTGATTAAATGAATACAGGGTTTTTAAGTTCATATAGTGACACTTAGACCCGGACAACATAATGTCAGACTTTTTGAGAAAAATGTTGCCTCACTTCCCTGGATATTTGAAACAAAAAATGTTACTGTGAGTGTAAGGAAATTTATCCGTAGTAATTGGAGATGACGAATCCCTGTACCCTGAGTTTTCTTATTACCAACCTCAGCTAATCGGCCCTCCTTGCTGCAAACTCGTAGGTCAACAAAGGAAAAAGAAATATGGCTCAGAAGGAAAAGGATGCTTTGTCTACAAAACTCAAAACTTTCAGGAAGTTTCTTCAGTGTGTAGAATATGGTGGACTTTAGGGGAAGATTATTAAATTTCTCTTTATTTCTATTGTTGAACTGGTTACCACCAACATTACTGTTTCCATAATTTTAAAATCCACAGTTTTTAAAAAACTCAGGAACTAAAAAGTAGAATTTTGCATTGCTCGGCACTTGAAGTGCATTTACTTCCTTCCCCCTCTTCCTTCTCCCAGGGAATAATCAACCTCTACTTTTCTTTCAGTTTTCTTCCTGCCACAGGTCCCAGTTGTCCTTCCCTCAAGGGGATTCTTGAAAGTGTCCCTTGGCCTTTTCTTATGCAAAGTGTGGGAGCATTGGTGTCCCCGCGTTTGTGTGGCCAGGAGTGGGGTCGGTTTGCGGTTGGTGGCGCTTCTCCCAGCGTCTGTTTCCGGCTCGCTTGGACTGGAGCCCTGGGAAGCCGCGGGCTGAACAATGAGGAGCCGGGGCACAGTGGCCTGGCAGCCCCTCCAGCTCTTTGTCACTTACTCCACAAAGCCCTGCTTCTCTAGGGAAACCCTGCTTGGACCTCCAGGGAAGAGCTGGGAGCCTGTCCACGAACACCGGCCAGCGGGGTCGCGGCCAGCGCTCTCCAGCGAGGCCCGGGCTGTTCCTGGGTGCTGCCAGCGTCTGTCTGGCTCTGTCGTGATGACACAGGAAAGTCTATACGTGACAACAGACAAGATCGCCGGGTACAGCTGGCGGTGGCGCAGGGAACAGGGAAGAGAAGCCAAACCCTGAACAGGGACCAAAGCCACCTTTAGACACCGCCCCGCAACCCCAACACCTTCCTCTTTGTTGGGAGAGGTTTGCTACAAAGGTGGAGTTTATAAAACGGGTTTTAGGGCTTCTTTAACTGGAGAGATTAAATACAGTTTCCTTTGGGGTGTTCATGCTTGTAAACTTGCCACCAACCAGAGGATGTTGGCTTAGTCCCCTCCTGGTATCCAGTAGCCCAAACCGAAGCCCCGGGGACCCGCGCGGGCCGGTGCAATGTATTCCTCCACTTCTAGGCACTTCCAAGCGAATCCAAAGGAAGAGCGGGCCGGCTCGTGGCTTTTCGCTGCGTAAATAATATACTCCGAAAAGAAAACAGGAGCGTGCAAACGAGGTCGCGCTGCCCACGTGGGTGCCCCGGTGCACGCGCACTCGCACCGCGTGGGGGGGGGGGGGCTGCGTTTTAAACCGGAGCACGTGGTCCCGCAGCGTCAGTTTCTGCCTTGGCGAGCGGTGGGAGCGGGAACGTCTTGGTGGCCCGCCCCCTGGCGGCCGCCACGCGAAAGCGCTCCCGACCGGAGCCGGAACGGGGATCGCACGGTGACCGCGCTTTGCGGACCGCCCTCGCGTGGTCGGAGGCGCTTGCGCTTTGGACGAACTTGGGGTGTACCGCGCAGGTTCTGTTGCTTTCACGCCCTCCCGGAAGTGGCACGGCTTGTTCTGGACCCCGTCACCGTGCATGTCCCGATTTCGCTGCTGGGGGTTTGTTAGGGCGTTTCAGCAGAGTGTGCAGGTGGAAGCCGGGCGGTGCCCTCCCGCCGACCCGCAGGTGTGGTTTCTAGAAGACGCTGGTGACAGTCTGAAACTGCCCATCTGCCAGGCAGAGGCGCTGTGTCCCAGGCGGGCCGTGGGGGTGGGAAGACGCACCCTGCACGGAACGAGAGGTGCATGTGACCCGAGGCCCCGGGGTCCTGGTTCGCATCTCAATTCCTCTTAAAACAAGCACCTCTCCCGAAACAACGAATAGAATAGTGCTTATATTCCCTCTAAAAACAACTGTTTGGATTACCTGGAGTTTACTTTGATCTGAGAATTTGCAACCTTGGTTTAAAGTTGGTGGAAACTGTGACGAGTATTTTAGGAGTTTGTTGTGCTTTGGATTGTGTCTTCCCAAAATTCATATGTTGAAGTCCTAAGCCCCAATACCTCAGAAAGTGACCTTATTTGGAATAAGGGCATTGTGGGTGTCATTAGTTCCGATGCAGTGACACTAGCGCTGGGTGGGCCCTACTGCAGCGGGGCTGGTGGCCTTATGGCAAGGGGATGTTTGGACATAGACGTGCACGCAGGGAGAATGCCGTGGGGACATCAGAGTCGTGCATCCCTAAGCCAAGAAATGCCCAGATTCCCAGCAACCCCAGCAGCTAGGAGGGGGGCATGGAACAGATTCTGAGAGCCTCCAGAAGGGACCAACCCTGCCAGCACCTTGAGCTTGGACCTCTATCCTCCAGAACTGTGAGACAATAAATTTCTGTTGTGGAAGCCACCTAGTTTGTGCTACCTTGTCATGCACCCCTGGGAACCAATACAGAGTTTCGTCACCTGTTGCTGGTTTTCAGGCTGGGTAGACGCTCTGAAGTTGATATGCGGTTCTCTCCGATGGACTGATGAGTGTGCACGCGCTCCTTGTAACTCAATTGGACGCACCTGACCGTGGGGTGGTGCTGCTCTCTGCATCTGCTTTAAGCTCTTGAAAACAGTCTTGACAGCTTTTGGGGGGATATTTTAAATAAAGTGCTTTATTACATCATGATTAAAAGTCATGGCATTGCATTCTGTATTTATTTGAAGTAAACCGTCTTGACTGCAACTTGTTAGAGTGATTAAAGTTTTATAAATAAATAGCCATATTTCCATGACTTGTGCTTTCTTCAGTCTTGTTACTTTGTGACCGAATCAGTCCAGTAGTTCATCGATTCCTTGCTGGAAGCCGGGCACCGGGGCGAGCGCGTCATCTATCCCTTGAAGTAACAAGTCACATTTCCTGGAAGTTTACTCTGTCCCAGGCCCGGTGCTAGACGCAGTCTGCATGTTTCCGAGGAAACTTAAACTGACGGAGGGGTGAACCCCACACGTGGAAAATTTAGACTTCAGCAAGTTCTCACCTGACATCCTCGCAGGTGGTGCTGGTTGAGAGACGGGAGGAACACGGGAGTTGATGGAAGACGGTCTGCAGGAGGAAGAGAGGCTGATCTGGGCCTGGGGACAGTGGAGACAGGCAGGGCGGGGTTACAAGGCCTCGCTGCCCTGGAGCGTGGGGAGGGCCCGGGCGGGCCAGGGTCGGGGAGGTGCGGGTCAGCAGTCAGAAGGTCAAGTACAGACAGTCTTGGAGTTGGGGCCCAGTCCCTCCCACGTGCCAGGGACTCAAAACTTGCAGAATGACAGGGGGTGGGGACTGAGGTGGTTGGTAACCACCTCATCTGGAATGAAGATGACATGGAAAGCAGCATCCGGGGTAAAATCGGGTGTGTAGGCGTGAAACCCCCGCTGTTCAGGGTTGAAACCTAATCCCCAGCGATAGGGTTAACAGGTGGGACCTTTAAGAAGTGATTGGCGCCCTTATAAAAAGGGCCCAGGGAGCATGCCCGCTCCTTCCGAGAGAGCACGGTGAGGGGTCCTCGGTCTGCGACCTGGCAGAGGGCCCCGAGCAGACCCCACCCAGGTGGCACCCTGATCGCGACTTCCCAGCCTCCGAACTGTGAGCGATGCATTTCTGGTTTATAAATTACCCAGTTTAAGGTATTTTGCCGTAGAAGCCTGAATGTACTAAAACACTAGCTGTTTCCTCCACCCGGTTCTGTTGTCCCTGGACCTGGGAGCTAGCAGGGGGGGTCGCATGGTGCAGCGGGGGTGAGGGGGGGAGGGGGACGTGCACTGAAGTAGGTAGAGGGTGGAGGTGACAATCTCGTTCCTTTTCAGAGTGAAGCCAGGCCCTTGCATTAGAGCCTCAGTTTCCCCAGCCCTAGATGCACATTAGCGTCACCTGGGAGCGTTAGAGAAAAACAAACAGGAAAAGGCAGCCCTCCCCCACGCTCCTTTTTAGGCTCCCAGGTCATCCTAAGGTGCCACCAGGGTTTCTCAAACCTGTGCACACCCACGAATCGCCTAGGTCCTAACGCAGGTTCTGGTTCAGTAGGTCCTGAGTGGGGACGAGGAGCCCACGGTTCTAGCAGGCGCCCAGGTGATGCTGATGCTCTTTGTGGTCTCAGCCCACGCTTGGAGAAGCAAAGACAGACAACCTGCAAACGGGTGTCATTAGATCTGTGCTAAACTAACACCTTATCGTCCATATTTTTCGGTGGTATCTTTCCTAAAGCTACTAAGCTGAAGTTTTCAGGTCTGAGAAGGAAAATACAGGTGACTGTATAGAGGCACTATGTATATGTTTGTTTAAAGTGTTTAATTCTGATTAAACAATGCAGAAAACCGAAAAAAGAAATAACTTGTGTGTTCGCCATCTAGAGGTTTACACTCGTAATGTACAGGAGTGTGTCTTCCCATTACTTTGCTGTTTTAATTTTTTTATTACTGTTCTTAACTGTTTTGTGGCCAGTTTCCTTTAAATCAGGATATTTTACAATGTCAGTAAATGTCTTATATAATAAAAATCTTTTGGTTATCTAGTATTCTATATACAGATGAAGGGTTCTCAAAATTTGGTCCATGCACTTTTTGTGGTACCTAAGATACCACGCATCCATGAGGTCAAATTCGTTTCTTAATACTGTGCCATTATTTCCTCATTTTGATATTATTCTGGGTGTACTGTGGAGTTTTTCAGAGGCTATATGTCCTGGTGATGTCATCACTCTGACGGCTAATAGAATGTGTGCTTGTCTATTTCTGTGTTTTAAACATCTCTCCCTTCCAATTTCCAATATGGTAAATATTCATAGTACTAACCCTCAGAAACAAAAGCTCTTTAGGGGCCGCAACTATTTTTAAAAGTGTAGTGGGGTCCTGAGACCACAAAGTTTGAGAACTGGTATAGATGAACCATAATTTAACCAATTCATCATTATTAGAAATTTCCTTTCCAATTACATACAGTCGCGGTGACTTTCTTACGCAGTGTTTATACTTTGCACGTAGCTCTAGTTGTTTCCTTGAGATGGACTCTTAATAGTGGAATGACCCGATCAGTGGATTAAAGACATTCGATTTGTGGCACCTTGGGTGAAGCCTCATGTTAAAGCTGTGCAAAATTAATACCCTACCATTGATACTTAAGTTTCAGATTGCAAATTGTTATTTTTAAGTCAAGATTTATGCCTAATTCAAAAGAGGGAAAAAATCTGCTCCGGATTAGCATTTCTGTTAACCTAATAAAACGTCAGCCACGTGCACCGGAAACCTCTGCGGTGCTGGAGGCGTTTAATTACCGACCTCCCCACCCCGGTTACTTGGTTAGAGAGTGAGGGGATGAAATAGGAACGTGAGTCTCAAGGGGGTGTCAGGCCTTTTTAGGAAAGATTAGCTCCGGACTCTCTTCCAGTCCTGACTTACTTTCCACTGATGTTTCCATTATTCCGCTTCCTTGAACAGTTGCTGGTGTTGACTCTCAACATGTGTCTTCAGAGCCTCGTGTGTATCAACACGGCCCTCAGTGCCAGGGCCAGGGAGGGGGTCAGGGAGGTATTAAATAAGAGGCAGGGCTGACTCATTCCACCACAGTGTGGGGAAAGCCTTTATTATGAGATATTGATTTCCATCATGGACTTTCTCATGAAAAGAATTAGTCAACAAATTGCACATGTGAACAAATGCCTTAGTTGCTCAGTCTCCATGAAGACTCTAGGAGGCGGTTCACGCCCTAAGCCTGAAGGATCAGTTGTGCAACCTATACACGATGAGAACACCCTTTAGGTAGCTTTCAGAAAAAGGCAATCCATTTGTGGTGTGCAGGTTGAGTATCTCTCATCTGAAAATTTGAAACTCAAAACGCTCCCAAATCCAAGACTTTCTGAGCACTGACATGATGCTCAAAGGAAAAACTCATTGGAACGTTGCTGATTTTGGATTTTTCAGATTATGCACCAAACAGCATAATGCAAATACAGTCGACCCTTGACCGATGTGGGGGTTAGGGGTGCTGGCCCCTAACAGTCAGAAATCCATATATGCCTTTTGACTCCCCCAAAACTTAACTAATAGCCTATTGTTGACCAGAAGGCTTACCTATAACAAATAGTCGATTAACACATATTTTGTATATGTATTATATATTGTATTCTTACCCTACAGTAAGCTAGTGAGAAGAAAATGTTATTAAAATCATAAAGGAGAGAAAATATATTTACTCTTCATTAAGTGGAAATATATCCTCATCAAGGTCTTCATCCTCATTCTCTACGTGTTGAGTGGGTGGCGGCGGAGGAGGAGGAGGAGGGTTGGTCTTGCTGTCTCAGGGGTGACAGAGGAGGAAGAAAACCCACCTGTAAGTGGACCCACACAGTTCACACCTGTGGTGTTCAGGGCTCAACTGTATTCCAGAATTTGAAAAAATCTGGAACACTTCCGGTCCTAAGCACTTTGAATAAGGATATTGAACCTGTGGTAAGAGAGTCTAAGACTGTGTATATGCCACTTAGAGCTTGGCCACTGCTTACCTCGTGGCCTTAGACAAGTTACTATGTCTTTTCCAGTGTCAGTGCCCTCCCGGATACAGTGTAAGGTGTAGTACCCTTTTTGCTATTTTTTGAGCAGGGTCTTGCTCTGTCACCCAGGCTGGAGGGCAGTGGTGTGATCACAGCCCACTGCAAACTCAAACTCCTGGGCTCAAGTGATCCTGCCACCTCAGCCTCCTGAGTAGCAGGGACTACAGGCATGTGCCATTATGCCTGGCTAATTTTTGTAATTTTTTTTGTAGAGACAGGGTCTTGCTATTGCTCAGGCTGATCTCAAACTCCTGGCTTCAAGCGATCCTCCCACCTTGGTCTCCCAGAGTGCTAGGATTACAGGCGTGAGCCACCGCACCTGGCCAGATGTATTACCTTATAAGGTGGAGGGAATATTACCGACGTCACAGAGTCATTGCAAAGATGAAAAGAGTTGAAATGTTCTTCCCTAAATCTTTTTTTTTTGTTTGTTTTCTTGAGACAGAGGCTCGCTCTGTTGCCCGGGCTAGAGTGCCGTGGCATCAGCCTCGCTCACAACAACCTCCAACTCCTGGGCTCAAGCGATCCTCCTGCCTCAGCCTCCCCAGTAGCTGGGACTACAGGCATGCGCCACCATGGCCAGCTAATTTTTTCTATATATATTTTAGTTTGTTCAGCTAATTTTCTATTTTTAGTAGAGACGGGGGTCTCGCTCTTGCTCAGGCTGGTCTCGAACTCCTGGCTTCAAGTGATCCTCCCGCCTCGGCCTCCCAGAGTGCTAGGATGACAGGCGTGAGCCACCGCACTGGTCCTTCTTTAAATCCTAATCATGCCTCAGGGCTCACCTGAAGCGGCTTTCTCGGGGAGGTCTCAGAGCTCAGCCCGTGTCTACCCCAGGAGGATCTGCTCCTGCAACTTTCTCTTTTGAAGAACTCGCCACGTTTGAGCTCACTCGAATGCTTGCTCTTCTGCGAGAGGCAAGCTCCGCGGGACTGGCCTGTGGGGCTGACCTGTCTCTCGCACCCAGCTGTTTGCTACTGCTATGGACCGAATGTCTGTGTCCCCCAAAAATTCATACGTTGCAGCCCTAATCCCTAATGTGCTGGTGTTTGCAGATGGGGCCTTTGGGAGGTGATCAGGTTTAGAAGTCATGAGAGTGGGGCCTTGCGATGGGATTAGTACCTATAGAAAAAGAGGAAGAGACAGGCGATTGCTCTGTCTCCACCCGCCCCCCCTCCCCCGGCCACACCCCAGTGACTGTTCCCCCAGTGACACAGCTCTTCCCTTTCTTGGAATAGCTTTGTGGCTTGTAGGTGGGATCAAGGTGAAGCCGAGAAAACTCTGGTGGCATCGCCAGGTGAGTGGAGATTCTCGTGAATCTCATCGGTTTAGGTTCCTTGGCGGCGGGGATGTACGTGCTGGACTTGGTGGCTGCCCTGCGGGTGTCCTGCAGGGGAGAGGAGACCGACGTTTTCAGGACAGGAGGAGGTCCCGGGCCCACCGCTGGAAAGGCTGTGAGGTGCACATGGGCACGTGCAACGCTGAAGAGAGAGGCCGCGAGCTGACCGGGGACACGGCCACCCCCCGCCCTCCCCAAGGGCTGAAGGCCCCAGACCGTCGGCAAAAGGGTCCCGCTGTCTGGGAGAACGTGGCTTTTCCTCGGGGCGCCGTGGGCTGGGGGGGATGGCTGTGTCCGAGGCTGTGCCCCTCAGGACGGCGTGAGGGCACCCGGGTGATTTCCCCAGGGGGTGTGCCAAGCAGGGGTCCAGGTGGGTTGGCGGGTGGGGGAAGGGAGAGCAGAAAGATCTCAGAACATTCTGGAAGATAATTTCCACCTAGACCACCCTCTGGCTCAGAAGGTGTGATCACGTTAAGTGCAGGGGTTTGCCTGGCAAGTGAGAACTTGGTGGCTTCAAGGAGGACAGGGGTTGGACACTAACCCTGCGGGGACCGACGCAGGACGTGGCCACTCGCTTGACCAGACAGGGTGACTGTCGCTGGCCGGGCCAGGCTCTCTGCGGACTTGGGGGAAAGCGTGAGCGCCCTGGTTCTAACGGGCCAGCATTTCCACTGTGACTGTGGATCAGAGTCACTGTCGGAGCCTTGAAACCTTCAGGTGCCCCGGAGTCCAGCCCCGGGATTCGATTCCCTCAGTGTTGGGTAAAGGACACCCTTTTTAAAAAGTCATTGTTAGGCCGGGCGCGGTGGCTCACGCCTGTAATCCTAGCACTTGGGAGGCCGAGGCGGGAGGATCGCTCGAGGTCAGGAGTTCGAGACCAGCCTGAGCAAGAGCGAGACCCCGTCTCTACCAAAAATAGAAAGAACTTATCTGGCCAGCTAAAAATATATAGAAAAAATTAGCCAGGCATGGTGGCACATGCCTGTAGTCCCAGCTACTCAGGAGGCTGAGGCAGGAGGATCGCTTGAGCCCAGGAGTTTGAGGTTGCTGTGAGCTAGGCTGATGCCACGGCACTCACTCTAGCCCGGGCAACAGAGTGAGACTCTGTCTCAAAAAAAAGAAAAAGTCGTCGGTGGTGTTTCCCAGGGACCCTGATGTGGCACAATGACGTGTGTGTTCAGGCAGTGCCAAGGGGTTCCAGGGGCCGCTGTCTGTGGCGCAGCCCTGTGGTGGCTCTGCTGGAATGAGGACCTGCCGGCGGGACACCTCATGACCCTCCAGGCACCCAACCCCGGCGTGTCCCCGCCAGCTCGGTGGCCTTTCCCGGGAACCTGCCTTCCCTCCTACGTTCCTCCTCCCAGTTAATGTCGCCACCGTCTTCTGCCCTGTCACCCAGTGCAGACGCCTCAGAACCGTCTTTGGTTCCAGTGTCCAGCCCGTGAATCTATCCCACTTCCTCTCTGTCTCCACCGAGGTTAAGCATCAAGAACCACAGAGTCGGGGATGTGACCGACTTGCGAGCTCACGGGTTCGCCTGTGACACGTGCGGTTTGCGTCAGGACCTCAGAGCAGGGTGCCGTGAGCCCGGGGTAGCAGCGTCCTCTGTCGCATACGAGCTCCTGACACTGGGACAGAGGGTGGCGAGGACGCCTTTGGCCTCGGGAGGGGCTGCGTTCCTGACCCGGCTGAGAAGGGATTTTCTAGAATCCTGCGGTGGCCACGGGCTGCCAGCCCCTGCGTGACGGGAGGGGCGCGGGCCTGGGCACGGCTTGCAGCTGTCCCTGCGTCGTGTTCCTGCCACTTGTCAGTCACACCGCAGCTGTCGCTGGCCCTCGGAATGCCCGGTCTTTTCTCCCAAGGGCTAAAAACAGTGCAGGTTTGCACAGGTCATAAAAATGCCCTGGGGTCAATGTTTGGACCCTCGTTAGACGTGACCTTTCCCACAGTGCTGCTTCTCTGCCCCTAAAACCCCCCTTCCCTGACTCCTGTGCCCGCAGCAACAGCCTGCAGGTGACGTCCCCACGGGTCACAGCTGCAGTGGCCCCTGGGGAGGGGGCTGTGGAGTCGCGGTGGATCTGGGGCAGGGCCAGGTGGCGACTTCAGTGGGCTGGAGACACGAGCCTGTCCCAAGGGGGCCACAGCCGCACGCTGCTCTCCCGGAATGTAGGGTCCCTGGTTGCTCGGTCTCCCCATTTTATTAATAAAGGAAAAGTCAGAGAATTAGATTTTGGTGCAAAATCATTTAAATGTTAAATGTTCACAACGAAGGGTTTCTCCTTTTCTTCTTCCTTTTGCAAGACGTGCCAACCATGGGGACCAAACAAGACATGTGTGAGGCCCCAGTTTGCCGTCTCTGTCCACAGAGGGAGAAGCAGGTCAGCCAGGTCACAGAATCGCGCAGAGTGTCAATGACGATTCTTGGGAAAGAGGAGGCTCCCCCCCACCCCGTCCATGTGATGCCGCCTGCAGAGTGTGTCAGCCGGGAACAGATGAGGGTGGTGGCTCAGGATTGCTGAGAGGTGTCCGCGTGCTGGCAGCAGTAATGACAGCGCTGAGGCCAGTAGATTC
>CM052454.1:9466352-9531950 GCA_028533085.1 Varecia variegata | reverse complement strand
AAAAAAAAAAAACCACCCTGCAGTTGGTTCATGAAAATCTTACTTGTGGATGGTCATATTGCTACAATTAACATTGACAATTTAATTCTAAAAACGTGGATTGTGCTGCATATAACTCACAGAAAACAATAAAAAATAAATTTCTAATTTTTAATTAGATCATTTTAATAAAATACCGTGGTCCCAGGAAAACCTTTTTTTCTAGTGTGGCAGTCAATGTGTCATAAGTACAGTTATCACAACATTTCAGACACACCTATAGAACACAGACTTACGAAGGCACGTGGCATATGTTTTTGTATATAAAGTTAGCAATCACACCTGTGCAAAAAGGCCTCAATTTTCCTGGTTATAGCTCTGAAGATTCATCCCAAATATCATTAAATGCTTCTTAATAGACACTTGTGTAATTCAAATGCTATGGCTCTCTAGAGTTAAGTGGCTTTTCAGCTCACTGATCCTTGTAACAGCTGAACACAAAGGGTGATGCTCACCTAAGTAAATGTCTTAACACCGAGCCATCTTCGTCGCGTTATGTTCAGCGGAATTAGATAATACGCCGCCTAATGACACCGAAGAGCATTTCTCTCTGAAGCCTTCGCACGCAGGTGTCTCAGAACATTCCACACTGATGCTTGCATGTGAAGGCTGCATTCTGTTCCGTATCAAAAACCATTTTAGACTGAAAAATTTTGTTCTGCATTCCCATTCTGATCAGACAGGATGCTCAAAGCATGTTTTATCAAGGAAAACACTAGATCATGGGCCAGTGTTTGATCCATTTTGCTCTGAGCATGAGGTTGCAGTCTGGGTGGGTAGGTGGTGAGATTCCACGTTGCTAATGGGGCGGAGGGGAGGAGGAACATTCTAGTGTGTTTCACTCGGGCATCTTCTTTGCTTGAATTCCTGGCTTTTTTGCTTTTCATCTGTGCTCTGGTCCTGGCTCGAGGTGACAGTTAAAGCTTTGCTGTGCTGTCCCTCCCATTCTCACCCTTAGATTGTACTCTTTGAGGGAAGCAAACTGATTTAATGGTGGCTTCTTGAACCAAGATTAAGCAGTAGGAAGAGAGGGACAGCACGGTCCCACCCACTGCCCCGGCACAGCAGCGCACTACTTAATTTAGCGGGGCCCTGTCACAAAGGCACAGCCTTTTGGTCTGTCTGTAGAACAACTGGTAGTTTGAATTGCACTTTAATGGGCGTTCCTAGCACATCAGCAAACCGATGGCCAGGAGCTGACCCAGATGGTGATATCTCCCAAATCTATGATTTTAGGGTGTTTTTGTTCTGAAGTTTTCTGTGCAGTGCTTTCCAACAGGGACAGATCCTACTATTAATATTAATTTTTTTTTCTGAAGTCAGACAAACCATCCAAATCTCAAATTCTCTATCTATCTGGAAATTAGTTCAGACAGGCAGTCTGGTGACTTCACGGATGTAGGAATTCGTTCACTCATTTAATAAATACTTATTGAACACCAACAATGAGCAAGCCCTGTTCAAGGAGCTGGAAATATAGATAAAACAAACAAACCAAATGATGCCATTATAGTTTGATATACTATTTATTTATTAAGTTATTAATATGGACAGTTTGTTAAGCAACATTACAGATGTCTTTCAAAACCTATAATAAAATATAGTCCACTATCCAGCCCAGGAGAAAGACAATACACAAGATCATTCTTACAGTAAGTGTGGCATAGGCATTCATAATAGTCCCTTATTTGGACATCAAAGGGACCATCAGTCAAAAGGTTCTTCACCTCCACTAGGGTTTTAACTTTCTTGAGTTAGACAGCTGTTTTAGAGTCCCAAGTCCACTCGGGTCACTCACAGAGGTGTGTAGCATCTACGCAGGAGAGGGAGGGGCTCCTGCCCCTCCGTGGCAGCCCTTGTTCCTGTCCTGCAGTCCTTCCGTATTGGAGCCTGTCTTGCCTGCCAGGCTACTAGTGGTCAAACTTGGGTAGGGGGCGAAGGCAGGTGGGTCACAGGGATGTTTTGTTTAATTTATAAAGATTGTGTTCAAAGCTCTAAAAACCCATTTGGTGGTGGTAGTGGCAGTGAAGAGTACACTCATGCTATTTCGCCAAGGGGTCTTCTCTTGAGTCCTGGCCTACTGCAGCCTTTACGATGACTGCATGTCCCAGCGTGGAGGTGGCGGAGGGGACTCTGCAGCGGTTGGTGTGAGGCCCTCTGCAGAATGAACTGGACTGGCTACTATGGCTTTTATGACCTGCCTTCCTTTCTTCAGTCTAGACAAGCTGATTTCTTCATCTTTCCTCCTATGTCCTGCTAGTTCTAATGTAAGATTTATAAGGAGTATGAGAGATGAAACTTCTAGCTTTCTAGCTGAATGATGAAAAACAGCAAAAAAAAAAAAAAAATAATAATCCATTCTCCAATGAGCTATACTCAGTTTCCTCAAGTGCCAAGTGACTTTTAAAGACAAGTGCTGATTAGCTGATGGAGAAGTGCTGAGGTGAAATGCACAGATGTCAGAATCTGAAATATAGGCAAAACTCAAAATGCTCTAGTGTCACGGGTTCTTCAACCCCTTCGTGTCACACTGAAATCTACAAATGTTTTCAACATCAGGCTATTGATGACAGTCAATTAAATATGGACTCGGAAATCTCAAAGTCTTGCCAAGTTTGTGACACTTGCAATAGTCCACAGAGTCAGGAAAAAGGAGGAACCATCAGGTAAAGAGTGAGAGCACTGGAGTTTTATTTAACTCTAGGTACCATGGTTTTGGCATTAGTAAGACTAATGAATGAGCAGCCATACAGTTTTTTTTTGGTCACTGTGCTTCCCAAGCACCCAAAAAAAAAAATGGAGCTATTTTTACTATTCAATTTCATCTTTAACAAGCTAGACAGGTCCTGCAGTATTCTTTGTTTCTAGTTTACCAGGACATCATCATGTGGTTTACTGCATGTGAGGAGCAAGTCAGTATGTAGTACCAAGTTTATATCATCAGAGGACTACAACATGCACATTCTACTTAATGTAGCTCAAGCAACAGGAATACAAGAGAACAGTTATGGGTGGAGACTTGGTTTTGATGAAGTCATGTTCACACTAACTATGGGTTTAGAAATCGTATTAGGCAGGTACCTACAGAAGTTCTTCGGTTGGTACTGGAACATTACATGCATGCACAAGTGATACGGTGGAGCGTGGAGAAGCAGAGGCAGCTGGATGGAGGACAAGGGGAGATGGGACGATGCGCGTCTGTGGGAGAGTGGTCCTCAGCTTTCCACGGTGAGTCTCTGCTCTGTGAGAGAGGCCTGCTGGGCAACACTTTTGTTCTCGTGACGGCGAAGTTTCGATACGACGTCTAGAAAGGCCAGATCCTGCACTTCCTTGTGTAGAGATTCTGGACGTCAAAAACAAGACAACAGATGTGCTTCTGTTAGGTTCTAATCTTACTACACAATCCATCCAAAATGTTTATTTTGATGAGACTGAGTTACGATTCTGGAAAATGACAGCAGTTGAGCAATGTCTTTTTCAGGGATATATTATAATCACATAGAATCAGAAAGCTTTACTCGACACATTTTTAAAAAGATGAACCAGAGGTCAAGTTCTACAGTAAAAGGTTGATTAGGGTAATGAATTATAATTAAACACAGCTCGTATGACCTCAAGGTTCTGTTATAAATGTAACCGGATCATCAGTTCAAATATGAAGGCCAATGACTTACTGAAAAACCTTAGGATTTGTTTCAAATAATTTTGTGGCAAATGAAAAGTTTGTACTTCACATCCTCTCAACAAATTTCTGTGATGATGGGCTCCCTTTTAGAATGCCTGTCCTTCTCCTTCTGGCTTTCTTTATTTGACCTCAATTATAGGAAAATATAGGACTCCTGTAAAGATTCTGAGAACTACTAGATGGAAGAGCAAGGTGTCTAGCAAGTTTAATCAGCACTCTCCAAACTGATATGTTTACTTAGATAAGACTAACATAAAACTAGAACATTTTTTTGTAGAAGTAAATAGAAAAATCCATCTTAAAATTCATACAGAATCTCACGGGATCCCTAATCTCCAAAACAATCTTGAAAAAACAAAGTTGAAGGTCTCATACTTCCTGATTTGATTACTGTAGCTTTGTAGTAAGTTTTAAAAAGTGTGTGGTACTGGTATAAAGAACTGCAACTCAACAACAAAACAAACTTCATTAAAAAATGGCAATAGACATTTCTTCAATGAAGATACAGTATACAACCAACCAACAAGCACATGAAAAGATCCCCAACATCACTAATCATTAGGAAATGCAAATCAAAACCACAAGATACGACTTCAAAGTAATTAGGATGACTATCATACACACACAGAAACACAATAACAAGTTCCAGTTTCTCAACATCCTCACAAATACTTATGTACATTGCTGGTGGAAATGTATAATGGTCCATTCCCTGTGGAAAACAGTATGGTAGTTTCTCAAAAAATTAAACAGAATTACCATATGATCCAGCAATTCCACTTCTGGGTATATACCCAAAAAACTACAGACCAATATCCTTTATGAATATAGATGCAAAAATTTTCAACAAAATCTTAGCAAACTGAATTCAGGTGTTTATCGAAAAAATAATCCATCCTGACCAAGTGGGCTTCATCCAAGAGATGCAGGGATGGTTCAATAGACACAGAAAAAGCATTTGACAAAATTCAACACCGTTTTATGATAAGAATGCTTAACAAAATAGGCATAGATGGGACTTACCTAAAAATGATAAAAGCTGTATATGACAAACCAACAGCCACCATCATATCAAATGGGGAAAAACTGAAAGTATTCCCACTTAGAACTGGAACCAGACAAAGTTGCCCTGTATCACCACTTCTGTTCAATACACTGCTGGAAGTCCTAGCCAGAGCAATCAGACCAGACTAGAGAAGGAAATCAAGGGCATCCAAATGGGAGCAGAAGAGGCCAAACTACTGCTCTTGCTGACAATATGGTCTTATATCTAGAAAATCCCAAAGATTCTGCCATGAGACTACTGGAATTCATAAACAAATTCAGCAAAGTCTCAGGTTACAAAATCAATGTACAGAAATCAGTGGCATTCCTATACACCAACAACAGTCAAACTGAGAACCAAATCAAAGATTCAATACCTTTCACAATAGCAACGAAGAAAATAAAATACCTAGAAATATATTTAACTAACGAGGTGAAAGACTTCTACAGGAAGAACTATGAAACACTGAGGAAGGAAATAGTAGAGGATGTAAACAGGTGGAAAGCCATATCATGCTCATGGGTTGGCACAATCAACATTGTTAAAATGTCTATACTACCCCAAAGCGATCTACAGATTCAATGCAATCCCTATTAAAATGCCAACATATTTTGCAGATCTAGAAAAAATAATTCTATGCCTCATGTGGAACCAGAGAAGACCCCAAATAGCAAAAGCAATCTTAAGCAAAAAGAACAAATTGGGAGGCATCAATTTACCAGCAATCCAATTACTGGGCAGCTACCCAAAGGAAAGAAAGACATCTGCACTAGAATGTTTATAGGATCACAATTCTACTCAGCCACAAAAAACACTGGTGATCTAGCACCTCTTGTATTATCCTGGATAGAGCTGGAGCCCATTCTACCAAGTGAAGTATCACAAGAATGGAAAAACAAGCACCACATGTACTCACCATCAAAGTGCTATTAACTGATTAACACTTATGTGCACATATAGTAGTAACATTCATTAGATGTTGGGAAGGGGGAGGAGAGATGGGCATATTCACACCTAATGGGTACGGTGCGCACCGTGTGGGGGATGGACACACTTGAAGCTCTGACTCAGGTGGGGCAAAGGCGATACATGTAACCTAAACATTGGTACTCCTGTAATATGCTGAAATAAAAAACATAAATTAAAAAAAAAAACACAAAAATGTGGGTAAACACAATAGACTTTTCTGAATTATGTTTAGTGGTTCAAACAAAAGTTATAACACTGCCTCATGTGATTCTAAATGTATATGGAGGAAAATATTTACGACAATTATAAATAAGGGAAAGTAAAGGGAATAAAAGTTCAAGTAACTCACAGGAAGTCAGAAAAAGAAAACATAATAAACAGAAAACAATGAAATTGCATATTTAAGGCATAAATTATCAGTCATCACATTAAATGTAAATGGTATAAATATACCAATTAAAAGGGACTAGGAGAGTGAGTGGACTAAAAAACATGACCTATCTTATGTTGTCTACAAGAGACTCACTTCCAATATAATGTGAGAGTAGATAGAAACTAAAAAGATGGGAGATGATTATGTGAATGTTATTCAAAAGAAAGCAGGAGTAGCTATGTTTTTTTTTTTCTTTTTGATACAGAGTCTTGCTCTGTTGCCCAGGCTAGAGTGCCGTGGTGTCAGCCTAGCTCACAGCAACCTCAAACTCCTGGGCTCAAGCAATTCACCTGCTTCAGCCTCCCGAGTAGCTGGGACTACTGGAGCATGCCACCAGGCCCCGCTGATTTTTTCTATTTTTAGTAGAGATGGGGTCTTGCTCTTGCTCAGGTTGGTCTTGATCGCCTGACCTCAAGCGATTCTCCCGCCTCAGCCTCCCAGAGTGCCAGGATTACAGGCGTGAGCCACTGCGCCTAGCCAGGAGTAGCTATGTTAATATCAGATAAAGTAGACTTCAGAGCAAAGAAAATTACCAGAAACAGACAGGGACATCACACAATGATAAAAGAGTCAATCCACCAAAAAGGCATAGCAATCCTAAAGGTGTATGTACCTAACAATAGAGCTGATAATTACATGAAGCAAAAATTGATAGACAAATCCACAATTTAGCTGAAGACTTCAGTATCCCTCTTCTCAACAACTGATACAACAATTAGAAAACCAGCAAGGATATAGGAAGATCAATACCACTACCAACCAACAGGATCTAATCACCATTTATAGAACACTCCACCCAAAAACTGCAGAACACACATTCTTTTCAAGTGTTCATGGAACACATACCAAGATATGCCAACAATTTTTTTTCTTTTCTTTTCTTTTTTTGAGACAGCATCTCACCACTCTGTCACCTTGGCTAGAGTACAGTGGTGTCATCATAGCTCACTGCGACCTCAAACTCATGGGCTCAAGAGATCCTCCTGCCTCAGCCTCCCAAGTAGCTGGGCCTACAGGTGTGCATGATCACGCCTGGCTACTTTTTTTATTTTTAGTAGAGACAGGGTCTTGGTCTTGCTCAGGCTGGTCTTGAAGTCCTGAGCTCAAGCAATGCTTCCGCCTCAGCCTCCTGGAGTGCTAGGATTACAGGTGTGAGCCAACAATTTCTTGAACAAATTCCTTAGCTAGTATAATGGCATACAAAATCAGAACTTGTTCTTTATATAAAATAAAATTTTAGGGCTAATGAAACTTATGGTTATTAATTTTTTAACACTAGTTTTTGTCTACATTTGCTATATGATAATTTCTCTTATAATAAGCATCTTTGGGAATTTCAGTGTAAAAGTAATCCTATCTGTTACATAGTAGGGTGACTATAGAAAATAATGTAGTGTCTATTTGGAGATGGCTAGAAGAAAAGATTTTGTATGTTATCATTACAAAGAAATAATAAATGTTCAAACTGATGGGGAAAAAAAGTAATCCTGTATCATCAATGAAATAATTTCTAATGCTTTTAAAACTGAAAGCCATCATTAACGATTCTGTATCTAATATTTAATGTCAGCCACGTGTTGACAGACATCAAATGACGGGGGCAATACTTACCAGATCCCATGACAGCACAGACCAGGACCATGGAGTTATATTTGATTTCAGGAGCACTTCTCTCATCTGCTAGCAGTCTGTGTAAAATCTGTACAAGTTTAGCACTTTCTAGATCTTTCTCAGCAGTGCCTAGAAAAGAAAACAAAGTACAGGTTGAGATCCACCGTGTATGAACCTGGTACCCTCAGGCTAAACACTATTTCCTCTTCTAGAAACTGACCCTGTGAAACCTTCCAAAAGGGACTGATAAATAATAATGACCTAAATAAATAATAATCTCTTTTCTAGGATTGGGGTTGGTGAATCCATTGCCCCCATTTTGAGAATTATGAATATAAATCGTCAGTAGGAATTAAGAGGTAATCAGTTAACAGTATTTACCCAAATGGCCTTGAACTGGGCAGGACCACCAAGTCGAAAATCCTAATTTGTATAAAGCAGCCTTAGGCCTTAACCGCACACCACGTGAATCTGATACACTGTCCCTGGCCGACTGTATCAGGGGTTGGTCCCCCGAGCTAAAAGTTGTTACACAAAAATAGGTGCCTATGAGCTATCTTCTCGTGAAGAATTCTGCCCATTATGGATGCTGTATGTTAGAAACTAAAGGACTCACTTAGACTGCTTTTGGGGAGTTCTGAATGCAAAAATACACAGAAGATGAGACTTCAGAGTGAAGGCAATGCTACAAAGTAACACAAACCATGGCCACAGAGACCAGCCAGAGCAAACTGGTACTAGAGCCAGCAGAGATGGAAGAGAAAGTGCAGTTACCAGGAGAGCAGCACACCCTTCACTCGCTGTGGTATTCTACGTATTGTTTTCTTTCTCTGTGAAGCCTGCTGAAAATGCTTCTATATTTTCTGAGTGGCCACAACTTGAAATAAACTAACCTTAAAGCACTGCCCTAAAAATGTTACCAAAAGCACAACCAAAGGAGACAGCTGTGGTAACAACCTATGTAATTTTCCATATATTCAGAGACAGGTGTGGACACACACAGGCAAAATGCTTCCAGTCAAGGTTCTGTCTGACTTCAATTCCACTCCTGAGCTTCCTTTCAACTAAGATAAAAATAGGAGAAAATAAGTTTGTCACCGGGGTACTTACCCAATTCTAAAGCTGCTATTAATGCCAAAGCAACAAGGGCTTCATTCTGCATTATTACATGTTCACTAGTTGCCATAGTAACTAGATGCTGGATGCCACCACTCTGTACAATGGTTTTAATTACATCCTACAATAAATAAATATCGCAGAATTATAAAGTAGTTTAAACATAAAGAAAATGCATTATAATCAGTCAATTCATTGTTGAGTGGTTTTGTGACAGTGTCCTGTATGAATCTTCATTTAACCATGTTTTTTTTTTCTTCACAGAAGAAAAGGAAAAAGCTTTTAGCTTTACATAAATTCATCAAAAGATGACAACTTAAATTGCCTAAGTGGGAAAGACCATTGCAACTGCAGTTCACGTGAAGGAACAGAGAGGTCTGGAAACTACCAAAGCCAAAGAATTAAAAGTGCCACTGCCCCGAATGTTGCCCTACCTCAGGATCAACAAAAGAGAATAAAACTTGGAATAATAATAAAAAAAAAGTTCTGTTATAATTTTTCTGATAGTGCCAGGTCGTTGTTCTCTAGATACTCCAGGTAAAGCTTTTCTAAATTTTTTTAAAGTGGTGTTTGGTTTGGTCTTACAAATACAAGAACTGATTCCAAGCAAAGGGACCGAGCAGAACTCAGATTCTGTGTCTGCCTCCACTGCTCAGGGCGCCCAGAGCTCTGTCCTCTCTCCGGGCCGAGGAGACACGGGCTCTGGAGTCAGTAAGTCCCACCGGCTTGCTTTGAGCTACCCAACCTCTCTTACCTGAGTGATATTATCTGTGCTGTTGGAATGATGTTAAGTGTTTATCTCACAGGTTTTTGTAAAAATTACAAAGCTATTACACCAAAAGCACACATAAGAATATCTGGCAAAAGTTAGATGGAAACAAATGGTTACATTTATTTCTAGTACCCATGTTTGTCTTCATCCCACTGAGGGTTTTGTCTTAGAACTCTTGCAATAAATATAATGTAGTGGGAAGTCTCAATTAGCGTATTTTAAAAGTAATTTTCTTAGCTAGTTTTCACTATTTTTAATAATTTGAAGTAAGTTCTGGATATTTTAAAAAGTAGCTTCTCCAAGTCACTTTCAATGATACAAAACTAACTGTAGTTAGAAATATTTTTCAAAGGAATTTGCTAAAATATTTGAAAAGAAGTTTCCTTTATGCTTCCACATTATGTGAATTTTTAAAGGAAACTCTTTGTAGACAACATCTTTGCTTTGAGCTCAAACAGGGTTTAGTGCACAAATGTTTTGTATCAGCGGAGTCCAAGAACTTGGTTTTCATGGTAGCCTGTGTTCTGGCTGCCAAGAGTCTTTTCCCATCAACCTCTTTCAGAAAGTGAGAAACTATCTTTTAAAGCCTTTTCCAAACTCGCAATATACTGCTTACTCGGTGACTATTTATTTGAAACTGATATAGCATTCTTAAAATTCTATAAAAATCACAAAGAAGCTTGTTGAGTAAAGACTGTAAGAGATTAACAGACACATATGCAGCCAGGTAAGGAAGATCCTTGGACTGTCACTTCATCCTCTATTTTTCAATTTACCCGCCAAAAGTCCACCGTAGTTGAAGGAAGAGCAGAGAATGAACAAAGGAAATTTGCACATCAGAAATGAATAGTGCAAGTGCCACTCAAGTCCAAGCATTGCTGCTTTTCCATCTCACTTTTCTGGAATAGATACCTGAGTATTTTTTAAAATGCCTGCCCTCTCTCCAACTACTTCAACAAATGTTTACTGAATAGTGGAGTCACTTTGCCTGATAGAATGTGGGACAGTGAGTCAGTGGTAACGCCAAGGTTCAAATCCAGGCAGTTTGGCTGCTGGGGTCTTGTTCTCAACCATCTGGAGTCAGTGGAAAAGCATCTGTACTAAATTCTGAGTGCCATGCACTGACAGTTCTTTAATGTGATTTGAAGAGGCTCTAGGAATGTGTTTTAAAGTTACATTTAACTTCAAGGTATTTTTTTTTTTTTAATGAAAGATATTAGCACTATTTAGAGCAAGAAGGTTCATCTGAAGAATTACAAATCATTTTAACCAATAAACTTCTACAACTAATCTAGAGATTATTTTAACTTCTCTCAAACCATTTCATTTACATAAATAAATTGAAGATATACATAAGGAAACAGTTCTCCAGGAAGTCCATTAAACCCTAGATGTCTCTCTGCAAAGTCTCTAAAAATTCTCAGATGTTTTACAAAGTTTGAAGCAATGTTTTATTTCACAGTTCTATTTCTCAAGAAGTTTTCTTATGGAAAGCCAAGTTTTGGTACGTATATTATCTGTGCTAACAATTTCACCTATTTAGCATTTAGTCCACTTGCCCTTGATTACTGAAATAAACCCAGCTTAAGACTTTGTTGATAACTGCATAATGGAATGTTTTTAGATAGGCTTGGATTTGACATAATCAATTTACAAAATTGCAGGTTGGTGTACCCACTGACAGGTGAGCCACTTAACAAAAATTTTCTTTTTCAAGATAGTATCATCAAAGCCGTCTCAATATGGGATTTATATAAATGTTTGTTGGATGAATGAGTGAATGACTAAATATATTTGTTTAAACAAGTTTTTAGCTTGATAACTGATAAAGAATGTTACATTCTTAAAGGGTAAAGTGCCTACTTTGATAGGAGGGCGTTTTTATATTTCTAGGGTAGAGGCAAACTGTATTTCTTATTTTGTTTGTTTTTCTTTTTAGAGACAGGATCTTGCTCTGTTGCCCATACTGGAATACAGTGGCGTCATCATAGCTCACTGCAGCCTCAAACTCCTGGGGGCTCAAGTGATCCTCCCACCTCTGCCTCCTGAGTAGCCAGGACTACAGGTGTATACCACCACTCTTGGCTAACTTTTTTATTTTTTGTAGAGACGAGGTCTTGCTATGTTGCCCAGGCTGGTCTCGAACTCCTGGCCTCAAGAGATCCTCCCACCTCGGCCTCCCAAACTACTGGGATTACAGGTGTGAGCCACTGTGTCTGGCCAAACTATATTTCTTTTTCCATTTTTGATATCTACATGTGGAAGGTTTAGACGGTTGGTCAGAACGAGATTAGGGGCACTCTTTCAAGGGAAGATGTGAATTTACTTAATGGCATAAGCACAGGAATGTGCTGCATATGGCTGAGATGACTAAGCAGCCTGGAACCTTGTGAGTCAGTGCAAACTTTTGGAAGGTTAGACTCTAAGATAGAATTCAGGGTGGAGTATGAGCTTCAAAGTTTAAGAATAAAACAAGGAGAGAGCTATGATTCACAAGTTGGTGAAGGAGATACAGGAATGTAACAAATTTGAGCCTAGTGTTTAATTATTTTAGAAGCTTATTCCAGAACAGCATTTCCCAAAGTATGTCCAATGTAATATTAATAGATGCCACTTGCAAAAAGGATCCATGGTCAAATAGTTTCAGCATAAGTGGCTTAAATAAAGTTAAGGAAGGTTATTTAGAGTAGTACTAACGTATGCTGTGAATCCCAAAGGCAAGGAAAAGGCGTGTACTATTTCCATAACTAATCTGACCATGTGACACTTTCTTTGTGGAACATTTGTTGGGATTATTATTTGATGAAACAAACTTTGAGAACTCCTGCTCAACAGTAACTATGAATTCCACTTTTTTGTTGGTTAAGTTTAAAAATAATTTACATTAAATTAACAGTTCTGACCTGGAGCTCAAGCAATGAATATACCTTAGAGTTCTGATCACTGAAATACACGAATCAAGGTTCCTGTTGCTGCTTAGCGGCAGTAGACTCTCAATCTCAGGAAAGATACACAAAGGGAAAAAACAGCTGAATTATAAACCTAAAGTTATAATGTGACTATAAAGTTGCAATCCTCTATAACTTCAAATTGTTTTTTATCACACTTGCATGCTCCTAAGAGAGGTACCATGCTATGCTTTTCATCTTTCAAAGAACCTGCACAGCAATACATGCTTAATGGGTACTCAAGACCTTTCCTGGGGGGGTGGGGGAGAAGTGGGAGGTTAGATGAGGGAAAGGGATATCTATGATAAATGAAATTCACACAAAAGCCTCAAAATCTTCAGATCTCAGTTTCATATCGTAGCATTTATATAGTTCTGGCTCCTGAATTAAGTTGTTTCTATGACGTTGGGATGCATCTTCCCATGGACACGTTTTTGTGTCCATTCATGGTCTGGTTATGTAACTGTTAGTTGATACTGACCTGAAGGTTCAGGATCTGAAAGTGCTGAAGGTGCTGGAGTAATCAAGGCTTTGGTGGCTTTACTATCAATGTAAAAGGAATTTATTTGAGAGCTGAAAAATTCAGATGCCCGAAGCATGTCTCTGTTATTTGTAATCTAGTTGACAGAATAATGGTTTGCCTAAACTCGAAACCCTTGGTGGGAATTCTCATGGAGCAGCGCAAAGGATTAAGGGTAAAGACTCCAAAAAGCATGGGGCAGTGGGTTGGGAGCAAGCGAGTTAGGGAGTGGTAGCTGCACCTCTTCCTGCAGTATCTTATTTTGATGAGTGGCCTGATAACCTAACCTGGGGCCAAACCCAAACTGGAATTGTCTCTACAACCTCCTTCCTCCTCCCTTAAGCCTGCTGTTGCATCTGTCAGTTCTACTACCTGTATCTTTCTCAAGTTCTCCTTTTCCATCCTCTTTTCCTATCAGCCAACTAATAGCAGTGTGTCAAAAACAGTTGAATATCAGCAATTTCAAATTGCTCAACTCAAAACCTTAATTCAGGCCATCATCTCCCATATATATTTTTGCAATAACTTTGTTATTTCTGCCACCATTAAACCCTAGTCATTTTTCCAAATGAAAACCAAGAAATGGCCCTCTGCTGCTTTAAACACTGTAAGAGCTCCTGATTTACAGCTGAATCAGACCCATCTATCTTAATTTGGCATATAATTCATCCTAGTCCCCAATTCTCAACCTCTCTGGCCACTGTCTCTACACACTCTATGCTCCAGCAATACTGCTTTATTTGTAGCTTTCCTCTAAAAATATGCTGTTTTATACCTCTCCGTTTTTGTATACACTGTTGTCTTTGCCTGAACAGGCTCTTCCCTTTTTTCTCTTCCCCTTTCCCTCCTGAGATCCCTAGTTAACCTCTAAGACATCACCCCTTCTATGACACCACCCGGACCATCTAGACAGTGTTGGTCTGTCTTTCCTCCGTGTTACACCCAAATGGTACAGGTGGCCTTAATGCTGCACTTAAGCTGTTTTCATATCTGTCCCCTTACTAGACACTTAATTGCTTTAAAGCAACACTATGTTTTACAATATTTCCACTGCAAGCACCCAAGTACTAACTGTTAAATGAACAAACGGGCATGAGAAAGCAGTTATGATGGAGAAGGGAAAAAGGAGGTCATTGTACTGTTCTTTCCTGGTGCTTTCCATCCTGCCAACACACTGTTTGGTCCTGTGTTGGTGTTAGTGAAAATGTATGGGCTTTCAGGCTGGTCTGCGTGAGACAGGTAACAGGAAGGTCCTGGTTTTCCCCAGGGAAAGATCTCAAGATTTAGCATCTGATGGAGAATATTCTTGTGGCTAACCAGCTGAGATAGCTATTACATCGAAGTCAATTATGTATATGAAAGATTTACACAAGGCAAGGAAAACCATTACTTTTAAGCTTTTTCTCTTGCCATCTTTTTTAAAAATCTGTTCTATAAACAAATGAAAATAGCTGGTGGATTTGAGTTCTAAATTGACTTTCTTCTCAAATACCCTCACTATCAAAAGGGTCACCTTAGAAAAGAGGGTATAAAAACATAAAAGGAATGTAATCTAGATACTAAATCAGCTGGTGAACTGCTGGCCCAGCTTGCCACCATGGTGATCTTTCACATCTTTCAAATAGCTCATTTGTTCATCTACTGGTTATCTACCAAGTGCCAGACAGCTACTGCGCTGGACACTGCCATGAGAATGGATTTTGTCCAACTTTGTGAGTTCTGGGCACCATATACAATGTAGGTGTCGTTTAATTTCTAAACATCAGTAGCTCTCACGGTCAGAGCCTGGCACGTGAATGTTGGATACTGATGCTGGTAATGGTGGTGGTAAAAATAAGAGGAACAGCAGGAACAGCAACCTCCACTTAGTGAGAGCTTCCAACATACCAGGTACCAGCTGAGTACCCGGTATACAAGATCTCACTGAATCCTCCCAATACTTTCAGATAAATATTATCCCAGTTTTTATTTTAAAATACTGAGCTATGAAGAGACCTGACCATTTAAACGGTAGAGATAAAATCTGAACCCATCTCTGTTTGATTCCAAAGCCTTACTTTTAGCTATTATGAAACAGACCTAAATAAAAAAGCTCAATCTTCATTGTTGATTAATGTATTCCTATGTAAATACATAAAATGCAGGCTTAGGATGTAGGACCTATGCTGGGTTTCCTTCCAAAAGAGCCACTCTAACGTCCAGTCAACGGTCTCCGCTGGGACTCACCTTTGACTTACTGTGCCGTATAAGGGCCGAGAGCAGTCTGTTCGACTCGCCCATCACGCCAGCATGGTCTTTGGCTTCACACCACTCCACCAAACGCTCCACTAATGTCACATTCTTTCCCAGTTGTTCAGCAGCTTCTGCTATAGGAAAGAAGAAAAACCACAAAGGAATGAACCACTGATGAGCAACTGGCTGAAATAATTGGTAAAGACGTAAGGGAGGGAAGGCAAATCACGTGTCTAAAAACACAATTAAAGCAAGGACTGCAAACACTCATCTGATGGGCTAATTTGGCTTTTTCTGTAAAGTTGTGGATTTTTATACAAAATACAAAAACAAACAACTTCATATTCTTTTGGGTAAGCCTGATCGTCTGGTTAGTACTCTGGCAGACTGTACGAAGGTTTTTTAGAAGGACTTTAAGCAATCAATATAGAAAAGGGCTCAGAATTTAGAAATAATAAACATAATTCATTCCTAGCAGTGGTTTTCACTGCTGTTTCCGCAAAATGCTCTCCCTGTTTGCAAAACACACTTTAAAGAATTTTGACTGTCACAATAATGAAATTTGATTTTGAAGACAAGGTAAAAATGGGCATAGAATGCTAAGACACAAAAACTTCTCAGAAAGTGTAGTAATAAACCAATCTAAAACCAGGATTATATGTACCAATAAAGAGGAATACAGTATAATTTCCACTTAAAGTCAATTATAACAAGCACGGGGATTAGTGAATGAGGTTCCAAAACCAACTTTTTACCTTTTATCTCCTATTTATTTTTAGGATTGCATCATCCTGAATGCTAAAAACAAGTCCTTTTCCAACTAAAGGCACATTAAGACTATCACACCAAAAATGCAATTTGGAAAAACATTTCTTTTACCTTGTGCATCTATTAACATTCTTAATGTTCCCAAAAGTTTGAACTGAACCGGGGGCATTTCAGATTTAAGAAATTTCAAAACTGCCTCTGTGACCCCAGCTGATAACATCTTTGCTTTATTTATAACTAGAGAGAAAGAAAAAGAGACTACGGTTAAAATGGTGTTAGCATTCTTGATGATACACATTCAATTCAATACACATTTACCAAATGGGTCCTTAAGGCTCATGTTATATGTTTCTATTTAGAAACAATCCTGTTACTTTTCTATGAATTTTAAGAATGGAACTGAGTGTGTATGTGTAAGTATCCTGTTCGTGTACAGGAGCATAACAGATAAAATCATACCAACTTTTAAAACTCAACCTCAAAACATTTACTTACATAGTTTGTAAACGAAATCTGAAAATGTTGTCGTCTTATAATAAAAAGCACAAGTCCTCAACTTTATTAAATGTTTCTCTTTACCTCTGTCTTTGACCCAACTGTATTAATATAAATGTTATAGACATTAATATACAGTATTAACATGCTTTATGAACAAAGCTGAATTCATATGGATTGGATCCTCATAATTATATTTATTTTTAGGCCAGGTGTGCTGGCTCATGCCTGTAATCCCAGCCACTTGGGAGGCTGAGGTGGGAAGGTTTGCCCAGCCTGGGCAACGTAACAAGTCCTTGTTTCTTAAAAAATTAAAGAACATATTTTGCAAAAGTAGAATACAAGAATAGTTTTAGCTATCTTCTGTATTATTTCCCATGATAATGTGATTTCATGGCTCAAAAGCCTTTATTCCAAAGACAAATTAAGGCTATTTAAAAAAACTGTATGTCTGCTTGTAGGGAAAAAAAAAAAAAAAAGAAAACCAACTTAAATCATTCTTTAAGGAGATTCTCTTAATTGGTGTGTCATTATCTTACCTCAACTGAAGATGTTTAAAAAAGCTTAACTATACTATACAATGGAAATCTAAGAGTTCACAAAAGGTAACAGGATATTTGAATGATCTGAACAAAGGCAAGATCATTCTCAGTCTCAGAAAACTTATTTATCATATGATCTCCATTTATTAGTAAAAAAAAATGTGAACAATTTGAAGACTAATTTTTTCTTGGGCAGAGCAGGTCCACAAATCAGGGAGTAAATATCTTCCCAAAACGATGGACTTTAGTTTTTACAGAGCTGCGTCCTACCCGTAGGCCTTACCCGGGATGGCCAGGTTTCTGAGGGCGCTCAGCGCTGCGTGCTGCACAGTTACGTTTCCGTCTTCTACATGTCTGTCCAGCAAATCCATGAGCTTTTCTACAATCCCGTTGTCTACCATGTGAATACAATTTCCATCTGAACAAAACAAAAACATTTTTCTTCCTCTTCAAAAATGTCTATAAATATTTTATAATACTGATACCTGCCTATTATCTACCTACATTAGGGAAAAGGGAGCTATAAAAAAATACATTACAAATTCTTTCTCTCATCAGATTTATAGGTTTATCTAGTAACTGAGTGAGAAGTCTGATTATACTCTTAAAATAGATAAAATTTTAAAAATCATAAAAATTACAAGAAACATCCCTAGCTTAGAGCCTGATAATACATAAAAAGTAGTAACTACATGCTTAAAATACTCTACCTCTTGTTATCATGGCTGATACTTACTCATATTTTGCTACTCTTAACTCCATCATTAGGGAGTTACTCCCAAAGAAAAGAGAGTAAAATGGAATAAGCCATTATAATATATACCAATAGCTCATACTGGAATAAAATCAAACTAAAAAGAAAAATAACATTTCATAGACAAAGTATAGTTTGACTGAATCTGAGTTTCTTACAAGTGCCAGATTTTATAAACATGAAGGTCTTTTGCATCTGAAATATTAAACTAAATTAAATATCTATCTTAAAACAGGGGATTAGTTATACTTAAGTTTTATGGGTATCAAAGTATAAACTGAGGCATAATAACCCTGGAATGAGTACTCAAGAATATTAAATTCAAAATCAAATCTCCAGGCAAAAGAGGTCAGATGCATATTAGAATAGGACTTTAAGTTTACCAAGCTCTGAAGTGCAAAGTGTTCAAAAGAAGCACTTCATGATCACTGTTCATGATCTTTAAACTGTTAGAATTTAGTTCAACTGCAAAAAATGTAATTTAGGAAAGTCACTATAAGTATTGCAGATTTCTGAAGAACTAAGCAGCATATACACATATTACACAAACTTCTAAACTGTTCCAGTTTTAGTACATGTGATGGCAAAGCAAAAATAAAAAAGTATAGAACATTTATTAACGAAGGGGGAACTAATATGCTTACCATTTCTGGCAAAATTTGCAATTGCCAGTGCTCCAGCAAGCTGTAGCTGGTGGTTATTTGATGGAATCCAAGAAAGCACCCTTTGAAATACACTGCCTTTTCCTCCTTCAAATAATTTCTGCATGGATTCATCTGGAGATAAATGAAACAAATAAGTAAGAGAAAAATAATTAGGAGTAACAAATTCATATTCCTAAGTGAATATCCAACTGGGAAACTACATACTTCACAAACTATTAATTTTGTAATGGGAAAGGTAATGAATCTTTTTATAATAAACTTTTAATAGACCACTAGACAATGGACTGTAGCATTTTTTTAGTCCAAGTCCCAAGCAGCCATCTACCTTTTAGTCCTTTGGTGCCACAGCTATGTCTTCTACATGACAGCTCTTCAAATAGTGGGAAATAGCCAAGACTCCTCTTTTTCAGTTCCTTATCTCTAGCTCTATCCAGGACATGTTTAAGGTTTCAAAATCATCACATGAGCAAGATGAGAGATAGGAAAATGAGAAAATGCCTAGTATACTACCTACAGAAGAGACTTAATACATTTTTAAAAATCTGATGACTATGTCCTTTGGTTGGCATAAATTACAACTCACCTCCAAGAAGTAATAAAACCATTAGATCCGAACCAGTTTTGAGCTCAGCAATATCATCCTCTTTGTCACTATCCACTTTCTGTTGAACAATCTCTAGTAGACACTCTACCAGGCCTGCTTCAACCAGTTGTAGTTTAATAGCATCTAAAGAACAATGTGAACAAAATAACCAAAATCTGAGATAAAATAGCAGCTCTGGTATAAGCAATCCATTACGAAGAATTATAAGAAACTAAGAAAATGCACGATTTAGATAACATCTTCAAAGATTTGATTTTCAAAATGAACTATCTGACGGTGCAGCTTAAATATACAAAAGCTTTAGTTCATTTTTCCATTTGAAATTATGTCACCTTTCACAATGTCTCGCAGCATCTAAACAAGTTGATTCTCAGCTCTGAAAGGAACTAATATCACTTCCGCTATTATTCCAGATAGTATGCTCATGTTTCAAAGGCAATACTGGTAGGCATAGTGACTTATGCCTGTAATCCTAGCACTTTGGGAGGCTGAGATGGGGGAGGATCACTTGAGGCCAGGAGTTGGAGACCAGCCTGAGGAACATAGCGAGACCCCGTCTCTAAGAAAAACAGAAAAATTAGCTGGGTGTGGTGGTGTGTGCCTGTAGTAGCAGCTGCTTTGGAGACTGAGGCAGAAGGATTGCTTGAGCCCAGGAGTTTGAGGTTGCATTAAGCTGTGATGACAGCACTGTACTCTAGCCTGGACAACAAAACTCTAACCAAAAAAAAAAGGCAACAGTATATCTGTTATATAAAGCTAAAATATGTCCACTAATGGGTCTTGAATACAAAATTATTAAGAAGTAAAGGGTTATTGGTAAATTTCAACCTACATCACCAGCATATTTGGATTCATATTTGTATAGATGTTATTCTTCTAGGGCAGTTAATCTATAACATAACTTTAGAAACTTTAAAAGTAATGTCTTTAAAAAGGGCTTCATGCTTCATGCTGTCTTTCTTTTTTTTTTTCCTTTTTTTGTGAGGCAAGGTCTGGCTTTGTTGCCCAGGCTGGAGTGCCATGATGCCGTCACAGCTCACAGCAACCTCAAACTCCCGGGCTCAAGCGATCCTCCTGCCTTAGCCTAGCTGAGTAGCTGGGACTACAGTTGTACGCAATCATGCCTGGCTAATTTTTCTATTTTTTGTAGAGATGGGGTCTTGCTGTGTTGCCCAGGCTGCTCTTGAGCTCTTGGCCTCAAGCAATCCTCCTGCCTCAGCCTCCTAAACTACTGGGATTACAGGCCTAAGCCACCATGCCTGGCCATGTTTTTATTAATTTAACACTTTCTTGGGTGATGAGTACATGGTGGTTTATTAAAACATATTCTATTTCTGAATATGTTTTAAAATATTCATAATAAAAGTTGAAAGAAAAAAACCTTTTGAAGCTCTCTGATGGCTAACCAACTAAGGTATTTTAGAGACAGAATTTACATCTCAATTACATTTTTAAAAAGGATCTTCATAGGAAACTACCCCTACATCAAATTAATTTATTATTATTAATAAACTCCTAATGTCCTAAATATTCTTTCATTATAACTTTTATTTTGCTGCAAATTTTATATTTGCATCTATATCTGTCTCCTATTACAGCAGATATACCTTATTTATTTATCTTTTAACCTAAACCGGCCTATCTAAATGCTTTGGGTGTACTTGATACTCCTTAAGATAAATGCTGATCAACTTTAAAATTACATTAGCTACACAGAAATTTTTAAATTTACATTTTATTTTCCAGTTGGATTTTGTTTTAGACATTGGTTTAAGCTGTATATGCATACATGTACAGCAATGGCAGTTTCAGCTTGTCTTTTAAAAGAAACAAAGACTTTCAAAAAATATATACTTAAGACTTTCAGGCAATTTTAATTTGTAAAAATTTAGCCTTTTTCTATCACCAGGACCACTGATCCTCTTTTGAATATTATCTAAGAATACACAGAATATTCAACCTGGAATATTTCTTTTAAAAGGTACACTTGCATTGCACTGTGCCAGGCTAAAAGTAGGGCGTTTCCTTGGTTACAGAATGCTAGGGCTAGAAATGTGTGGTGACTAGAATTTTAAAAAACATGATAAGAAAGCCTTAAAAATATGAAAAACCTTGAACTGTACAAATCCCAACGTGTGATGTTGGAATCACTCTCCTCTGCGTACCAAGAAAACCAAGGATGATACGCAAAGGATTAGTCTAGAAACAAGTTTTCAATCACTAGACCAAGAAATTCATTGCTAGCAACCCAGGAAGCCCCTCTCGCACTCCCCCTTCTGACCACAAACCTGCCCTTCATTCCTCCCACCTCACTGCCCTGACTGCATGGTAATCACGCTGTACTTTTTATTGTTTCACCAAACAATCATTTCTAAAAACTACAGTTTTTACGCTTTTTTTGAACTTTATTAATATATAAATGAAATCACACTATACATATTTTTCAGTGTTGGCTTTTCCCTTTCAACATGTTTATAAGATTCACTCACACTCATGGTTATAGCTGTCTTCGTTCTTTTTCATAACTGTGTATTTTTCCATTATATGAATATAATATGATTTATTCATTCTACTGTTGATGGATATGGGTTGGTTTCACATTTTTGTTATTATAAATAACGCTGCTTTGAACATCCTGCGATGCTCCTGGTGCAAAGGGCACGTTCTTCTGGGTGTGTTTCCAAGAACAGAACTGCCAAGTCACAGGCACGCACATCTCCGATGTCAACAGACACCATTCTCCAAGTTAAACCAATTTTCTCCCACTGCTCCACACCCTCATCAGCACTTGGTATTATCAGACCTTCCAGTGGATATGCAGTGTTTTTTTTTTTTTGTGTGTGTGTGGTTTTATTTTGCATTCCCTGATTATTATAAGATTGAGCATACTTTTATGTGTTTATTAGCTTTTTCGATTTTATCTTTTGTTAAGTACCTGCTCAGATCTTTTGCACATTTTCTCACAGGGTTTTCTACATTTTTCTTAATGATAAATAGGAGTTTTTATATACGATACCCATGAGTCCTCTGTCAGTTACTTGTGTTGTAAATATATTCTCTCACCCATTGTCTTGCTTTTCACTCTTAATGGTGTCTTTTGAAAATAGAAGTTTTTATTTTCAAAGTTACCATAATGTATCAATCTTTTCCTTTATGATTAGAGCCTTTTGTGACCAAAGAAAACTTTCTGTACTCCAAGGCCAGGATGATATTCTCCTATTCTATATTTTAAGATAAACTTTCTGGTTTTAACTCTCAAAATTAGGCCAATCTGGAATTTTCTATATAGTATGAAGTGTGGGGTATCTCCAATTAAATTTTTTCCCATAATCCCAGGACCCTTTATTGAAAATACTGTCCTTTGTTTTGCAGTGACTTTTTTTTAAACAAAAGCAGCATCTGTTAGTTAATGCATGTTATTGGGCTATATATTCTTTTCCACTGGTGGTCTTGTCCACCCTTCCACCAGCACTACACTGTCTCTAACTTACTACAGTTTTATCAGAATGAAGTTTTGTCATTTGTTAGCCAGGAAAACCAGTTCTGCTGCCTTGTTCTCTTTCACAGTATCTTGGCTATTCCTGGCCTTTTGGGACTTTGGTTAGAACTGCATTGAGTCTGTAGATCAACATGGGGAGATAAACATCATTACAACATTGAAGTCTCCAATCTATAAAAGTAACATAGCTTTCCATTTATTTAGATCTTTAATTTCTCTCAATGATTTTCTACAGTTTCCTGCCAGAGATCTTGCACAACTTTCCTCAGTTCATTCTTAGGTATTTTATTTTTTATAGTATGGTAAGTGTGTGAATATTTTTTTTACAGTGCTCACACCATGAACTCACAGGGAGCAGGTTCTAGCAGCTCAGGCTCTTTTCCACTGGTTCTCACAAGTGTGCTTCTCCGGGTGGAGCAGCTGGGCCTTCAGTTGAACCCAGATGCCTTTTTCTGATCATTTTCCTTCACAGGTTTCAGGAAGCTATCTCAATATGCTCAATACGTACATTAATACCCTTGGCAAGAATCTTGCCCTTGTTTGTTTACAACAGTGCGAACAGCATGCTGGGTAACACTGTAGACTTCCAGTTTTGCCATGGTAACGTGTGGGGCATTCCTTTTTGAACAGTACCCATTCTCTTGATGTCTACATCATCTTTCCTGTAGATTCACATGGATGTGGCCAAAGGAACAACTCCATGTTTTCTGAAAGGTCTAGAGAACATATATATTGTGTGTCTCTCCTCATTTCCTTTGTGTCTGTCATTTTGGTGAATTACTGGAAGATGGCAGTCCAACTGAAAGGTCTAAACAATATACTTTTAATATTTTCTGGTTTTTGCTGGTATATAGAAATATAATTTTTTTGGGGGGCCAGAAACCTAAATTCTGACTAATTAAAAAAATTGAACTATAAAATTGATCTATAGATTCTTCTGAATTGAACATATCTAATCATATGATGGTATGAACATATATAA
This sequence comes from Varecia variegata, assembly GCA_028533085.1. NCBI lineage: Eukaryota > Metazoa > Chordata > Mammalia > Primates > Lemuridae > Varecia > Varecia variegata. Next base: position 9,508,271 of record CM052454.1, on the reverse strand, counting down.
TCACAAAAAATGACAGTTTTATTTCTTTTCTATACCTTTCATTTCTTTTATTCTTTAATGCATTGGATATTTCCTGCAATACAATATTGAATAGAAGTGGGAATGATCCTTCTTATTTTCAATTTCAAAGGGAATGCCTTTTATGTTATCATTGAGTATGTCTTCTGGTAGATATCCTTTTCAGATTAAAAAATTCCCTCCTAGTGCTGGTTTCCTAAGAGTTTTTAAAAATTATGCATAGGTAATTAATCTTATCAAATACTTTTTTTTTTTTTTAGAATCTGAGAGGATCATACGATTTCTCTCCTTTATTATTTCAAAGTGATGGTTTATATTGATTACACTTTGAATATGAAACTGCTTTACATTTTCAGAATAAATGCAATTTAGTATGATTAATTTTTAAATATATTACTAGAGTTGATTTGCTAAAATTTTAGGATAAACTTTGGATCTATGTCCATAGTGAGATTATCCTTTAATTTTCATTCACATATTGTTTTTGTTGGGATTTAGTGTAAAGATTTCATTAGCTTCATTAAAATAAATTGGTGACATTCTCTGAAAGAATTTAAGATAAGATTACTCAGCTTTTCTATTTCTTCTTATGTCACTCATACTTTAAAATGTATTGGCATCAAATTGTTCATAACACCCTCTTCATAGCTGTAAGATCTGAAGGAAGGTCTCCTCCTGGTGCATTCTTTTGATTTTTTTTTTTTTTGCACAATTTTGGTTAATTGTGCTTTTTCTTTCTTTTTTCCTGATTAATCAGTCTAGGAATTTACCAATTTTGTTAAGCCTTTTCAGACTCAACTTCGGCAACTTTATGCTTGTATTGAATTGTATGTTTTCTATTTTACTAATTTCAGCTCTTTATACTTCTTTCCTTCTGCTTTTCTGGGTTTAATTTATGTTTTCTTTCCCCTAAATTCCTGAGATGAATACTGAACTCACCGATTTTAATTTTTGTCTTTTTTGATTTATTTCTTTTAACTTAATCCTCAATGTGATAGTAACCTTTTCTAATATATGAATTTATTGCAAAAAATTTCCAAGTATGGCTCTATATGTAGCACATAAAATTTGAGATATAGTATTTTCATTATTAGAAACATCTCTAATTTTCATTATGATTCTTTTTTGACCTCTGAGGTATTGGAAGTATATTTCTTAATAGTTAAACATACAAAGATTTCCTAGTATCTTTTTATGCTATTAGTTACTGGACAATTCACTTAGGTCAGATAAATATACTCTGTGATTGCAATCCTTTGAAATTTCTTTCACGACAAGTACACATGTTCTTAAACGTTTCATATATACTTGAAAAGAAAGAGCTCTGCAGTTGGGTGCAGTGTTCTAAAATATGCCCATTAAATAAATTTTCTTAATCATGTTGTTCAAATTTTTTATATCCTTATTTTCTTTAACTGCTTGTTGTATAAATTACTCAAAGAGGTATTAAAATCTCCCATGATACTTGTGGATTTGTCTGTTTCTCCTCATAGTTCTGAATATTTTGCTTCATATGTTTTGGGGTAATGTATAACTGTATCTTCGAGATGAATTGTACCTTTTATTGCTATAGCATGTAATACTATACTTTATCTCTAGTGTTCATCTTAGTATATTTTGTTTTATATTTATACAACCACTGTAGCCTTCTTTAAGTTTGAATGGTATAGTTTCTCCATCCTATTCTCAATCCTTTAATTCCACTTATATTTAAGAAGTGTTGCTTGTTTTAAAAAGTGCAATTGCTTTTTTAAACCCAGCTGACAAATGGTCTTTTAATTAAAGCATTTAGGCCACACCCATTTAATTACTGAAATACTATGACTTAAATCAACATTTTTAATGCTCTATTTGTCTCCCATGTTCCTTTTTCTTTCCTCTCTTCTCTTATTGTGGATTGTTACAGCATTAAAGAAAACCAAACAACTTTCCAGAAATCCTTCTGTTAGTTTGGTAGTTGTATATTATTTTAAAAAATTATTTTAGTAGTCACCTTAAAAGTTGAAATAATTGAATAACCAGAGTCTAACTGTCCCTTCTTCAAGATAATACAAGGATCTTAGATCTCTAACTCCTTTTACCTCTCTTCTGATTTATATGCTCATTTTGCATCATATTTTACACCTCACAACTTATTTTTATTTATAAATTCAATGTTCGTGAGATTTACCTACATATAGTAAATATAAATATTTTTTTTTGTCTTTAGTCTCCCCTGCATCTACATCATTTTCCTTTTATCTGACAAACAACCTTTATAACGTGGCTTTCACTGTTGCTGTTGAGAAGTTAGCTGTCAGTCAAACTGCTGCTCCTTTGAAGGTAATCTGTTTTTTTCTGGATACTTTTAAGATCTTGTCTGTCATAGGTTTTCTACATTTGTCATAGGTTTTCTAAATTTTCAGTATGATGCATGTAGATGTGGATTTCTTTTTATCATGTTTTGAGTTCATTCACAGCTTCTTGAATCTTTGATATCTTTCATAATTTCTGGTAAATTCTCTGCCTAAAATTTCTTCTCTGCACCCTCCTAACCCCCTTCTCTACTCTCCATCTGGGACTTCAAAAAATGTATATCAGAGCTTCTAACTTTATCTTCTACACCTCTTGTTCTCTTTTATGTCAATTGATTCTTTTTTCTTTATAATTCATTCTGGATTTCTTTTCAATCTTCCAGTTCACTGATTTTCTAATTCAACTATATCTATCAAATCTGCCATTATATTCTTAATTTTGGCTGAATTTTTCAATCCAGGAATTTCTACTTTTTTTTTTTTAAAGCTGTTATGTTGCTTTTTTTATAGTTTTTAGTTGCTTTCTTAAATTTTTAAGCTTGTTTTAACACTCTGAACATAATAGGCAAACCTGTTTTGAGTCTAATAATTCCAGTATCTGGAGATTTGCTGCTATTGCCTGTTCTTGCTTATAGTGTGTGTTGTCTCCCCATGTGTCTGGGCCTCTTTGATTCTGTGCTAGACATTGTATTTAGAAAATTATTTATATGGAATTGTTTCTTTATTCTGACTCACTCTTACTCCTAGGATGTATACTTTAAGATTTTTTTGCCCAAAAAAGAGAGTAGTTTACCAGTATTTTCACTGTTGACAGGCCCAAGACTAACCTTTATCCCCTTTGCCTTACAAACAGAAGTGAAGTTCAGCCTCTCACCTGCCTTTTCTATAATGGGACAAGAACATGTTAGCTACAGAAGCATCTTCGCTAAGATTTTAAAGCCAGAGGAACTTGGAAAGTAGCTTTGGCCAATGTAGATATAGTTATGAAGCAGATGTAGCTGAAGTTAGACATATCCAAAATAAAACTTATCACATCACTACTAAGACAAAGAAGAGTTTTGAGGTAAACAGCTGGCAATTAAATAGTATTAGAAAAAACTGACAGTCTATATGATCAAAACCCAAAAGGTGCATTTATTTTCTCACCGTTTTCTGCCAACGGAGCAAGAACTTCAAAAATCATTTCTCTCTTATCATGCTCTATTTGTTTCTTGAACAGTTTTACCAGCTCTTCAGCAATGTTTGTACTTGCAAACTGTTCTTTACTTGACTCTGTAAAATAAAAAAAAAATTGAGAGTAAGCAAACAAAATTAACCACCCAACCTGTTCTCTATTACTTTCAATACTTGGTCATTTTGTATCATTACTGATAAATACAGACATTCTTCAAATACAGGAACAATCAAATCCATTATTAATGCCCCTGAAAAGGAAAAATGTCCAAGGCTTTACAAAAAATGTTCTGACTCAGTTATATTTGAGGCTATAAAAAAATCTTCACTAGCATAACATATAGGTAACCATAGCAACAATAAAATTATTAATTCAGTTTCAAGGCTTTTAATCAAAGAAACATTACTTGTAACATATTTTATTTTACATGGCTGAATTAAAGGTGACTTATCTTTCGTATCATTAAATTGGTGTGGTTTTGCACTGGGCCCGACATGCCTGCTGTTACTGGCCAGTTCTGCATGAGCACTTGGGGTCTCACCCCTCTGTCTCCTGAGCATCTGCAACCTTACTCCACAGCCTCACTGTCAATCAGTATTTAAATATGCCTCAGTATTTCACATAAAAAAATATTAAAAACACTTTCCCTTTTCTCCACTTCTTTCTTCAACTACCAATCAATCTCTTTCACTTTACAAACAAGTTTCTCGGTAACACTGTTTATGTACGCTGTCTCTACTTTCTCAACTCACATGCACTCTTAAACCCACTTCAAACCAGTCTGGGCCCACTTCTACACTCTGCAATCTCCTATGATTGTTCCCGCTTTTCCACCAGACCTCTATAAATTCCAGTTCCTTGGTACTTGGTCCTTTGATTTCTTACCTTCTCAGTCCTTATTCTCACCCTAGGCAATCTAATTCTCTTTCATGGCATCAAACAGCATCTCTGTGTTGACACATTTATACAAGTACAGCAGTAGTCCTCTTCTAGACTCCAGGCTATTTATTTAACAGCCCATTTGGCATCATCTCTACTTGAGTATCTCTCTAGCATCCTAAACTCAAAGCCTAAAAGAGACTGTTGATATACCCTGAAACCTGTTTTTCCTCCAGGCTTCCCAAGCTCAGTAAATGAACATTCCCTCTATCCATCTGCACAGGCAGAAATCTAGGAGTCCCTGCTCATTTGTTCTCACTCAACTTCCACATCCAATGAATCACCAAGGTCCACCCATCATCCTCCAAAATACACCCAGAATGTGTTCCACTTCTCTCCAATTCTCTCACTTTCTTTGGTTGCATTAAGTATCCTATTAATTCTCCAGGAGAAGTTTCTTTACAAGAATTCTGACCAAATCCAATGGGCACAGCTGGCATCCTAGACTCTCTCCTTATCATTAGCTTGATGGATCATTTCTCCTCCTTCCTGTATTAGATACCCTGTTATCAATATCCATTCTCCTTTACTTATTTAATATTTTGTTTTGGTAGAGGCATCTCTAGCAGCTTCCTGAGAAAGCTACTGCATACTATGTATAGGAGGTAAACATTTTGAAATATTATATTAACTGTCTGAAAATGCTCTTTCCCACCTAGAGTTGATGCCTCTAATTTAAGTTAGTCTCTCATCTAACTCCCTTACTTTCTCTAGCCATTACTATAATTTGTAATTATATGCTAATTTACTTGCAAATTATTTTAAAAACATCCATTTCCCCCACTAAACTATAAGCTCCTTGAAGGGACAATGTATATTATTTCAACCACCACACAGTGTGCAGAATAGTGCCTAGTACAAAGCAAGTGTCCAAAATAAATTTATTGAATAACTAAAAGAACACATCAATGAATTATGAGAGTTAGCCTCTGCTCTCTAGTCTCTGGTAAATTTCTGTGTTAATATCAAGTAAGATATATTAAACTCAATAAAAGAGAAAGATGAAACACAAATTTTATTAACAGGGTGACTTAATACAATTTTGACTTGCTTTTTATTACACTGCTTTTGGTGGATACAACAACAGATCTATGCCAAAATGATGAAAATCCAATCCAAGATGATAAAAAGGTAGGGTAAAGTGTCTTTTCCAGTAAGTTACCTAAAGCCTCAGAGATCATATTCTCCAAAGGTCAGTACGCCTCACCCGAAAAGGAGGTCAGTTTGATTTAAATAGAGATGATTTATCTCCTGATCATTGCTGGTTGGTTCTCAGCTTCAGAGAATTTCCCAAATGAAAGAATTTCAGAAACATAAAATTATAGGTGAAGTATATAGACATTATCATTCATCTAGTTACATGCTTTTATTCTTCTTTAAGATAACATCATCAGCATTCCTTGCCTTCCAATCCATGTTCTATTTTTCTAAACCCTTATTAAACTGCAACCAAATCACTGCTGCTACCTGACCTGGGCCCTCTTTCCAGCATGAGGAAAGAACGCACCATCATTAATCCAGAAAGTAACAAAATCTGCACTTATCCAGCAGGTGAGTGGAGTAAAAAGACAGCAGTTAAGTATGATGTGGACAATATATTTGAATTAAATACCATAGACCCTTAACAGACCTTTACCAGAAAGCCTCATTTTCTAAAGTTTCATCTTTATCAAAATTATACATGAATTAAAGAGTTGGCCTAATACTAACATTACCAGCAGACTGCAGTTCCCTCTCCTCCATTTCTTCTTCCTCAGAAACAAGTACATAAACCTCTTCTAGCAAGTGCGTTATCATTTACTTCCCTATCTCTAAATCACATATTTGTACTGCTATTTAATTTTAGGTATTTTTATCAACTTTTAACTATGAAGGATGAAGCATTATTTTTCTTTCTTTCTTGTCTCTACCATACTCTCCATCTTCCTAATGAAATTATACTGTAATTTTGGTTCTACTGATAGTTGTGTTTCAACAATACACTATTCCATTTTCCCTGGAATTGTTTTTTCTCATTTGCTGAGATTTCTATATAGTTATTAGTTTAACTCCACACACTCTACCAGTTTTCTAATCTTCTCTTAATACTCACATTCACTACAGATATTAATGAATTTCATCTCCTATAAGAACTCTCCTAAACCCCCACCCTACGAGCTTTTGGACCTATTCCAATCTGGACTGGTTGTTCCTTTAAAATATGCCATCATCATGATGTTAGGGATTCCTGTTTTCCTGCTGGATCTCTTGTTTCCTGGTTCCTATGTAGTTTTTCTTCAATTTAAACCCCTTGTTTTGGTGGAATCCATCTGCCAGTGGCTTCCAGAGGAAAAGTATATAAGCAGCCAATTTTCTGAGATGTTCATGTTTGACAATATCTTTATATAATGCCATACTTGATTGATAGTTTGGGTATAGGGTTCTATGTCAGAAATAATCTTCACTCAAATTTTTTTAAAATTTAATTTTTAAATCGACACAATGTACACATTTACAGGGTACACAGTGGTGTTTCAATATAGATAGTGATCAGATCGTGGTAATTAGCATATTCACCATCTCAAACATTTATCATTTCTTTGTGTTGGGAACATTCAACATCCTCCTCCTAGCTATGAAACTATATATTCTTGTTAGCTAGTCAGCCTGCAGTGGTGTAGAACACTAGAACTTATTCTTTTAATCGAGCTTTCATTTGCATCCTTTAACAAATCTCTCCCTATTATCCCTCCCTTCCCAGCCTTTAGTATTCTCTGTTCTACTTTTTACTTCTATGAGATCAACTTTTTCTAGCTTCCATGTATAACTGAGAATACGCGGTGTTTAACTTTCTTTTCCTAGCTTATTTCACTTAATATCCTCCAGTTCCATTTGTTTTGCCATGAATGACAGGATTTCATTCTTTTTAATGGCTAAATAGTATTTCAGTGTGTATGTATACCACATTTTCTTTATCTATTCATCTGTTGTTGGACACCTAGGTTGATTCCGTATCTTGACTATTGTGAATCGTGCTGCAATAAACATGGTGGGTGAAGATGTCTCTTTGATATATTGATTTCCTTTCCTTTGAACAAATGCATAGTAGTAGGATTGCTGGATCATAAGGTAGTTTTTTAAAGGAACCTCCATACTGTTCTCTATGTATGTATAAAAGTTCCCCTTTCTCCATATCCTTCTCAGTATGTTAATTTTTTGTCTTTTTAATAATAGCCATCTTAACTGGGGTGAGATGATACCTCATTGTGGTTTTGACTTGCACTTCCCTGATTGGTGATTTTGAACATTTTTTCCTATATTTTTTGGCCATTTGTATGTCGTCTTTTGAGAAATGTCCGTTCAGATAATTTGCCCATTTTTAATTGGATTGTTTTTTTGCTATTGAGATGTTTGAGTTCCTTGTATAGTCTGGATATTAATCCCCTGTCAGATAATCTGAAAATATTTTTCTCCCATTCTGAAGATACTTTTCCCTCTGTTGATTGTTTCCTTTGCTGCACAGAAGCTTTTGGTTTAATATAATCCTATTTGCTTGTTTTTGCTTCTGTTGCCTGTGCTTTTGAGGTCTTATTCATAAAATCTTTTCCCAGACCAATGTCCTGAAGTATTTTCCCTATATTTTTGTCTACTAGTTTTACAGTTTCAAGTGTTCTATTTAGGTCTTTGTTCCATGTTGAGTTGATTTTTGTATTGGATGAGAGGTAGGGATCTAGTTTCATTGTGCATATAGATACACAGTTTTCCCAGCACCATTTATTAAAGAGACTGTCCTTTCCATTGGGGAGTGTTCTTAGCACCTTTGTCAAAAATCAGTTGGCTGTAGATATGTGGATTAATTTCTGCATTCTCTGTTCTATTCTGTTGGTCTACGTGTCTGTTTTTATGCCAGTACCATGCTGTTTTGGTTAGTACAGCTTTGTTGTGTATATTTGTAGTCTGGTAGTGCAATGCTTCCAGCTTTGTTCTTTCTGCTCAGGATTGCTTTTGGCTATTCATGGTCTTTTGTGGTTCCATATACATTTTAGGATTTTTTGTTTGTTTGTGGTGAAAAATGTCATTGGTATTTTAATAGGGAATGCATTGAATCTTTAGATTGATTTGAGTAGTATGTATGGTCATTTTAACAATATTAATTCTTCTGATCGATGAGCATGGGGTATCTTTCCATTTATTTGTATCCTCTTTAAATTTACTCCTAGGTTTTTATTTTTATTTTTGTAGCTATTGTAAATTGGATTGCATTCTTGATTTCTTTTTCAGCTAGTTCGTTGTTCTTGTATAGAAGCACTACTGATTTTTCTATGTTGATTTTGTATCCTGCAACTTTAGTGAATTTATTTAAGAGGGTTTTTTTTCTTAGCAGCCTTTTGGTTTTTCTATATATAAGATTGCATGGTCTACAAACAGGGACAATTTGATTTCGTCCTTTCCATTTGGATGTTATTTTCTTGCCTAATTGCTACTGCTTCCGTCAAATTTTTGAAAGCAACATTCCATTTTCTTTTGGGTGTCAGTGTTTTCAGACATCTGATGTCTGCTGATTCATGATCTTTTCTATGCAACTTTACTCCCCCCTACCCTCTCTAGAAGCTTGTAGGATGTTTTCTTTATTGCCAGCATTCTAAAATTTCTCATTGATGTGCTATGGTCTGGGTCTACTTTCATCCATTAGGCTAGGCATTTGACAGAGGCTTTCAATATGGAAAAGTGCACATGCTAGTTCTTGAGTTATTTGGCAGTTTCCTCCTAACTTTTCTCTCTTTCTAGAACCCTTGATCTGATGCCCTAATCTTGTATTTTATTCTATTTTCCATCTTCTTGTTTTTTGCTTTACTTCTGCATATATTTCAAACATTTTCTTTCATCCTAACTACTGTTTTCAATGTTTAAGCTCTTTTTGTTCTCTTTAAAAATAGCATCCTGTTGTAATTTCATGGTTACAGTATTTTTTCTCATTTATCTGAAGATATTAGATTTTTTTTCACCCTGCATGGTTTCTATTTCCTCCAAGTTATTTTTTTCTATTTGTTTGTTTAATTATCTTCCATGTTAGAGGGCTGCCCTTTAAAAAAAAAGGCTCTCTTTATCATAGAGTTGGTTTCCAACTAAAATGTAAAAAGAGGGGAAATCCCATTCTGTTTTATCCATAATGTTAAATAAGAATGAAAACTTTAAAATTGAGTTCATGCTGTAATTCTGAATATAAAAAATTATATATGCACATGAACTAGGACAATTTCCCTTTAATATTGTGTGTGTATAAATAAATCAGGAGGAAAAAGATCTTTTCATTATTTCAAAAAAATGGAAACATCTTTAATCCCACAAACTTTATAGAGAGTAATAAGGTAGACCTGCAGTTTTCTTTTCTGCCTCCAATTCTAAAATAGACTGCACTTGTTAAATTATTTTCTATTTCATCTTTAAGCTATTATATTTCATTATTGGTCAAAAAGCACACAAATTTGTTATTTAACATTTTTATTAAATACTTTGACAAAAAGTAACTCTATTATTTAGTATTATATCATATCCAGAAGTGTGCAATATGAATTTGAGACACTTGATATTTCCCTAAGTCAATAAAAATATAATACTTGTTAACTTATGGGTAAGAAAGCTCACACTGAAAGGAGAAAAATTATTCTGGGGCATGTATGTTCCATTTCTGTGTTGATGTATAACCTAGCTATTACGTGGGTATCACTGACTCATGATATAAATGCTAGAAGTCTTAGTAGATAAAGAAAAATTTCTCTTTTATCCTTTTTTCCTCCAAATGGGGTAGGGCAATAACAGCTAAAATTAGAGTATGAAACTGGGCTGAATTAAATTGGGTCCACATCCATCTTTTCATATGGAATGGGGGAGACTATAGGCTGAATAGAGGTGGTCTATGCCATCTCTCAAACAAATCTGATATCTTAATTGCAGCTACTCATATCAAGGTGTTTGGAAGCAATTTTTCAGTGGTATATTTTCCCAGTTTGTCACTGAAACAGCAATGTAGGCAACGTTATCTTTGCAACTTTCTACTTAACTCTTATCTTCCCCAGTAGGCAAGGGCTCCCACAGTATGCTGTGCTCTGTTTTTTGTCCCCAAATGATTTTTCCTTATTCATTTGTCCAATCAAAACTCCCATTTCCCAATTTAATTTATAAGAGGTGAATGGTTGATAACTTTGGCTATTCCAAAGAGTATTTATGTTTAAAAAGGATTCATAACAGAGACGAACCTTAGACTGATAGAGCTTTGGGGCAAATATTCATGCTTTTTTCTGGGTTTTTAGCTTTTGGTAAACCTTTCACTTTTTTATCCCAAAGAATAAAATGGTTGGACTCAATCCTGAAGCATTCCCCTCCTTTGACTCTTCCAATACCACTTTTGCAGGCAACTGTGGAATCCAGAGCTCAGTGAAAACACTGCTTAGTTAGAAAGCACAGGCTGGCTTGGTGTATGTACATTATGGAAACTTTAACACATCAGTTTCTAAGTATATATTTAACTTCTAAGTAAAAATTCTATAAATATTCAGCAAAGAAAACATAACCATTGAGATTTTTGTCATATTAAAATTTTAAGCATCTAATTAAAATCTGAATAAACAAAATGCTTTAGTACAATTCATCACAGACAAGCTATACATATGACACATATCGTAAGAATAACTATAGGTATTAAAATCATAAATGAAAGTATAACTATTAAAGATGCTTTGTGTGAGAATTCAAGTTCTCTTTTAAAAGATCACACATGAAATTTTTTTTCCTCTAATACAAAGAACTGCTTTTCAAATAATTCACATATAACGGAGATCCCCTTATAAGGCTATATTTTTCAAATGCCACATAGAGATCCACTAATAAGTCATGTAATCAATTTAGGACTGTGGCCAGTATTTTTAAAAAAGAATATAAACTATCAGAGTGCACTGAATATGGTAAAGATAATAACTATTGCTTAGTTTCAGGTGTTCATGCAGTTAAGTGGGGATATAAGGTATATTTCTTATTGTGGGCCACCGTCCAAAAAGTTTGAAAACTATTGCCCTAAGGTGGGTAGTTTAAAATCTGAGTTTCTGTGGGATACTTATGGAGAAGTGTTAATATTTTATATTTATAGTATAATGTTTTAAACACAGCAAGAGCTATACCAATATTTACATAATGCTTGATTTAAGGATCCAAATGTGTAAGTTATTTGTTTATGTAATTTAAATAAATTAAATATGCTAATTGCCTTCCACAAATTTCCCTGCCAGAAAGAAGCTCCCCTACTATATAGGCATGATCCTAAATCCATATTACTAACTAAATTACAGGGTTGGATTAACTGTAAGGATTAGGCCCTATTTACTTCACAGGGTGACCGTAAAGGTGAGTGAGGTTTAATACAGATCCAGGACCCTCTTTTATTATAAAATGCAAGACTCCTATGACCAAACTCTCAAGGCCCACCCTCTGCCATTACCATAGCTCTTATTGTATTCATTTCACCAGAGGAGGTAATGATGACTAATCCTTTCTCCTTGAGGTTCATTTGAGAAATGGATGATGACAGTTTATTGGGATATAGTGAACCAACAACTTAACTCCCTTCCCATGAGACTCAGCAGAAATTTGGCACAGTTCCTGAAGTTGAAGCATTTATAAGATTTAGACACACAACCATAAAAAAAAATGAAATGATCCTCAGCAATCAGTTGTAATTATCTAAGCCCCTACCCAGTATAGCCTATCCAAGGATTACTTTTAAGAGGTTAGGTGAGATAAACTTCATCAGTCTTTGCTTTCTTCTATGTACTCTCCTAAAACTTCAAAAGGGAAGCAGCCTACACAGGGCAAAGGATGACTTTGCTGCAGAATTTATTTTCTAGAGCATCACTGTCCAACAGAAATGTAATGAGAGCCCAAAATGAAACCATATATGTACTAGTAAAAAAAAGATTAAAAAGTGAAATTTTAATATATTTTATTCCACCCAATATATTCAAATTATTATCATTTCAACATGCAAGCAACATTAAAAAATATTGGAAAGCTATTTTACTTTATTTTTTTTTTCGTACTAAGCCTACAAAATCCATTGTGTATTACAGCACATCTCAATTCAGACTATTCATATTTCAGTGCTGGTAGCTACTATATAGGACAGTGAAGTTCCAGAAACTACTCATACTAAAATGCAAAAGTATGGGATTATAATATGATTTGTTTCATTTCTACCAACTATACTGAACACAAACTCCTACATTCTATTTTAGTAATGGAAAATAGTAACTTAAACACTAAATATTCTTTCATTCTTGGTTTCACCTGAATGATAGAAAAGATGTGTTAATCAGGCTAGTATAAAAAAGAAGAAACAGCAGAGGAAGAGAGAAGATGAGTAATACAAATACTAGACTATGACACACTTAATAAGAGTGACTTTTACTAAATATCTCTGATAAATAATCCCTATTCCCTTAGCTTGAAGACAAAAGTAAAATTTTGAAATCAAGATTTTAATGTGTAAGATGTAGAGACATGAGCTTTCAGTTAGAAAAACCAAGATTAGAGTCTTGGTGCTGCTTTTGTTTATTTATAATATGGGGATAATTATCAGAAGCTATGTATTTGTTACAACTATTATATTTAAAGCTATGATAAAACATCATTTCAATTCACCATGCCCAAAATAAAGAATTTATCGTGAACATGGTTGTAGGGTAGATCCAGACCAGGAGTTGCAACTTTCTGTCCAGAGTCATAGGAAGGAGAGAAGGAAGGGAGGGGAGATGAGGAGGGAGAGGACAAAGAGGGAGGAAAGAAAGGGCAATACGGAATATAGAGGAAAAATAAAACACAGAAAAGAGATGGGTGAGCTGAGGCTATCAGTCCTCTTCTGTGTTATGACTAGGATATGTTTCCAGCATTTGCCTTGTTCTGTCTGCCTTCTGATTTTCAAGGATTTCTCACATTTTGTTTCCTAATGCGGTTACAGATATAATCTTATAAAAAAGTCCCCTCTCATTTTTTTTTTCTGGTGAAAAGAGGAGGAAGAACCTTAGTCTGCAAGATTCCTCTTTACCTGATAAACAGTTTATATAAAAAATTATAATGTCTTATTTTTATTCAATAATGTATAATGTAAATGTTGAACCTTAATACATAAAATAATCAGGGAAGCAAAGTAGCTGCAATTATAAACAATATAATCATAAGATCTAATTGGATTTACTTTTTAAAATATTGAGGCAAATATCCCAAATGCTTAAGAAATAAGTATAATGTAAGCATATAAAGAAAAATTTATTATAAGTGCATTAATAAGTTAATTACATTTGTGGTTTAGGACTAAGACTTACCAAGTTCTGCTAAATTACCAAATGCAACAAGACACATTTCAGTAAGAGCTGCATTTTGGCAGTGGATGCCCAGTAATTTCACTAGGGTAGGAATAACACCCATATTGATAAGCTGAGCTTGAAGGGAATCTGTAAGAAGATAAAAATAAATAAATAAATAAATAAAGTGTTCACATGTCAAATGAACATTAGTAAGAAGAAAACACCTCTTATTCTCCCTATTGTAAATTCAATGCTATTTGAATTACAGTAAAGGAAAATGAAGTCCATTCATATGATTGTCTTGAACATTTTAAATACATTAGTTCAGAAGAGTTGAGTTTTGAATCTTTTCAATGACCAAAAGCAAATTAGAAATGAAAATATGAAAATAAGGAATATATCAAATCACTAGTCTTTTTTTTAAAAAACATGGTCTTATACCTTTAAAAATCAGGCTTTTAAGAAGTTAAATAATTAAACATTACTGTAGGTTTTTGGAGTAAAAAGTTAGACAAAGTAACATTTGCATTACAGGAAATCACAGAATATATGAAAAAAGTAAGGAAAGTAGCAAGTTAACAAAGCCCAAGAAAGAAGACAAAAGTCTTAGAATCCTTTAAAACAGTTACTTCATTATAAAAACTGAAAGTACATAATAAATACACAAAAATGACTGGTTCTGAGCATTTGCCAGCAGAGTGCTCTTTGATGCCTGCTAGGAAGGAATGTGGTTTTAACAAGGAAATAATGGGTTACCTACAATATTTTTCTTCTTAAAGTTTTATTTAATTATAGTGAAAGATCATCTCAGTCAAAGAGGAAAATTTGGCTTGAGAGATGAAGAGAATGAGGTCAACATGCCTTGTCATCATTGCCTTCATTTTCTAAGCAACTAATTGATTTTAAAATACTAAACATGCCTTGGATTTCCACAAGGGTTCTTCGTGGGCAATGATAATAGAATACCTGTAGCAAAGTTGAAAGTAAATGAACCAAAATGAAAATCAAAAGTACTGCCTCTTAGAATAAGCTAAGAAGAAAGACATATAAACATTCATATGTTTATGTGAAACACTATTACTATCAATAACTGGTTTGTCCAAAGACATAAGAATGCTTTCAAATTTTTTTTCTCTTTAAAATCATATGCCATTTTTAAGCTAATAATTTTCCCCAAATTCTTTGAAGTTACCTATTTGGGATCTAAAGGTAAAACTCTGTTTCTTACAAAACACATGTTCCATTATAGCTCAAATCCCTTGACAGGGTTGTCCTGCTAATGTCTTTATTACTCTTCATCATTCTTTACCTGTAGATAAGGAAGTAGATGGGTAATTACCAGAAAAGAACATACAGGCAGGGTTGAGCTGTCTCACATACCAGCTGATTACTTGCCTGGTGGTCTTTATTGTTAATTCTTTCTGCTTTTAGAGTGAGGTATGAGGAGAGAGTCAGTGGAGGCGTACTGCCCCAGAAAACTGATGACTGGGTAATTACAAATAATTAACTGGTTTGGTTGTGGGGGCCCATCTATACTAGAAAGGGATCTATTAGAAAACGAGAATAGAAAATAAAGCTGAGAAAAAGGGAGAGTTCAAATAGTCTAAAACAATTTCAAAGTCTGCAGTGAAATTATGAAGTCTATTATTCTAAAAGGAGATAAAAATAAAAGGATATAATATATCCAACTAAATGCTGTTTTTATACTTCTTGTGTTTTTTTTTTTTCTGAATACACAATTAAGCTATTAATGATTTACAATGCATATTGTCTTATAGGTAAAATACTTATCGGGTAGACAGTGTTATATCTATATGTTATATTGGCAGAATATTTGAATTATGGTTACAGTATTTATAATGATCATGCACCTAGGAGCTTTCCAAGTTAGAAATTATTTTGATTACTTACCAGTAGACAGAGTTCTTTACTAGCGGTCACCTCTGCAGATTCTTGTTCTTTAGCAGTATTTTTATTTATTTATTTATTCATTTTGACTACTTTGTCAAATACTGCAGAGCTGTTGAATCATCAAATTTCAGGTACGTAAGCGTGAGCACTAGCGCATGCATTGAATGAGAGTCAAACTCCACTATATGTCTGCATATATGTAAGCATCACACACCCCCTCAGTTCTGTTGGTACAAATTATAAAAATCCAACAGTAGGGACATCAGAGGAGTCACAAATTTCATGAAGGAGATAACTCAACAGAAGACTGTCACTTAGAAGATAATGCTCTCCATGTTCTCTAGCTTGGCATATCTACTGCTTTCTTGGACTGCTTTTATAATGTTATAAATTTTGGTTCCAGGGAGAAGTGGGGCAAAAAAATTAAGAAATGGTACAGAGCTTATTATACTTATTCAATATTACACTCACCCAAGTGTAATATATGAAATGGTGGCAGATCAGGAGAAAAAGTAGCATAGCCAAATGGCATATAGTGTGAACTGCCATAATTCTTGAAGATCATGTTACTTTGTGAAAATGTGTTTTAGAACTATCCAGGAGCCAAATTAATTATATACTCACATACAACATACATACCACACACAAAAGAAAAATATCATCCAATTGGACAGACTCATTTTGGACCAATTGGGCGCTTTCTTTTACATCCACTTCTGTGATGGTAACTAAAACAAAAATCATACTCAAATAACTCTGAAATTTGTTCACACTGACTGCAGGCAAGTCATTCTCCTTATATGATGAAAGCCCAGAGAAAAAGAAAAAAAAAAAAAAAAAAAAAACCTTTACTCAAACTTTCATTTTATGGACAAAGAGGCATACTGGAATATGGTTCTCTAAGTGGTGTCCCTGAAACCCTTTCAGATGACCATAAAGTCAAAACTGTTTTCATAAAGACACCAAGATTTTATTTGCCTTTTTCACTGTGTTGATATTTGTACTGATACAAAAACAACGGTAAGTAAAATTGCTGGTACTTTAGCATGAACCCAGCCAGTGGCACCAAATTGTATTAGTAGCCATTATATTCTTCACTATCATATCACAGTAAAATAAAATGCCATTCTTTGCAGCAATTTTTTTTGTTTTTGGAAATATTTTTCATAAAAATGTCATTTATATTAACATATATTGGGTTTGTTTTTTTTTTAAATATAATACTAAATAACCTTAAATTTTTTCTCCATTTTAATTTCTAATTCAGTAAATATTGATAGATAAAACCCATATACATAAAAGAAGTTGAGGTCTTCAATTTTTAGGCATGTAAAAGGGACCTGAGACAAAGAGTTTCAGAAGCACTGCCAAAGGATTACCTAATTCTTCTAAAAGGTGGAGGGGAGGAGAAAACACGGAAAACATTAAGTTCAATGATGTGCTTGGCAGAAGTGATAACAGGAAAAAAAGAAACAAAAATTAAGAACATGGTAGGAATCAGATTTTGGTTCTCAAATATTTTGAGAGAAACTACATTAATAAAGCACCTGAACATCTCATCTTGCTTATCTGAGTAGGAACTCAAGCCTAGAAGAATATTCCAGATTGAGTCTGTTAACCTATTTCAGTTACAATTTAGTATGTTACCATTCAGTAGCCGGTGGTGGTGGTGGTTTTGGATTTGGTAGGGTTCCTGTTTGTGTAGAATAAATTGATTCTTATCAATGGAAACAAATGATTTGTTTGGTCATCTTTTTAAAAATTTACTGCCCAAAGAAAGCTTGTGAATGCCCTTCAAAGGAAAATAGCTTACACTCATGGTATCATGAATATCAGGGGCGTGACTTTTAAATGAAAGTCTAGCAGGAAGATATTCTTGGAACTAGAAACAGTAGAGAGGGTAAGTACAACAACTGCAAGACTAAGACTTTTGCGTCCCTCAATAAATACCAGCAACTCCAGGGGAGTGTTACCAGAGCTCAGCAAACACAGCAATTCACAAAAATGCAACCCAGGCCCATACATAGCAAACACTTATGTGTGAAAGACAGTCTTTAGACAGCACAATGTCATAAATGTCTGCAGATTCTCTTTTTTAACTGATCCTGACACACATCACAGACAAATACCAAAATACAGATTTACAAAATTACATAATGTCAAAATGACATAGGCCCTACATGATCTATGGGGAGGAAGAGGAAGAAAGGCACTGAGGGGGTGCAATACAGATGCATATACAAAGAGATATAAGGCAATCAACGCATGCGCTGGTGTGAACACTTACCTACCTACATTTGAATTTCAACGGTTCCAAGTTCTTCAGGTCACACTCATGGAAACTCCAAAGAATGGAGATCTGGAGAGAAGATCTCAAGTTGAGGAAGCTTTTTTTCCCCCTGAGTTTTAAGTTTAATGTTTAAAACATTGGTATAGACTAGATTATAGGTCCAGAAAAGTATGCTGAGAATTCCAGTAACTCAACTGATGTTGATCAATTACTAAAAATATGTTTCTTAAGGTTATAACATGTTTATCTTATACCTAAAACCATTATAGGCAATGTTATAAGATTATTAAGCTTATTGATAAATAGAACTTAAAGATGAAATTGTCAAAAGAAGACAATGCAAAATATAGTCTCTATATTAGTATGTATATATGATATGCATATTATTCATACTATAATGATACAATATTGCTATTTACACGCTTGCATTAAAAGCCCTATCTACAGTCAAATGAGTTGTACATAGTTGAAACAGTGTAAACAAGCAAATAAAAGTCTTGATGAAAAGTTCTAATTACAAATTGGCCAAAAACCACTTGAGCATAATAAAGACTGAAGAAAACTACCTTTGACTTAATGGTAAATCTGCATTTCAAAAAAAAAAGAATATGAAAACTTAGTAATTAGAAATGATCTAACAGTATAGTAGAGCTTCAAGTTTAAATTAAGCGAAGTTTAGCTCTATTGTAACACTGGAAAGGAAACTTCTTAAATATAGCTACGAAAAGGATGAATATTGTTTAAAAACTTTATATACCCAAATGCGCAGGTACAAGTAAGGACTTCCTTTTCAGTTCCTTATTAGTTAGTATCTTTTGCTGATTGATCAGGAAAATGCAGAACTTTTATTCTAAATCTAGTGTTAAGGATATAATATTTACATGTATGTAAACAAAAGTTAAATTCAAATCAATTATTTTTAAAGCCTTCTTTACACAAAATATGCATATTATGTTTCACACCCAGATTATCCCTTCAATTTAAGCCTCAGGTTATACATTTCAATAATAGAAATTTTTTTTCAAAAGAACAAATCATGATTCATTAATATTGAGAATATTAGAGGTTTAAAAAAACACATCTATACATTTCTTGCTTTCTACAAGTTAACAAAAAACAATTCAAAAGTTCTTTCTGTGTTCTGAAAATAAAATTGTGTCTACACAGCAAAATTTCTCTTTTATAAAAGTTCTCAAGAGGAATGACAAGATTACATGTGTGAAAGTAATGCAAAACAGCAGCAGCAGCAACAAGAAAACCCAAAGCAAAAATCACAAGAGATATAGGAGAAATATTTTATTATTCTGTAGAGGCCTACCCATTTACTTATCTCAATCCAGTGACACCTAGAATGATTATACCTTAATCTAGTAGGTAATTTTTTTCCCTATACTCCAGGTTAAATTATTTGCTTCAGGTCAACTCTTATTATAATTAAAAACGCTACAAAGGAAATTTCCATATACGTGTATACTCTGATTAAAGAAAACTCTATGCTTTCATCTCAGAAAGAAACCGGTCACTTAAAAGGTGGTCCTTTTTTTTTTTTTTTTTTTTTAAAGACCACTACCAGCTGTTGCTTAAGCTGCTTTTATTAGGAGAAACCAATCCGGTCACTTATTATATGGCACTGCTGAGATAAAGGCCACATCTACAGTAATTATAAATTTAAGCCTGAATTTTTATATAGCAAATTAAGCTAAATGCCAGGTTAATTTATATCCCAATGTGTACACCTTTACAAACGTGTTTAAAAACATAAAAATTCCTTGTTTCACAAAAGGATACATTGGCTTTTTTAAAAAACAAACAACTATAATAGTTATTCTAGAACATTATTATGATTTAGTTTTTACACTTTAAATTACACAGAAGTTATTTGCAATGCACAAATTGTGTTAACAAGATACAGCTACATATCCAAAAGATTTCTGATTTCTAGCCTAAACTCTCGCTTTTCAAATTGTATTAAACTTAATTTTTTTTTTCAGTAAATGAAACAATATAGAGTAGTTAAGTGTTAATTGGATTTTACTTACAGTTAGAAAACAGGAATACTGATTTTTATAAAAGTTAACTTACACATAATTTTTTATTTTCAGTTTCTCTCTGGATTTTTTTAAGTGACTAAATTACAGATGAAAATAGAGATATTTGGTTAAAATCTATTATTCACCTCTGCCTTTAGCCTCAGTTCTTAGAAGGCGGAACAGCTCAATGCTTACTTCAGTGTCATTTCTGGAACTTCAAAATTTGTGCATAATCAATGATCACGTGCTTGATACCATCATATTTCAGCTGACAATGCTGAGAAAGTACTACTCCTGTAATAATATAATGCCAAATTTTAAGTATTAAGGATACTAAAATCACTGACAAAAATCCTATAATAATCATTTCATTTTTCAGAGATTGAAAATTTCAGATTCTTGCATTCAGAAGTTCATTCCATAATGACCAAAGCTGATTAGTAATGCCAATATTTGACCATGGTGGAATTAGACCAAAATGTTCTAAAAACCATGCTCTCAGTCTGTCCATTAAGTAACAGTGTTGTTATAGTAACAGTCTAGGAAGATTATGAATAAAAGTCAACCTGGTCTAATTGGTCAAATTTAATAGGCAGAATTAGCAAGAGGCACCAAAATAACTACCTACTCTGTCCTTCATTGAAATAATTTGTTTAAAATGGCATTTGCAGCAGAACTCCATGAATGCAACCTGCTTTGGCAAACTGATTAGAAAGCTCTGTTGGACAAACAGTAAAAATTCACAAAATTTTTTTATAGAGTACAACAGTAAATAATAAGGTAAAGAACAATAGTAAAGAATAAAACAGCCTAACTTCTCAGCTGCATAGTAAAAGTCTTGAACAAGTACCGTTTAACTCACTAGAGTAATTTGACAAATTGGGCTTCAAAAGATGTGAAATTAAAAGTACACCTCCCATATCTTTATAAACAGAGAAAAAAATGAACAGAAAAATACATTTAAAATAGTATACTGGAAAATTAGCACTATTAAGAAAAAAAAAACAATGAATTGCAAAGATATAATTCTATATCTTGAATTTTATTATTTTTTTCCTTAGAGTTAGGGAAAAAGATTTTACTGTTTAAGAAACATATGAATTGTTAATTAGTTTATACTCATAGTAAGTAAACTTTGAAAATAGTTCCTTATTCATATGAAGCAAATCATTTTTCTAAATATCCAACATCTAGGAAATGTTCTTTTTCATCTGTAATAAAGTACTGTAATACCAAAACATAAGGATAAACAGGTAGCTCAAGCCAAAATGCTTTTAATCATGAACCGTGAAATTGTTGCTACTGATTGAAATGAAAATAGTAGCTAAAATTAATAACAAATTAAATCATCTTTAGAGGAGAGAAAATACGGGTCTTTTTAAAGCAAGTGAATTTAAGTACTGAGCTTAATGCTTACATTCAGTTGTTATGCTTCGATAATACACCCCAGCAATTACATTTCCTAAGTCACATGGATGGCCTCCCTTCAACCGTTGTTTAGTTATTACCAGTCCATGCAGCAAATAAATGTTAAGAATTATCATGAAGGTATCCCAGAAAAATTTTAGGAACCATAAAAAAGAAAAAAAGTCTTTCAATAACAGGGAGCTAGTAAGATATTAGAGAAAATTCAGCTCTATTTGTAGAAACCACATATATATATATAAAATACATAAATAATATATATGTGTAAATAAAACACAGGTCTGATGAAGAAGCCACAGACTACATATATTATGTTAACAATTTCAGAAGGAACCTATTTTTCCTTTCCTGATGGCGCATTTCTTGCCTCTGAGTTTCTCTCTTATGGTATGGCTTATACAAAATCAGTAATGTAGTCTGTTTTAATGCTTATCATCATTTACAACTTTCTTTAGAGTTATAACAGTCTTTCTATTTTGTGTCTCTAACACAACTGTATTAAGAAAAAAATTAAACTCTCAATTACAGATTTTTCCATGAGATATTTATTGATTAATCATGGCTACTTACGATATAACAAGGGAGACCACCAGTATGTTCGTCAACAAGGTGTTACTGTGGTCTCTAGTGCTTTGCTTTAGGTTACTGGTTTGCTTCTATTCAAACCTGCAATCAACCTTCAAGTACATATGCAGATTCATCAAGTTTGTGTCTCACCTATGGGATATTTTTAACTACAGGTCTGGTACACATCACTATCAGCCTGTTTTCAATGCCCCTTTCCGCTGCTGCCATGCACTGTATATGGGTAGGGAATGTCGACTAACACGGTGACAAAGAGTTTATAATGCTTTTCACTTAATGAAAATGATATATTCCAATAACATTATTTCTCTTCCAAGTATTGATTTTGTTAATGAAAATTTTAAACAATAAAGTCAATCAATAAATATTTTCCAAACTCCTACTGTGTGCTAAAATGGTATTATATTTGAAAACAGGTGGAGAACCCAACAAAAATTTCAGTCATCACTGCAATGTTTTGGCATCAGGTAACCAAAGCTAGGAAAAAGGTATTTAAAAGCCAATGGGATAAAAATAACTATAATTAAAGGTTTGAACTCTTTGGGTTACAGAATAACTAAAACTTTGCCGTTGTAACTAAATGAAGAAAAAAACATAGGAAGTTCAACATATTGCCTCAAACTGAATGTCAAATCAGCAACATGCTTTTCAATGGCCACAACTGTCAAATACTCAGGCTACTTTGGAAGCTCACAGAATTGAAAAGTACTTTTTCGCCACATGAAAAATAGGCATAATTTTCCAACAAGGACGAATTTGAAAAGATTGTTACAAAAAAACATTTTATTTAAATATGATTTTATTTATATAATATTATTGATACAACTTCTCTGCTAAGCACTTAAAACTTTTACTACTCAGGTATTCCAAACTTACCTGAGTATGAAAAGTTTTAATTGCTTCACCAATGGGGAAACAAAAGAATATATTCAGCTCATAGCTTTAAAAGTATAGAGTCATGAGCTGGTTCAAACTTTTTGAAACTGATAAATATTCAGTTATATACAGCTTTATCAAACAGTACAAAATGTCTTTACTATTTTCATAATATATATATCTTGCGTGTGTTTAGGAAACTTGTTTTATTCCCTATTTAATGGATTTAAAAATTGGATATGCTCAGAGTTTCACTGTATGGACAGGAAGCATCTGAATCAAGGTATCCTGAGTTTCAATCTGGTGTCAATCTACTCTTAGGACTAATAAACAATTTCAAAATGTTCTCTTCCAGAGAAACTATGCTGGTGGGTCTTCATGACCACTTTCAGTACTTATCTGCATACTTTAAAAATATTTTAAAAATTTTATCTATGAAGGTAAAGAACACTCTCTAACTATGGATAAGGCTTAAGTTATTAGATCCAAGGGCAGAGTTGATTTTTCTGCTGGAGTATAAAGGAGGTATTGATTACTCAAATATTCTACTAAAAATTTAGCAGAAGCTTGTGTACTGAAATTCAATAGTAAATACACATAAAAAGAAACTTCATATACCAGTGCTAATAAAAAATGTCTCCTAGGCCAAGGCAGGAGAATGGAGACCAGCCTAGGCAACATAGCAAGACCCTCATTCTCTACCCGCCAACAGTACCTCCTGAATTTCAAAAGCTATTGTTTTTTGTCTCAGTGACTTATCTACATGGACAGGATCAATACCAAATTACCTGAGTCAGTAAAGAAGATCTAATATTTAAGTCTTCCAATACAAATTTTAAAGAAAAGAGTAAGGAATTGACACAATGCAAGTACTTAATAATTATGCCAAACAAATTTTAAGTTAAAGCACATTAAGAAGAAAAAGAATCACTTTACAAACTGTGATGCTCATGACAGACAAAATTGAAAAAGGAAACAGGAAAGAAAAGGATAGTTACAACTTGGCATTTGTTCTCCTTAAAAACACTAAAGATTATGTCTCTTTTATCCAGTTTTGAAAACTACATTCAAATTGCAGCTTTTGAAATAATGTAACAAAAAGATCATTTGTCCAATAACACTCGGAGAAAAGTTAATACAGCTTTCCAAAGTATCTATGTTACTTCTTGGCAATACTTGAACACTAGAAAAAAAGCTTACTGTTAAAAAAAGAAATACATTATGCATTTAGACTGTGTACTCTGCGTGTTGTTAATCATCATGTTCTCAGTACACTTCTCTACATGCTGATATCCTACTACAGGGACTCAATCACTGTCTGCTTTGGATTAGAATTAGTGATGCTTTTGAAGACCATGTGGCCATTTGATTTATTTTTATACAGGTTTTGGAACAGCTTTCTCAAAGAACTAACAACTAGTTTAGATGTGTAACAAGATTAATTCTGTTATATCCAAAGCTGCTGTAGTAACTTCATGATGAATTTCTTTTATTTACCTTTCTAAAACATTCTCCCACTCAGCACTTTTCCTACTTTCTGAAATGTCCAAGCCCAAATGAAGTTAAAGGAAAAGGAAGCAACATGAAAAACTGACCAATGATTTCTTAATGCAATTCAGATACCTGCATATTATGGTCAAATTTCAATTGTTTAGGAACTAGCTGTTCATTTTGTGGATTACCCAGACTCTATCCTGTTTCTCCTGTTCAATACTAAGATCATTTTTCTCTTCACAAACAATTCAACCAGAGGGGAAGAAAAATAGAATTAACTGACCCTATGAGGACTATTATTCGTTATTAGCTCAAGTTTGACAGGTAAGGCATTTGATCAATAAAAACTCCTTTTTATTATTATGGATAATTTTAATTCAGAGGTTTAAAACTGGTGGCCCTTGGACAGGATGAGACCTGAAGACACTTTCTGTTTAGCTTCTACAGTGTTAAAAAAGCAAATGTAATCCAACACTTAAAAAATCAGATATAATATAAAAAGCTAGATTATCACCCTCGTTCTTTCCCCAGATAAAAAGATTTGGCGGTATTTGGCCAAATTGTCATATAGAAACAACTGGCTAGAGAAGAGTAGCGATTCCCCCTTTCAATGGGACAGGGGCTCTACAATTTGCCACAGTCCCCATCATTTGCTATTGTCATCAGCATCAAGGGCCAACTGTAGCCATTTGTTGTCAAGGTGTATCTTTTTTCTTTTTGAATTACTGAGAGTATTTCTTTGGACCTCCAATTACCAAAAGTAGAAACAATGAATAATATGTCAAAAGGACCATGTATTTCTAGAGCACATGAAAGTAAAGAATATTATTACATGTTCAATATGCAAATGTCTTTGTTGAAAGACTGTAACTTAAAATGCCATTATGAAACAAACCATAGAAAGATTTTGTGTTACATACCAGGAACATACCAGAATTTTCAGACTGTCTGATCCACACAATGATTCATATATGATAAAGAAATGAATGTTCTGTGACACAAAAGTACCATGAAGCCTTAATATCACTGATTTATGTTCATTTAATTACCAACCATATAGGCTACCTGAAAATTACTGACATGTCAGTTGTTTCTGGGTTCTAAAAATGTTTTACAGAGAAAAGAAACTGCTGTTTACAAGAATTTATTAAATTTCTAGAATGAGATATCTGCAATTGCTCTGAACTTTACATTTCTAAAGCCAGATTTTATTAAAGGTTTAAAAAATGCTTCCAAGTAAGCCTAGTATCTAGATAAGATAATTTTACTAATATAAACAGTGTTCATGTTTCCAAACTACACCTGGCATTAATATAATGAACATGAAAAATATTGTTTATTTTTAAAATATTCATAGTAAGAATGCTTAAACCATACCATAGAGGTTTTTTTGTTGTTGTTGTTGTTTTGGTACTGATTAGCATGGGCAACCCTTCAGAAACTAGTCCCATTTAGTAAACTAACCATTTTATGTTTCTGAAACAGTAATTTAATGTTGGCTGCTTATTAATTTTATATTCCACTTATGAATTCTTTGTTCATCAATTTTCAAATACTTTTGTTTTGCACTGTAGTAAATATGATTTTTAATTTTTCCCCCAGAGATAAAGCAAGTTTTCAGTTTTGTTTACCATTCTCATTGCTATAGTTCATCAGCATGCCACAAAAGACAGTCAAGAGCTTCTCATTGGCGGGATCTGTTATACTGCACAGTGACCTTAAACGGTCAATTACAATCTGTGCACCACCTGCTTGGTCAACTGCACTTCTGCCCTCATCTGTAAAACAAAGAGTTAAATTAAAAATAAAAGAAAAAAGAAAGGTACCTTACAATTTCAAATATAAAACATAACAGTGTTATTCCTTATTTAGTGAGTAAGTAGAAAATAAACCTAAGCAGGGCATTAAATATGTCTTTTTGGAAAAACAAAACAAATAAACATGGAAATGGGAGTGGGATGGGGAAAAGAGACAATCACTTTTTAAGCAAAAAAAGATTATTCTCACTGGCATCATAAAGGAGCTTAAAGAACTTCTCTGTATCCTAGGAGCTTATGATGTGAAATATTTCACCCCCTCTTTCACAAATGAGAATTCTATGTAAGAGGAAAGACACAGAAACCAAGTGATATTCTATTGGTATAAGATTTTGTTCCTCAGGTTAAAAAATCACTAACTTTATCTATCAGTGGTTTTCAAAGTCAGCTATTATCAAAGGAAACCATATAGGACACAGTATAATTCTAGATGACAATATGTAATTCCTAAATATTAGTACTAGGATCTTTTTAATGGCATTTTGTGTAGTTTCTATAGAAGCATGTTCCCTTTCTTCATTAACTTGTGTGTCATTTTTCCTTATTCCCTCTGTTCCCTCTATAGTGCACACCAATATATGTCAATACTGCAACCAATGGTCAAATATACCTTCCATTATGTGTCCGTCTACATAGCATAGAATTGATGTCATTTAACTACTGGAACATATGAAGAGCTTCAGAATACTTTCTAACCCTTGAAGATAGGAATGCAAAGAGATGGAAGGAAGAATATCTGCCTTTCTAAGTCTGACTTCCTTATATAAAACATAGCTTCTAGAACAGTGCTTTCCAGTAGAAAAATGCAAGAACCACAGATGTGAGCCCCATGTGTAATTTAAATTTACCAGTGGTCACATAAAAAAAGTAAAAAGAAACAAGTGAAAAATTAATTTTAGTAATATTTTATTTAATCCAATATATCTAAAATATTCTAACATGCAATCAATATCCAAATTATTAATGAAATAGTTTACATTCTCTTCTTCATAATAAATCTTCAAAGTCCAAGTAAGTGTATTTTACCCTTACAGTTACATCTCAATTCAGACTAGTCACATTGCAGTTGCTCAATATCCAGATTGAGCTTGTGGTTGCCATATTGGACGGTTCAGCTAGAGAAGTATCACTGTAACACAAGGATCAGTAAAAGACACGGCTCACAAAGGAATTATAGCTATGAAGTTAGGAAATGAAAGATTTTCATTTTCCTAATAAAAGTACTGAAACTAAGGTCATATTTTTATAATTACTGCTGAATCGTATTAGACAATGCAATTTAAAATGTATCATTTCTTATGGTATACACACAACGTACATAGCATGGCCTCAGAAATATTAGCTTCATAATGTTGAAAAAAATTTTAAGGAAATTCATACTAAAATGAAACAAAATACTTTTCTCCACTTAGTTTCACACTATGTCCACTTAGTTTTATTGTATTGTTATACAGATGCGTAACAGGACCCTATGCTTATCAGCAAATAAGATCTCAGAAAATTCTTATACTATCACGGTAACTAGTCAGATGAACTAGCCAAGAACATTGGTTGAATCTCATTCAGAAAACTAATTTCCAAATTTGTATTCTCTACTAACATAAATGTAAATTATCTAAATTATTTACCAATTTGTATGTGGATGATGTCTCAGAAAACTGAACATTTGGTTTACAAATCTAAATGTTCAGACTTTCAATAATATGAATTGAAAGTTTATCCCATCGCTAAATAGCAAAGCTCAAATAGTATTTGATTCTAACTGCTGAATAAATATGGGCTTTCAAAATATAAATCATGCACGCTTAGGACTTAAAAGCAGCTAAACTAAGCCTCAATTTCATGTACTAGGAAACTAAGGCTTAGAAACTATTAATATGTGGGGCTCTTTGCAGTGCGTTTTTTAAAGCAAAGCTGGCTTCCTATCACTACTAAGCTATTCAGTAACTCAACAAATTTAAGTACAAATTTGTTCAACAAATTTAATGCAATAAAAACATAACTACAATTAGAAGCAAATTACCTATTTGTGTTTCAGAGCCACAATGGTTTTCTTCTCTTCATTTTCTTCCTTCTCCTTCTGCCATCCCTTCCTCCCCTTCCTCCCAGCTGTCTGCACTGTCTGTAACACACTGACTTTTAACTCATGTGTTACTGAAAGTAGGCTGAAGACATAAACTCAATCTCTAAACTGGAAATTGCATTATTACCAAATTTAAGAAAAGCACAGCACATAATACAATAAATTGTCTGAGTTCCACAAATACTAACCACCACTACAGGAATGGTGACACAGTTTGTTTCTTTTTTATGGGCAAGTCAGCCAGGGGGAAATAAGGTAAAAGAATTTTACTAAAATACTTAATAGAATCTAAGGATTCAAAGGAATGAATGGCATGTTATTAAAATGAGCATCGTTCTTCACCTAAAAATAATTTCCAAAGATTCCTTTTTCTAAACTTTTATATCCACGAATGTAAGCTCACTAACTCTTCTCATATTAGCAACATCTAACTTGTGAGGCATCCTAAGCTGTCACCTCTAAAAATGCAGTTTTTCAAAATACTTTTTTTTCGCAACTTAAAAATCTATAATTTTCATGCTCCCTTCCACTTTCATGGCTTAAGCATCACCTTTTTCTTATTTCTTCTCAGAATTCCTCCTATCAAATATAAATAATGAATTATGCCTACATACACATCCGATATTAGTTTTGCTCCCACTCTCTAATTATTTGCATAATGACAGGATCTTGGTTTCTTATGCATCCATCTGCTTAAATGCCTTATTTCGCACAGCAGTTATAATCCCTTGTGACATACGGAGTGCTCACTCTGGTGAGAGGATGATGCAGCTCTGCGGAAAATCATGAGTACATGAGAGAAATAAACAGCAAGAGCTGATCACACTAGTAAGAGGCTTTCATCTCATTTTGTCAAAAATTAATATTGAGAAACACAAGAAAAGTAGATACGTGGAGATATTGTTGAATAAATTATCTTTTGTTGTCAAAGAAGTTATAGCAATGAGTTCATCTTTAACATTCTAAAGTATCAGGAGTTCGTGCACTGCCTCATTCTCTCTGCTATAAAAGCGTCCTGCACGTGATGTCCTGCAAGTGTTAATTACTGCTGCTGGCCATGCACAGGCTGCACGCACGCACTACCATGATTGCTGTTTCCACATTAAAGATGGTAGAGAGCACACAGATACAAACGCTTTTTAAAGTTACTCACAGCCAAAATGAGAGCTAAGATGCTGAGAAGGCAGATACAAATAACTTTTATTGTGAATGTGTTTTCGAGATAATAACACTTAGTGAATTAAGATAAATTATAAACCATACTTCTTTTCTCTTATATTTTGACTCAGACTTTACTTAAAGAAATTATGATGATTAAATATCAGCATTCTGAACTGGAACTTGGGAAGTCTGAATTCTAATTCAGTTCCCTCATTCCACATTTTTTAAAAGAGTATATTGTCTATGCCTGCGGTCCCCAACCCCCGGGCAGCAGACTGGTACTGGTCCGTGGCCTGTTAGGAACTGGGCCACACGGCAGGAGGTGAGCAGCAGACAAGTGAGCGAAGCTTCATCTATATTTACAGCTCCTCCCTGTCACTCACATCACCACCTGAGCTCCGCCTCCTGTTGGATCAGCGGTAGCATTAGATTCTCATAAGAGTGTGACGCTATTGTAAATTGTGCATGTGAGGGATCTAGGCTGCGAGCTCCTTACGAGAATCTAATGCCTGATGATCTGAGGTGGAGCTGAGGCGGTGATGCTAGCGCTGGGGAGTGGCTGCAAATACAGATTAGCATCAGCAAAGACCATAATAAACCAACTGCTTGCAGACTCACATCAAAACCCTATCAGTGAGTGGCAAGTGACAATTAAGCTGCACCTGGTGGCAGGCTTGATATTGGCAAGTAAGCTGATGTACGTCAATTATACAGCTGCATCTGGAGGCAAGCTTTAAGTCAGAATCTGACACTTAAAGATTCTGGCCTGCCCAGATTTTATTTACCACTTCCGTCTGCACCTCTTTCCCACACTGCACACTTGTCTCAGTCACAGTTTTTGTAAATCCACAAGCTAACCCTAGCAAAAATGAGTAAAATACAAACGTTGCTGGAGAGCGTCTTTGAAAAAGGGGAAAGACCCAGTGGTGAGACGGCAGAAGACTCTAGGACTGCCAACAAAATGAAAGGTGCATTTAAAAGAAAATACCAGGCATCTTACTTAGATTATGGGTTCATTGCAAGAGGTCATTCACATTCTCCAAGCCTGCTTTGTATTGTATGTGGCAATGGGCTATCCAATGAAGCCATGAAAGCTTCAAAACTGCTTTGCCACATGGATATCAAGCACCCTGCATAAAAGACAAGACTTTGGAGTTTTTCAAAAGAAAAAAAAAAGTGAACACAAAGAACGGAAGCAATTATTGAAGGCCACCACTTCATCAAATGTGTCTGCACTGACAGCAGAATTCTTAGTGGCCAACTGCATTGCTGAAGCTAAGAAGCCCTTTACTATTGGGGAGGAGTTGATGCTGCCTGCTGCTAAGGACATTTGCCGCGAACTTTTAGGAGAGGCTGCAGTTCAAAAGGTGGCACATGTTCCTCTTTCGGCTGGCACCATAACTAGACGAATTGATGAAATAGCAGAGGATAGTGAGGCACAATTGTTAGAGAGGATTAATGTGTCACTATGGTGTGCAATCCAGGCTGACGAGTCTACCGATGTTGGCAACAAGGCAACAGTGCTTGTTTTTGTGCAATATATTTTTCAAGAGGATGTGCCTGAGGATATGTTATGTGCACTTTTGTTGCCAACCAACACCACAGCTGCAGAACCATTCAAGTCTTCGCATAATTACATATCAGGAACACTGAATTTTGTGTCCGTATATGCACGGACGGAGCAGCTGCCATGACTGGACGGCTTCCTGGTTTCACTACGCAGGTCAAGGAGGTCACTTCTGGATGTGAGTCTACACACTATGTCATCCATAGAAAATTGCTGGCTAGCCAAAAAATGTCACCTGAACTAAACAACGTTTTGCAGGCTGTGATTAAAATTATCAACCACATAAAGTACATGCCCTTAACTCACGCCTGTTCGCATAGCTCTGTGAGGAGACGGACACAGAGCACACTCATCTTCCCTTATGCACAGCAGTGAGATGGTTTTCTAAAGGTAGATCACTGGCTAGAGTTTTAGATTATGAGAGCCGCTCCAGAGATTTCTTTTAGAAAAACAGTCACCACTGGCAGCACGTATCAGTGACACAGAATGGGTTGCAAAACTTGCTTACTTGTGTTGCATAGTCAACCTACTCAACAAACTCAATCTATCATTTCAGGGGGAAAACCACAGCTGTGTTCAAGTCCATGGGTGGCGGGAGATGGTTTCAGAATGAGTCAAGCACATTACATTTATTGAGTACTTTATTGCTATTATTATTACATTGTGATATATAATGAAATAATTACATAACTCACCATAATGCAGAATCAGTAGGAGCCTAAGCTTGTTTTCCTGCAACTGGACAGTCTCGTCTGGGGGTGATATGGGACAGTGACAACTGAAGTGTATTGCTTATGTCCAGTCTACTCCATAATCTCGTTTTGGTTGCTGTCGCTGCAGAAAACCCTGCTTCACAAGGATAGGATGTTGGAAATGGAAGCAGGCTTTTCCGTGCTTTTCTGGCAATCTCAGGATATTCTGCCTTGACTTTAATCCAGAATGTATAAGATGTGAGGGTGTCTCAAACACAACTTTTAAGGCCACCATCATTTGCAATCTCAAGCAGTTGATCCTCTTCTATTACGGACAAAGTCGATTCACCTGGCTTCTTCACAAATGGGTCGCAAATCCATTCCTTCCCAGTTCGAGATCTTTTGTGGTTGGGAAGGAATGCTCAAACTCCTTTGAAAGCTGAGATAGGTGACCATGCACCAGCTGGGAGAAAGAAGGCCCTGGCTCAGTTTCTTTCCAGATCTCTGCTAATGTCTGAAACCTGCCAAAAAATCCCAATGTTCACTCATTCAGCGAGTCATGGACCTACAAGGCCCTCACTCAGGTTTCTGCTGCAAGATTTACAGAGATAAAGAAGCTGAAATTCAGCTTAAAAAAGAAAAATCACTAAAAAAGAAAAAGTCAAAATGGAATATATGATCACTATTAATCAGTGGTGTCCAAACTGTCAAATGGCTGGCTGGAGGTACGATCTTGTATTTATTGTTTCAGATCTTGCTATGTGTTGTGAAAAGCATCCTGAAGATATGTAGATACTGTATGAATATAGTTAATCCTAATGGTGTGCTGAAGCCAGCCTCACAGCAGAAATTGACTATCTCTTCCTAACTCTGCTTCTTTAGAGACACCACGTTGGTAGCTGGATATCAGCCATGGTGGGAGTATTTGCATGGAATTTTCCAAAAGCTATATATTACGTCTCTCTTTTTTCTTTTTTCCCATAATGCCAATTGTTAATTTACCAGCACAACCCTGGAGACCTAATTGTATTTTTGTGAATTATATGTGCATATATACAAACTCTGTTGATAGATAAAAAAAAGTATAACACAATGAAATAATTAGTCACAGGCTATGTTGGCTAGTGATGTTAATATCAACCCAGAAAGCAAATTTTTAATACAGATCCTTCAGTGTCAGCCAGAAAGGCAACTTGATTTTTATTTAAGTACTTTGTCTGCTGATATGATAATTTGCAAATGCACTTTTTATAAATATCTAATTTTACTTAGATATATTTTACATAGTATAAAATGCACAGATCCTAATAAAGCTCCATGAATTTTAACAGACGTACATCCCACATAACTAACAATAAAATGAAGACAGAGAGAATTCCCATCATCTCTGAATGCTCCCTTGTTTCTTTTCCAGTCAGTAACCAAACCCACTCTCCTACTCCCTACCCAGGAAACCACAGTCCAATTTCTAACATTATAGATTAGCTTTATTTCTTCTAGGACAGCATCTAAAAGGAATAATAAATAGAGTAAGTACATTTTTGTGTTTGACTTCTTCCTTCACAATAACACGCTGAAACTCATCCTTGTGTTTCTAAAGAACTACTAAAAATTGTCATCTTTGAAACTGATCCCTGGTGCCAAAAAGACTGGGGACTGCTGGTCTATGCCATTAAGTTCTCCACAATAACAGCGCTTTCTTAGCTTCAACTAACAATCTATTTTTGAAGATTCAATTGTGAAAAGTTTGTTGTACCTTTTCCAAAAAATCTTTTCAGGGTATCCCTGAACTTAATATTAAGACCAATCTATTAATATATCACAAAATAGTTGTCTAACATGTACACTAACCAGAAAGAAGTTTATTGACAAAATCTATTTCATGTATAATTGGTTTAGGGCTTAAAGTGGCATAAATTAACAACATAATTTTCATATCCCTATCAAAACTCATGGAGAGTCACAAATCCATTCACTGAGATTCATTCTGAGAATAAAAGAAACTTCCAAAATTCGTAGAGAATATGCTTTGAATAACAATATTTAGGAACACAACAAAGAATGAATAAATTATATAATCTTTTCTTTAACTTTGTAAACTTATGGGCTTTATAAGCATGAACAAGCCCTTAATTGCATTGTGTAATCTTTTCACATCCCTGTTACACTACCCACGATGACTTGGCCAAATATTCACAACTCTCCACAGCTCCCTCCCTTTCCCAACTTCCGTAAACCACATTTCCCGCTTCACAAAGACAACAGAACACAACAGGCACAATCTTCCTCATTTTTTCACCCTTCCCACTACTGGCCATAGGATTATATGAATTGCATCCAATCACTTTAAGTACCTCATACTGTAATTCAAGTTCAGTTATAGCTAATTAAGAGTAAAGAAAGAAGATTTTCAACAGAAGGTCAGACTTTTCAAGCAAAGAAAGTTGTAGACATGTCATAAGCTAAGGTCTTTAAGTAACTGAACAGAAAGAACAATTAATGATGAAATACTAGGACGATCCTGGATATCAGAGAGGGAACTTGAATTTCTTTGCTACCTACAATTTGAAATTTTAACTTAAGAATTTCAACAAAGGTAGAAGAGTTTAATATTAGGAAAATTATAATATCATTAAAGCAATAATTTACCATAAAATAACTATAATAAGGTCTCTTATTAAATTCTGGGTTTTGGTAAGTTTGACCATAAGAAAGCCTCTTAATGTCTGTTGACATCAGCGTGCTAATCTGGAAAAGGGAAAGCAGGGGCAGATGACTGCTGAGAGCTTCATTTTGGCTCTAAAGCTCTTACTCATTTCTGTCTTTACTGTGCCTAATACCGTGTTGTGCACACAGGAAGTACTTAACATACGGTCTGTGTGGTCTTATTTAATGGACCAAAAATAACCCTTTGAATCTTGCTGTTTTAAGCTTTCCAATCATTAATCATTTTAATTCAGGTACTTATTTTTCCCCAAGTAATTATTACTAGAAACTATAAAACCTTGGCAATTTAATCAGAAATTCTTTTATCAAGGTCAGCTGGAAAGCTGAGTTCTGAATTTTTTCCTGCTGAGTTCTGAGAAATTGTATTGTCTAGAAATAATTTTGATGTGTTCTTTCTTAGTGAACAGAATAGATGATTCAAGTCAAAACAATTATAACTTAAGTCCTAGTTTACTGGTATGAGTCTGCAAAACGTGATTGCACTACAAAACTGCCATGATAAAATTTATTTTAATTAAGTTCCTCAAGGTTTTTCCTTCGGACTCCATTGCTATGCCACTTTTTAGCCTCTAGGAACAAATAGTTTATTATCATAGTTTTTGAACATGTATAATATATAATGAACAAGGATTTCAAAAAATAGACAACATAGACTTATTTTAAATGTAAGAACACAAATACCACTCAAGTCTTTTTAGTTAATACCAGTTGATTTTATAACTGAGACTAGAGTCCTGCATTTTAAACTTCAAAGAGCCCAATAGTTCTCAGTGTACGCTGGCCATACATGTTACGAAATTCAGATGTCCTAGAAAGCTAAACGAAAACCTTACTGAAAATTCTAAAACTATCCCATCATGAGTTAAGGAAATGACTGAATTTAATTTTTCCAGAACTGCATGTGAAGAATGCTCCATATATTAGTGGCAAATGGGATGGAGTTTGTGAATAATTTCATTAAAATGTTACTTTAAAAAACTGTTCGTTGCATCTTTAAATTTACCTGAATTGAAATCAAGTACAAAAATTCTTCCAAAAACATTAGTATATTCTTAACTCTGGCTTTCAGATTCAGTAATTTAGTATCTTTATCTGTATGAAATAATGTTACTGATATGGAGTATGCTTTTGAGACATAAATGTCATTTCGACTTATTATGGGTTGAATTTTGCACCTCCAAAATATATGTTTAAGTCCTAAGCCCTAGTACCCTAGAATGTGACCTTATTTGGATATAGGGTCACTGCAGATATAGTTAGTTAAGATGAGGTCATACTGAAGTTGGGTAGGTCTTTAATACAGTATGACTGGTGTCTTCATAACAGGAGGAGAATTCCATGTGAAGACACAAAAGGAAAAGACACCCTTGTGAAGACAGAGGCAGAGACTGGAGTTATGCTGCCAAAAGCCAAAGAAAAAAGGCCTCTTTTCCTACAGGTTTCTCAGAGCATGGCCCTGCTAACACCTTGATTTTGGCCCTATAACCTCCACAACTGTGAAGCAATAAACTTCTCTTATTTGAAGCCAGTCTGTGGTACTTTGTTACAGCAACTCCATACAAACACTATGAAACGTTCAAGCTTCACACTTTTTGTTTTAGGTGAGTATTGCCTAGAAATGGGTTTTTGCTCCACAGGCTAACAGTGATAGATGCTTTGCGTGGTCCCTGTCAACAGCAGTTTGCCGCTGGGAGAGGAGCAAGGGCATGGAGGGAACCCCTTGTGGTGCAGGTGTGCACGGATGGCTGAAGGGAAAGCAGGGACACCCAGAAAAGTCCTCCAGCCCCCCTACTCTAAGCACAAGGTAAGAGCAGCCCACCACTAAAGGCATTTGAAGAATGGACTGCACTGAAGTTGGGTTAGCAACAAAACATGAACCCAGCTCAACTCCTGACGAGACTGGCTTGACCCCTACTCCAAACCAACAGCCTAAAATAAAAATATGCTCCTTTGCAGAGATTAAATAGTGTTCATCTCAACCTTTATAGTTTTTCTATACATAATATCTAGCATTTAATAAAAAATTGAGAAGTATTAAAAGAGAAAGAAAAATTCTGTCAAAAAAGATGAATAAATCAGCAGAACCAAACTCACAGGTGATGATCCAGATGTTAAAACTATCAGACAGGAACTCTTTAACTACATTAAAAATATTAAAAGATCTAATGGAAAAAGTGAATAACATGCATGAACAGATGTGGAATTTTGCAGAAAAATGGAGACTATAAGAAAAAGTTAAATGGAAATGCTAGAAATGAAAAACAACGAATTATTTCAAAGAAATAATTCAAAACCAAAGAAACATTCTGTGAACTTGCAGATCAATAGAAATTATACAAACTAAAACATGAAGTGACCAAAAGAGTGGGGGTGGGGGAGCACCCAAGAGCTAAAGGAAGATAGCGAATGGTCTAAAATAAATGTACAGTAGTCCCCCCTTACCCAGTTTCACCTTCTGTGGCTTCAGTTACTCATGGTCAACTGCAGTCTGAAAATATTACATAGACAGTTCCAGAAATAAACAATTCATAAGTTTTAAACTGTGCACTGTTCTGAATAGCGTGATGAATTCTCACATCGTCCCACACAGGACATGAATCATCCCTTTGTCCAGCCTACCCATGCTGTCTACGCTACCTACCGTAAGTCACTGAGTAGCTGTCTTGGTTATCTCATGGAACTGGGGAGAAATGGACACCTTCACCATTATAGCACAGGTGCTTGTCAAACACTAACCTTTGTTTCAGGCACAGTGCATATAAACAGGAATGTAAGAAGGCCTTGCTTTCAAAGAGTTTTTATTCCAATGAGGAAGACAGAATACTAAACAGAATAAAAGCTTCAATACAGTTTTTTACAGAGTGTATGGGAGCAGAAAAGAGAATACATACTTCTTCCGGAGGAATGGATAGAGGAAAAAGAAGAAAGTAAGTTTATATAGAATTTCACAGGAGTAAGACGTTCATAATAAACATAAATATATTCACCTAATATCTACAAATAATCCACCGCAGGTAGATATGTGTGTTAAAATTAAAGTGTTTTCTCTAGCTGACCTGTAATCTAAGTCAAATCCTATTTAATAGGAGTAAAGTTTGCTTAAAGTATTAATTAATTACAAGTATTACATAGTCAGTTTAATCAAGGTATCTCAAAAACTGTGACCAAATTAGCACTCATTCTCCTTCCTCTATTTCCTAAACATTTTGAAGAATGCCTACTATGTTTCATACACTGAACTAGGTCCTGGGAATCAAAGATAATTAATTCACAGTTTTGTTTGGAGAGGTGAAAAAGTGACAAGTGTGAAAAAAAACATTTAATTTAAGCAGTAAACACAATTAAGTGCTCAGAGTATAATACAGTGGAAGCACAAATAAAAAATTAGTTTTACCTGGAGGGGTCAGAAAAAGGCTCAGGGTCATGTTTCCCAGAATGTTTTTCAAGCCCTTAATGCAATTTATTATGTGTATAAAAAGAAACAAAGTGTGTACTTTTAAAAGTTCTAATTGGATTCCTTTCCTTATTTATTGAGGAAAAATTTATGTAAAATAAACTGTGTAGAGTTAAAGTGTGTAAGTGATTAGTTTTGACAGTTCTGTACACCCTAGAACCTATCACCACGAATCAAGATACCAAGCATTTTCAGCACAACTCAAGGTCCCTCACGTTCCTTTGCTGGGATGTATAGAAAGCTGATTAAAAACAGGAAGATTCAATAGGTTATATCTTTGTTATTTTATTGTTCTACGACGTTAGCATATCTCTTGATTTTGAGTTGCAATCTTTAGCATCATACCATATCTGGACTTAAATATTTTGCAAATAACAAAGGATTATCCTCCAATATGGAAATTCTAGATGTTGAATCTGTACAGTATAAATATACTTTCTCAATACATAAATTTTTAAGTACAAACATTACTGTATGTGACCTATATACTCAAAGGGGGAAAAAAAAACAATCATTTTTGGTGCCAAAAGGGGGGTCTTTACACTCAAAGAGGTTAAAAGCCAAAGACCTAAATCATTAAGAATAGTATTATATTTTTGTCAGATAAACAGGCTATTCTGATCTGCATAATTATGAGGAGTTTTTTGTATTCCTCTTAAATATATTGTTTTTCTTTTTTTTTTTTTTTTTGAGACAGAGTCTCGCTTTGTTGCCTGGGCTAGAGTGAGTGCCGTGGCATCAGCCTAGCTCACAGCAACCTCAAACTCCTGGGCTCAAGCGATCCTACTGCCTTAGCCTCCTGAGTAGCTGGGACTACAGGCATGCACCACCATGCCCGGCTAATTTTTTTCTATATATATTTTTAGTTGGCCAGATCATTTCTTTCTATTTTTAGTAGAGACGGGGTCTCACTCTTGCTCAGGCTGGTCTCGAACTCCTGAGCTCAAATGATCCTCCCACCTCGGCCTCCCAAGTGCTAGGATTACAGGCGTGAGCCACCTCGCCCGGCCAAATATATTGTTTTTTAATTTTGCCAATTGCTATTTTAATTTCCTGGAGCAGTGAAGGGTAACGGTAACTAGACATACCTACATTGTTTTTCAAGATAAAGTCAAAAGATATTTATGAATTCTACTAGGGAAAAAATTAAATTCTGATGCTTACATTTTCCTCTCTAATTCTGCCCAAATAGTGTATTTTTATTATGTACCTTAGACATAACCAAATATGTTTGAAGCACTCAAATTAAAAAAAACTGAACCCATTAACATCTTTTCTGAGATTTAAAAGCAATTTATTCACATTGCAGGTATAGGTAAAATCTATGAAAAATTAGTTATAAAAGCAAAAGCTATAAATATTACATCAGTGAAATTACAAAAATGAGTCATGAAGAAAAAGCCGTCATGACTATTAAATCCTCACATATCAAAAAAGAAGCCTAAAACTTGCAATTTTGTGACATAATATTATATTCAGGTTTAAAATTTCATTTATGCAGGAAAATTTCTCTCTCTCTATATATATTTTTTTACATTTTTAATACCAGATTAAGAGAAGAAAATGAATATAAGTTTTCACTTCCCAAGGCGCCGGTACCATGGATGCAGTTTAAAATCAGGTCATGGCACAGCACTTGGTGGACAAACATGGTATGCATATCGTTATTAGTATTAATTCTGCAGTCCAGTAGATTTCTCACATCCGTTAAAAATGTTCAATTCTACTTTTTCAAAACCCCTTTACATAATAGAGGATCCATAAATGACAATACATTTGCTTTAAGAAAATGCCAAAGTTTCTCTTCTTATATTTTTATATTTCTATATCATTTTATTAAGACTGAATGTCTTTAGTTTATAAGCAAATTATAAAGTAATTTAACTCAATTATTTCCATAAAAATCACCTAAAATTATTTTTAATTTTTTTTTTCAATTTTTAAGACTAATCAAGTGCAGTAGTAAGAAGAGGGTAAAGAACATAACAAGGA
Source organism: Varecia variegata (assembly GCA_028533085.1). NCBI lineage: Eukaryota > Metazoa > Chordata > Mammalia > Primates > Lemuridae > Varecia > Varecia variegata. Next base: position 9,468,410 of record CM052454.1, on the reverse strand, counting down.
GTTCAATCTGCAACTGACTGTGAACAATTGAGATTAACTCACTACCTTTGGACCAGCCTAAAATGACTTTTAAATAGCATTCAGATAAAAATGTAAATAATTTATTGCTCCAACTTATTAGTCCAATTGCTCAAGATCAAAATCAAATTTTATCACAAACATTTTAAATAGAAGAGATGTATTTTCTATTTTAAATAGAAGAGATGTATTTCACACTTAAAAGAAATTATGCTAGACTACATGTGTGCAAATGTATATATAGTTATGGTTTAGAATTTAATCTGCACTGATGAATAGTTTCTCAAAAAGTATAAACATTTACTCCACTCAGCAGAAAGAACGCGAATTATTCACTTTTAAATGGTATTTATTTTTAATATTCTCTCCCAGCCAAGGGAAATACCCCAAACTTATTTTATAGCAGGGACAACTTTGATTAAAAGCTCAGAAAAGTTCTCAGTACTTCAGTTTGGTTACAAAGCAAATCAGAAAAATTAAAACACTGTTTATTAAAAAGAGCAGAGGATAATATGTGTTGATAGGGTTTCAATAAGCAGACTAGAAATTTTGTGTTTCATATGTCTGAACTTTCACTTCATCTTTAACAGGTGAAATTAGGATGGTAAAGGTAAGAATAAAACAGATGTAAACCACAGGAAAAAAACCAAACAAAAAAAAACCCTCTCTTTCCCAGAGCTTCATAATTAGACTTTCCCCACCCCATCTAAGATTTGTTAATCAGAAAAGGAAAATTCTAAAGACCATTTAGACTTTTGACTTGGAGAACAGGAGGGAACCTGGTATCCAAGAGACAAAAACTAATTTGGCAGCCATATATGACTTCTTATTGAACCCAAGAAAATCATCCAATATTTCTGCCATGTGCAATGCTCTCTCACATGCTGCCTTGACTTTCATAACTATAAAATGATTAATAGTAACAATTACTCAAAAACTATTATTCCACGTCTTCACCAAGACATTAGCTTTTCATAACATAAGCTAATCAAGCACTGGGGAAAAAAGCTATGTGTTCTTTGCCCTACAATTTTTATTAAGGTAAAAATTTATAGAATCTTGGATTTCTTAATACTGTTTTAAGAAGTGAGGGATTTCAATTTGGTATCAAGTACAAAAATAGAAAGATCACAGTTCCTCAAAGTGTAAACTCGCTGAAGAGTTAAAGTACAGTATTTAACATTGCTTAAAACGGTGCAAACTGACAATAAACCACCCAATCTGAATACTGCCTCTCACTTCACTCTCTCTGCTCCGGGGTATTTATCGCATCACACCTGGCCTCCTGAAATGGCTTCCTGCTATCTCTGCCACACCTCTCTCCCCATTCTCATCCAGACTACACACTGCTATGAAATGGAAAATACCAACTTCTTCACGCTATTTTCAGTGGCCCTTTTACTGTTCACCCATCAAAGTACAAAATAATTCCTTAGCCTATGGACATTTTAAGTGCATGACACATTAATAAATGAATGTAAAATCAAGATCTCTAACCATAGTAGACCTACACTACCATTTAGCTATTTTTTAAAAATCATATCTTCATGACTGTCTATTATATGTCCCACAGCCCCAATTCTGAACTTTCCCCCACACACCACAAGTTTCTTACCATCACCTTGCTGCTGACTTAAACAGACGCGCTTGACTTCTACCTTACTGGGAAGATACAGAGGCCATGACAGAAACACTCCTTTGACTGCCCTGATTATTACTTCAAAATTTTTTTTAAACTTTCATTTATCTTGTCACTTTTCTCTAATGCCAAAATGTCCTTTCTTATTTTAATACCAACCCATTTGCCTGCGTTCACAATTGTGTTTCTTTTTTTTTTTTGTCTATAATCTTCCCCTATCTATTATCCCCTCTCTAGGAAATTTACTATGACCTTCTCAGTAGGGTTCTACCCTAACAACTCTCTCCTTGAATCTTACTTTGGGGCTATCAGTTTTTTGTTGATTTTTTTCCCTAAAAGTCAAATTTGGAGGGAGAAAAAACTGAAGGCAATTTTGTCCTTCACATTAATGCATAAACCCC